>VZSV01000226.1:967901-1004915 GCA_013398735.1 Nothocercus julius | reverse complement strand
GAGGTTGTGGAGTCTCCTTCTCTGGAGATCTTCCAAACCCACTTGGACGCAGTCCTGAGCCACCTGCTCTAGGTGACCCTGCGTGTGCAGGGGGTTGGAATAGATGATCTCTAGAGGTCCCTTCCAACCTTAAGCATTCTATGATTCTATTATAAGAGAATCAGCAAAGGCCAGGGGGAAACGAAAGAGGAAAAAGTCCCAAAGAAATTAACAGCCTCCAAGCTGAGTGAGTTGCTTCTGCTATCACATGAAAAAAATTATCTCCTAATAGCTCCACAAGCTTTGGGAATGAAGGGAAATCGTAGCCAAGCATTCAGGCACAGGCAGCGTGCTGTGCGGCTTAATGAATTACTATTGTTCTTTACCTGCTTTGTTCCTAGCCCATTCTGCATGTTTCTCCTGATTGAAGAAAGGCTGCTGCAATAAATCTCTTGGTTGGTGTGGGCTCACCAACAGGGCCTGCAGATAGGTTGTAACTTGCTTGGTATTGGTAGGAACAAGTTGTATTTTTTTCCATCTGCCTTTCTAAGTTTCGTCTCCAGAGGCAAACTGGCCAGGGCATTTCTTGAGCTCTGACCTACCAATGACTACACATTAATTTGTCATCGTGCTCCCTGGTATGATTTTGGTCTGTGCCAAGGAGCGCTCTCCCAGGCAATACTTGGACCTGGTTTGGACAATAGCACAGGCCAGGACCTGTTCCCAAAGGATGCTGTGGATAAGGTCATCTGTTTCCAAGAGTAAGAATGTTTAGGTGTGTTTGCTCTACACACCTCTCTGTAAAATTTCTAAAGGAGATCACAGAGTGCCTTTGGCTCTCCAAAGAGCCCCGTGATGCTGCTACTCATCCTGCAGAGTTTTGGAAGATTTTTCTCTAGAGTCTGAATCCAAGCTTAGCAGAACTAGTGTGTATGTCAGTAGATGTTAGTGGCCTTTGCACCAAGTCCCATATGAAAGGAAAAGGCCTTTTCTGGTTGTCTAACAGTGAGTAGCAATAGTTGTATTGAATGTTGCAGTATCAAGAGGTCTTTCCTGGTCTGAAGACCCCATTGACCTTGTAATGGGAACAGCAGGCTTGGCCTTCACCCATGGGCTCTTCGCACAGAGCTGTTTTTTGAGATGTAAGCGTTTCCAGTGACATGTTAGGCTGGAAAGCCCTTCACATCTCTTCCTGTAGATCATTTGGCAGCAAACCAACAGTAACTTTTGCTTGCTCTGAAAGTGTATCTGAACTCCTACCTGAAGCAGGACTCCTTTATCTTGTATTTCATCTCATGCTCAGGATCCGAAAGCCATCAGCATCTCCATAAACCTGTCCGTGCTCAGGACTCTTTCCAAACTGTGATCGATCTGCTATTGCAGCACCAAGTGCCATAGTGGCTGTGTGAGCTTTAAGAACAGTCCTCCCAGGATATTGCTCTTCCTTTCCAGTTAAGGGAAGGCAAAATATAATCGCCTCCACTGTTGTGTTGCAAGGAGCATAGGGAGGTTTCTACCTGTCTGGACACTAGGATTAATCAGATTTGGTTCACTTCCTTAGTTAGGCTCTGAGCTGTGCGTTAGTTCGCAATCATCATAGAGCGCTGATGCTTCCCCTTCCTCTCCTACCAGGCAAGGAGAATGAGATGCAAGTGAGTTTGGAAAGCCACTGCTGAGCAATCTTGTTCTTAATTGCATTCCGTGGGCTGGATTCCTAGAAGCAGGATGACATATCAGGTTGTTCCTGACTTTTTTTTTTTTTCCTGCTGTGTTTATTTAGAAGTAGAGGCTCCCAATTTGTACTGAAGAAACATTGTTTGTTGGCTTCTCTAAGGCACTCCGCTAGAGCCCATGAATGCCTAAGGCATACGAGAAGACAGGAATGCTAGAAGACCAAACCATGACATGCAGTGTTTTGTATTTACATAGGAAATAAGTGGTAAAAGCAAGAAGAGGGACTTACACCCATGTGTGTGTGTGTGCGTGCGTGATAGACCCCCAGATACCACTGCCTCACAGCGTCCTTCTCAAGGAGAGGCCTGCGGCTCTGCTTTGCAGCATGCTCTGACACCACAGCGAGTGAAGTGCCATGAAGAAACCCCTTTTTCCAGAAGACTCCTCTCCTCTTGTTGTCTGGAGACTGCAGAATTCATTGGAACTGAAAGGAAGAAAAAAAGTGGACTGAGTTCAGCCGTCCTCATTGCCAGCAATTTCCTTCCATCTTTGAGTCCACTTAAGATATATTTTGACGCTTATTCCCCCAAACCAAGTGCTCTACCACTGCTAGACAACTTCTGGTCAGTCTGCAACAGCCCTGAGAAAAATTAGTTGAGCCTCAATTAGCAATATGTGAATCCAGACCTGAAATGTATTTATCAGTGTTAGGAGACTCTTTCTGTTCTCCACCATCCCTCAAGTCCTCTGAACTTCCATCCTGGGCCAGTCTCAGAGATCATCTCTCTCATGACAGAGATGGCTCTGATTCCATTCCTGAGATGTCCTGCGTGCTGAGGTCGCTTTACAGGCTGCAAGAACCTTCCTTGCCCCCGTGATGTGTTTCTGTAGTAGTCCAGAGTAGAGCCAAGTGCTGTCCATTCTCCGCTCACCCCCAAGCTTCACCAATGAGCACTCATATGGCTTGTGATTATGGATAGCTGTAGACTCTGATGTTTTCTCAGCCATTCGTTACAGAATATGTCATGTTGGCCAGCTGCTCTCCACACTACGAAAACGAGTATTCCTACAAATTGCCTTCCCAGAAAGTTTCATATGAATATGCATTTTCCATGCTCTCCCTTACTTAAATGAAGAATATCTCTATTCATGCCTTCACAAACCTCTTGCTAATGCTTCTTCTGAAAGCACCATTGCTAATATACATTTATGTCCTAAGCATTCCAAGGCAATATGTATGCAGGAATTAGAGGAAATCTGCATCCTGCCCAATTTATCACTGCTCTGAGAGGGAAGCCAGTTCCCATAGGGCTGCGATGCTTATTCTGGTGAGCAAAGTGAGGGACAACTAGTATATGCCAAATGCAATCCTAAATGTTCTCCTGAGAAATAAAGAGTGTTTCATGTCAAGTGAAAAAATCAAAAGAAATAATAGTGATATTAGACAGCATTAGAGAAATCCCAAACCTTGGACTTGAAACAAAACAAGAGCCTTTGGAACTACACACTGTAGTTTAGAGATGCTACTGCTAAATAAAACAATGACCAGGCACGCACGCCTGGAGAACTCATTGAAGCAGGACATACAGGGCTGTGGAGCAGGAGGACTTAACTTTATTTGGGTCACTTGTTTCAGAAGTGGCTGATGCAGGTGCACATTAGTGGGCAAGGGGACACATCAACTGATAAACATCCTGTGTCTATTGTGAAGTGCCAGCTTAAGACTTTGTGTTTACCTCTGCCTTCACTATACATTTTTGTTTACCTCTATCTTCAGTGTACATTCTCTTGGAACCAAGAGCAAATCATATGGTGTGTCTCCCTTTTTCCTATTACCCTGCTGCTGCAGCAGGCCAAGATGTTCAAGGTATTGGCATCATCCAGCAGCACAATGGGAAATCAGGATTTCCATTTCTTATCAGAAAAGAAGTATTATTTTTCTTAATAAAAAATGCTGCAAATGGCTGCACAAGGCAGAGGATGAGGACACGCTTATTTCCAATGTGGACTAAATGTTCTTGGCACCTCCAGAGAGTCGGGTGGTGATCGGTGATGGGAGATGAAGAGAAATGAATAAGATCCATTTGCGTTTCTAGGGGACCCATGCCTCTTGAGAGGTTTAACCAGTGCTGGAACACAAATATCTCATCTCTCTTTGCAAAGGTCTTTTGGATGATTATGAAAAGGCACCATGTGCCTGCCCAACAAGGCTGAACATCTGCACAGACTGATGCAACTCCCAGTGCTGCCAAAGACCGAGTTATAAAGCATGTTTCTAGCTGCATTATCATTATTTATACATTTGCTGAAGAAACAGAGATGATCTGGCTTGGAAACAGCTTAAAGAATGTGTTTTATTTTAGAGGAGAAGAACATAAATAGACCCCATTATGCTGAGATGCTCTAAGTAGGTCTGAACTAAGGCTTGCATGAAGCTGATTTCTCAGAAGAGCTTGTGCAAGGGATACAACTGAGTGAGTATGAGACATCCATCTACCTCACAACCATTTTAAGGAAATCAGCGAACTGAAATGGGCAAAGAGGATTAAGAAATCTGGGGTAGAAGTTTAAGAAAATGAGAGCCTTTGCTGGGATGGAATAAAGATGCATTGATTCTGAGTCCAGCATTGACCAAAAAAGAAGGATCAGGGAAGAGATTGTGAACATAAATGTAGCCACAGAAGAGTCAAGCGAAAGCATGAACTGGCTGGGGCTCCTGGATGCTCTTGGATTAATGAGATTTGCCTGTTCTCAGTCTTCACTGTGCTGACTGAAGAGAGTCAACATGGTACTGGATTAGAAAGCAATATCTTTGTGAGTCAAACAGGACTACCCTGTCACCCAATTCGTCCTTGCTCTCAACCAAAGCATGCAGATCTGAGTAGTATCACCTATTTCAGAAAAGCTTTCCCCTCTCTTCCCCTGCATTTGGAGAAAATCAAGATAGAGAGCTGAATTTTTGACCTAAATCTCTTCCCTAATACGTTTTATAATCCCAACATTATTGCAATGTTTAGTGCTGAGTCAAAATACTACCGGGGACAGTGGCTGATGCAGTGCATAAATACAAATGAAAACATCTCCAAGGGTGAGCTCCGAGAAAGTTAACAATTTCATTAAATTACCTTTAAATAGTGATGCTATTTGTCAGGTGTCGGGAGCACGCTAACATTCGTAGTAACGTTAACAGTAACAGTGGCCAGATCCTGCGGTGGGAGCAGCATTATTTTTAGCCTGTTTAGTCCTACTTTAGATTTTAACCTAGTTACCAGATGTAGATAAAAACAAAATGAATGTGATCTGGTCCCTGCAGCATAATGTCCTCAGGCTCAGGCGTAGGCTGCTTTCAAGAGCAAATGAAATGTAATGAACAGCGTACAAGAGAGAACATAAGAAGATCGCATTTGTTTTAATGGTTTTCTATAAATATCCTGTCTGGCAGCTAACTGCATGCAATTATTTCTTTGTTGCCGCCCCAAACTTCAAATGGCTGGTCAACCTAAGGAAAGAGATGGTATCTAGGGACTGGGAGGTGCACGAGTTGTGACGTGTTTCTGTGATCTTTGGGGCTGCTCTTGCTAAGAGTTTGGGTTTAGATGTGGACGATGAATTGCTTGCAGTTTAGATCATGCAGAATATGAGGGATTTTGGTGGTTCCATAAAGATTTCTGTGCTCTTACGTTACCTCATGCTTACAGTTCGTGACTGAAGTTTGCCTTGATGTCCTGCATAGCACCAGGTCATGGGGCTTGCTCTCTGCTGGCTCCCTCATCTGCCCACCTGGAGCATCAGTCTGGGAGCCGTTGCCAACAGGAGCACGACCAGTGGGACCAGGCCATCGGGATGAGGTCTAAAGGAAAATACTCTGGGACCTCAGGGCAGTGGGAGCACCTGAGCCAGCTGCACAGTATCAGAAAGTCTTTCCTGGGAATGGTTCTACGGCTAAAAACTAAAATACTCCTAGCAGCGAGAGAAAGAAAAGGCTGTATCCATCATGTGGCCAGACCTTATGCTATCAGACAGAGGCTGTCACGGACAATTAAGGTTTCCTCCCTGCACAAGAGCCCTGACAGGACTTTCGAGTGATTTTTTTGCTGCATCTATTGAAGAGAATTTGGGCAAGGGCTGCCCACCTTGCACCTTTTCTGGAGAAAACTGCCCTGCAAGCAGGGAGCTCTGGCTCTGAGGGCAAGGGAGGAGATTTGACCATGCACGGGATATGCTGTGTGATGTTATATCTTCCCCTGCCTCCTGTTACCTTGGTTTATTTCTCTGTAAAAGGCATTTATGAGAATAGCAAGTGAGGAAAAAAAAAAAAAAAAAGTCCTATAGTAGCAACTGACTGATGTATCTAAATCGATTTTTACAGGAAATACTGCAGTAATTTCCTTAAGCAAAAAATGTGATTTTTTTTTTTTTTAACCTTTCCTGTGGAAAAATAAAACTAACCACAAAAAGATTGCCAATTGCTAAAATCTGATCATATATCTTTTAGGTTTTCTTTCCTTCCTTCTGTCTTGTCTCTTCCATTATGCAAATGAAAAGGAAGTAGGAAAACAATGCAGGCAGGGATGAGCAGGAGGGAATGTGTTTGGTTTTGTTTTCACACACATTCTCAGATACGATAATTAAAAGAACCAAGCCTTTCATAGGAAAGGAGCTGCTGTGAAAAAAATGTTTTTAATTAAATTTTTTTTTTTTTTAATTGAAAACTGCCCTCTAGCCTGTAGCACTGTTCCTGCCTGTCCTTTGTGTAACAGCATCACTTCTGGTTCCTCTTTCATGAAACTGCTTCTTTTCCTTTAGAAATGACCAGATGGCATCAAGCGGGCCACCCCCGTGGGCCTGTGGCTGGGCTGTCACGGTGGTTGCCACCAACTGCTTCGGGAAGCAGCGTAAGATGCTGCACATCACCCGTTACGCTGGGCAGATGGGGGATGGATTTTCCCCCCCATCCTCCTCATTAAACGTCATCCCTGTTGCTGCAGATTTGTTCTTCCACAAGGAGAATCGTGACGTGACTTGAATCAGCTATTGTGCCAGGAGATAAACTCCTAATGAAGGGAGGTGATGGTTTCACTGCATGAAGACGGAGGCCAGGTAGAACCAAACTTGACCTGGTAACTCTCCTGCAAAACCACTGGTTGCTCTGTGCTTGTTAGGATAGAGATAATGATTTCCAATTATGAACACACTTTTGTTTCTTTAAACTGAAGAAAAGACCTATGAGTTGGACTGCAGAAACCTCTGACGCATAAAGTTGACTATCATCATGACTGTTGTTTATGAACTGTTTTTTTTTTTTTTTTTCCTTCTTGGCATTTTTCTTCTTTCTCATTGGGTTTAGTGACCTATTAAATTGACTTTGAAATTAATAATAAGATCAGGACTCTAACACCATTGGCCTCTCCAGCATAAGGCTTAGCACTGCTGACAGCATCTGCGCTGATGTTCTCCCTTCTTTTTCTTTCTTCTTAAATGCAAGTGAAAAAAAAAAAAAAAAAAAAAGAAAAAGAAAAAGAGAGAGAGAGATTTTTGGCTTTAAATTCCATGAAAGTAGCTGTGTTCAGGACTGAAATCACCCCATGTGCTACTCGACACCGTGGAAATGGTTCTGACATCCAAACTCCAGCAGGAGTGGGAATGTTTGTTGCAGATTTAGACTGTGATTTTTCTGAGATGCCAGGCACCCACTGCCCCTGAATATTAATGGCTCCCACACACCTAATTCTTAGGTGTCTTTTAGACCCAGGCTATTTGAGGGCATGCTGGAAGACTGAGTTTTGGCTGTTTTTTTCCCAGGATTTGGGAAGGAGTTCGCAGTGTCTTCCTCTTGCCTGTAGCACTCCAGGTAGACCAGGTAATATGGTATACGTTGCAATAGCTGATAGGAGCCCTGAGGGCATTGCCCTTCATAGAAGTATGCATAGTCTCCTCTCTTCATAGATAGTGCCGCAGGACTTCCTGCAAAGGGAAAAGACTGGACAAGGTTGGTAAGAAACTAGAGAAGGTCAATTTTTTTCAGAGGATGTGGCCACAAACAGGTCCTGGGAGTTCCTAGGTCCCTCAGCCTGACCTGTCCAGCCCCTGGTGCCTGGGAGGCCTCCCAGCTGAGACCTAGATTTTAGAGTAATAGAAGCAAATAGAAGCAAATTAATGTTGGGAGCATCTTTGGCCAGGGTAGCAGAGGATGCTGTTGAATGGGAGATGCAGATGTCCATGAGTTTCCTGGACAATCAGGTTACCCAGTGCATGTGGATGAAGAGTCAACTAGAGCTGGGTCTGTCTGCTCTGTTTTTCAGCAATAGAGGAACAATATTTCTCCCAATTTTACCTTGAATAGCATTTGCAATAAAAGCTCTCCCCCAAACAGCACTTTTGTATGGAGCACTGGTTGATCCACAGGCCTTTCCGCTTCTTCCCAACGACAGACTGATTCCAGCACTGAGATTCCAGTGGAAATTTCTGACAGCTTTGAGGAAGCTTTGGACAAAGATGACAGCACTTTTCCGGGGAATGGCAGAAGAGCTAGGATGAGCGCTGCCCCTGGGTTATCCTGGTGGATCATTTCACCCCAGAGACATTGGAGCTGGTATCTCACACTTGCAAGGTGACAGCTCCCAGATGACCTGCCTCTGAATACACCTTCCCTCTGCGACTTGACTCCCCATGGTGGCAGAGTCCACAGAAGCAGCAGAGGTTCACTGAATTTTGAGAAACGGGTTATTCAACCTCCTTTTAAATAAGAATGGCATCTTATCTGTTAGAGAGATTGAGCACTATTGGTTGAGTTAGCTGCAGAAAGGAGAAAGAAAGAAAGAAAGAAAAAAAGCAAGTTTAAAAGGAGAAACCCTGCCGACTCATCCATTTCATCATTTACTCAAAGACTGACAGGTAATTTATGTCCAGACAGAGTGTTGAGACGTTGCCAGGGCAACTCACCTTTTCTATGAATGCTGAAACCTCAGAAATGTAGCTGAAAAAGAAAGGGAGGGAAGGATTGAGCTAAGTTTTGGAGAAGCTGGGCTATGTTTTCTATGTCCTTTCATTGCCAGAGCAATCAGGGACTGATCTTCACATAATCTGTTAAAGCCAGAAAAAGGAGAAAGAGATAGAGCAGATATCAGTTCGTCCAGATACGGAGTACCCCTGTTAATCTGGATTGGTGTGAATGAGGTTGCAATTGGTGGATCGCAGGGTGACTATCAGTCCGAAGCTTATCTGGGCTGCTTTGTGCAAGACCCATCAGAGACACGGACTTCAGATTTCCTCAAAGGAAACCCCAATGCAATGAGATGCTTCAAGCGCAGCAGTGAGGAAAATGCTTCTGGAAAGCGGTATTAGTAATCGTAGCAAAAGCCATATTCATCAGTGCCAGGGAATTCCCCTGGTGCTGCACAAGCCCAGAATACCTAAAGACCTGGCAGCATTTATGTGGGGCTACAGGTGAATTAGATAGAAGGGGCAGAAATGATGAAGTGGTGCTGGCCAGCACAGCAGTTACTATCCTGCTCTCAAATCTTTAGTGATATTTTTCTTTTTTTTTTTCACAGGAACATTAGAAAATGTGTTGGGAAGTCTGACAAAGGCAGGAATAAAAAGAAGCTGCCAGTGGAAGGAGGGAAAAATAGTAGCTGTCAGTGCTGTGGCTCTTTGAGGCTTTCCTTTCTGGTGTCTGGTACATTAGATACTGAAACACAAACTTACAGGTTTTGAACACTAAGGATTTTGAAAGATGGTGGTTTCCTGCAAAAGTTCATTAGTGTGGAGGCTTTGGGTTTTTATCTCAGTGTTAGGCATATGTCTCTCTGCTTCAATTTTCCCTCTTCTGACTACTACTGATATTTGGCCAATGGCTGGTGGGTCACAGAAAAGGAACCTTCTGCCCCTCAGTAGAGATGGGATGTGCGAGGAGACCATGTCTGGCTCCTGCTTCCCTACCAAGAACATCAAGCCCAGTCTCTCACCTCCCCCCGGTGTGTACTAGTGCACAAGGTGCAAGGAGTGAAAATTAAGCAAAAAATAACCCCAGTGATAGCACATTCCTGGAACGACAAAATTGGTGACTGTGTAAATCAGCAGAGGCCCCGCAGAGGAGCAGAGCAATTTTTGCAGCTTTTAGGAGTCCAAGATTTCAGTCATCTTGCTTACAGAATAGGAGCAGACTTGTGAGGGTGAGGATGGATTTCCATCACTTTCTGTGATATGGGGTCGCTTCCTTTAACTTCACTTGCAGAGCTAGCACTTCCCTTTTTCATTACTATCAATGCAAAGATAAGGATCTATTAACGGTGATAGTAAGTCACCTATAAGGATTCAGGGAAAGTAGTGAGTTAATATCTTAACTCTCTTTACAGCAGGAAATTAGGGTGGCTGTACTTTAGACTGATCCATTTCCAATCGGAAAATGCAGGGTTGCTTTTTTTTTCTTTTGTTGTTGTTGGGTATGCTTTTAATAAAATTGTTTGTACTGATAATTATGCTTTCAGAAAAAGGAGAAATTGAAAATTCTGATGTTTTCACTTGAAATAAATTACTTGTTTAAATCCATTAAATGTAGGTTTCCATACGATTGCTGAATAGGGAGGTTAATACTCAGGTCTATATTTACAAATCTCTGTATATAAATATGTAACACCAGCTGTCTTACATGCATCTCTAATATTAGAATTGGCATTTTTATATATGAGCACAGACTCACAGTGACAGGACTGAAGACATCTAATCTAGTTGCAGCCATAATATAGAATCCACTATGTAGAAATCCTTCTCAGCAGATATTTGTATAACCTGTTCTTAAAAAACTCCAGATATTGAGATTTTGCTGTCAGTCACACAATATTTTTCAGTGCTCTGCCATTCTTAGTCTTAGAAAAGCTTTTTAATGACTAATCTAAATGTTCCTTGATGGAGATGAGTCCATTATTTCTTGTCCTATCTCCAGTGGCTGCAGAGGATGGCTCATTCCTTTCCTTTGAGAACTTTCCTTTTATATATTTATGGATGGTTATCATCTTCTCTGTCATTTTTTTCCCTAAATTAGATAGTCCCAGCTCTTTCAGTCCCTCCTCAAGCTGGATTTTCTTTCTTCTGTCCTCAGGGCTCCTTCTAACAAGTCTACATGCTCCCTGAAGCGCTGGGTCCATCACTCAACTCTCAACTTCAGCTGATGCTTTCTGGGCTGAGCAAAATGAAACGGTTTCTCCCACACCTTTATACAACTCTCTTGATTTTAAAACCTCCAGGGCATCTTTTTTTCTTCTGCTTACAGTGACTCCTTGCAATCCACTATCACTTCCAGGTTCAGTTCTGCAAGACAGAGACTAAAACAATCCCTTGCTGAACTAGTATTTCAGTTATTATAGTGTCCAGTTACTACAGTATTTTAATTATTTCTGCTCTGTCCTAAATAATCATGTACACAAGCTTTTGCAGCTTCCCCCAAACCTAACCTGAATAGTCCCCAATAAATAATCAGAGTCAATAGTAAACACATCAGATACTACCAGGCACAAGGTGGACCCGCACTCTATCTCAAGAAGTCCATAGAATTGTTAGATAAGTCAAGGGCTTTTCCTGAGCATTTTGTTTTTGAGCATGCAGTGAGGGACAGCATCTAAAGCATCACTACAGCCCTTCCTTCTGCCCTGCACAGAACAACTGTATGACCCTGTTGTAAGAGGTTAGCTTGTTCTTGACTAAACAGTGCTGGCAGTGATGCATCTCCTCACTTTCTTGTAGAGCATTGTGAAGTGCTCATTTGATTATCAATGTGTAGTGGGTCTGAACCAGGTAACTGATATACAGCCATGGAGTCTCCCTTTGCCTTACAGACAGGCATGATGTTTGTCCCTCCTGCCTGTTAGAACATCACCTGCTCTCCATGTGTCCCTGGAGAGAGTCACACCAGCCATGAGACTTCATTACTTAGATCAGCAAATGCTCTATATACTGTCAAGAAAGGCCCACCGAAAATGCTTGATTTATTGAAATCTTCCTTAACCCACTTCTTTGCTTTGCTGTTGCATGAGCACATACTCCGTTGCTTTCGGCATTAAACATGCAGTTCAGTCAAACACTGCTTACCCTTTGGTAGACTGAAGCAAAATGGCACTATGCATGTTAGCTATCCTATCTGTCACCATCAGTGTGACACTCTCTGCTAAAGAGTGTGCCAACCACTTCTTTGATCTCCCCCTTATCAATTAACGTACTTATAGGCTCATTTCTTGTTCCTCTTTTATGTTCCTTACAGCTTGTTTATCATTCTGTGCCTTGATCTTCCTGTTGTGAGTGTCACATCGTTCAGGCAGGAAGCCTTTTTTTCCCTCTGCTGATGCTTGCTCTTCGCTCACTGTCAGGGAGCTGCATGGTATTCATGCTGCTGATGGTGTGCCTGGTGGGAGTGAATGCTGATGTGTGCAATATCACAGTTGCCTTCTGATTTGGACAGAAGAAACTGGGATATCTCATAGGATGCAAAGCCTGTTGCTACATGTTCCTTTCTGTGAACATCAGCAGTGGGGAAATGAAGCAACAGAAGAATATAGCCCTTCTGTTCCCTTCTCCTGAAATCTCCGGGGCCAAATCAAGCAACATTTTAGCCTTATTTTAATGAGCCCATGTTCTACCAAAGTGAAATGAGTTCTTGAACCATTGACCTTAATGGGATTTTGTGTTGTCAGAATAATAGACAAAGATTATTGCTTGTATCATATTGTGCACATAGATAATGTGAATAAAATGACTGCTGATCCAACTTGCAGAACTACAGAATTGTTAAGCAAGTGCTCCAGGTAATCAAACAATGGAACAGGCTTGCCATAAAGAGAAATAAACTGGTTACACATGAAAAGGGAATAGGTAATTTTATGACCATTAATAACGTTTGACACTGTGCAAACGAAGATGATGATAAGGGTAATGAAACCTCATGCCTCAGGACATAAGAACACATGTGAGGGAAAAAGGATTTGCTTTCCCTGCTGAACAACTGCTTAAGCACATTATGAGTGTTTTTCCTGAAGCTTCAGGCCTTATCTCTACTTCAGCATGGAGGATGCTGGAACCCAATAGGAAATGTTTCATCTGACATGGAATTTTACTACATGCTACAGTATTTTTCACTGTGCTAAATCTCATAAAAATAAATGGAATGTCTGCCCCATTAAGCTCATTGGTTCTCTGGCCACAAAGAATAGTAGAATTGGTGCATCGCCTGAAGCAGAAAGAGCAAAGTTCTCTCCTGAGATGCATGGCCCAAAGTTCATATGAACATGAATCAGATTATGGTTTTCTGGGTTTGATTTTAATATAGCAATATCAAGTATGAATTTACTCACCAAACATTACAAGGAACAAAAAGGTCTTGAAAGAGTGGTCAAGTTTCAGGCAGCATCTAATTTACTAAAGATAAATTCTCTCACCATGCAGAATGACAGAATGAGGGCTCAACAGCACTTGAAGGATATTGTCTAAATAGGACACCATATCTGATTGATTCCCATTTCTATACCCTTATTCTGAACTAAGAGTACCTGCACAGGAAATTTAAGTGGATTAAGCTGGTTCAGAATACAGATCTTAATTTCAAAGCTATTTTGCTGTAAAAATGGCTCCCATCATGATTTGGATTATCTAATGTGAAATAATGTGAAATACAGAGTTTATGCTGGCTCTGTATTCACCCTGCATCTTAAAGGTACATTAAATGCAAGGGTATTAGATTTCTGTTTCCTAGGTGCCATAAACAAATGTAAATCCACCCACAGGAACAGAGTTCTGTGTTAAAGAAAAGAATCTTATGCCCCCTAAAATCAATGTCTGTTACAGCAACTCAAGAGCAAAAGGTTTGAGGTTAAATTTGTCCAAGAAATGTACAGTTGGGTGTGCAAAGCCTTTCTGACAAGTGAAATACAGTGAATGAGACTTTACTTTTGTCATGATCATCACTAAAGGGTGATAAACTTGAGAGTAGAGAATCCCCGAACAGAGATGTATAGAGGTAATAAAACTGCTCCATCTCTGCCCCAGAAGAGCAGCCAGTCAGAATGTTTTGACCCAGTTCTTTTTTTCCTAGAAATGAGGTGCTTTGTTGCAGCTGAAATGCGGTGGAAAGATATTTCAATCACATTTCTAAGGGGAAGGTTTCTGAAGTCCAGAGCACATTCTTCTGTCCTCTCCGGAGAAGCACAGGGCAATGAACTGAAATCTTGGCCTTTTGGATTCTAGGACAGATGCTCCAACACCATTACCATTTACTGAAAAAGACTTGCTTTTGTCCCAGTGGAGAATTAAATCAAGTTCAGAAACCTCAAAAGTAGTCTTCAAGCTTTGTTTTCTTTAACTGAAAGATCAATTCAATGATTTATTAGGGGTCTAGCCAACTTTCCATGACATGTAGACAAGCCAACTGAGGTCACCTCGCAGTGTCTGAAGCACTGTAGGAGTGGTTAAATGTGCTTTCAAAGGTAGGAAAGCAAGGGACAAAGTGAAAGATAGTTTGTAGAAATTTCTTCCTGTCTGGAATATATCTATGTATGGATGGTCCTTTGGTGAAATGCCTTTGAGAAGCAGGAGGTCTCTCACAGGGTCTTTGCTATAGGGAAGATGATGCAGCAGCATGAGGCTTATATTTATCTGAAAAAGATAGCAGAATGTCCACCCTGAAAGTAAGACAACTTCATACATGTTTTAATTCAGACTCTACAGGGCATTTTCATATTGTCCTGGTATGTGATAACTTGCTCCAGTAAGTGAGGTCTAATCACATTTGTCAGTGAACAATGTCTTTAATTGAGTATCTTTGCCTTTGTTTCATATGCAATGTAATTCTAAGATGTTCATTGAGCTAAAGGTTTTTGGGTTTTGAAATATTTAATTTATAAGTGTAATGTAGGACACACTACCAAAATGATTTCTAATTAGAAGGAAGCATAATAAGTAAATCTGGTTAGAATTAAGACCTCCTGGGATATGGATGTTTGCCTCTGGCTGCGTGCAGAGCTGCTCAGCTCATTCCCTGCAAGGCTCTCAGACAACTCCACTGATATGAAGGCCTTCCCTGTTTGAACACTACAGGTGAGTACCATGGGAAGGCACATGTGTCCTTTTAAAGAGGGAATGAAAGCCTAGATGTGCTCTAAAATAACAGTGGGCTTCAGGAAAATAAATAAATAAATAAAAATACCTGAAAGTTGGGAGTCAGTTGTAGATAGATTATTTAAACCTGGATCCCCAAGGGCTGTGAAGCCAGGCAGGTACATGCTGTGCAGACAGGGAGGTTGACTGCATTAATACGGGAGATGGAGTGGTGGTGCAGACACCACGCTGCTTTATGGGCTGTTATTCTGATCTATCCACAGAAATGCAAGAGCAGAACGAGAGTTACTGACGAGGAGCGCTTGGACGGTGACCTCTGGAGATTGCTCCAGGGCTTGATGAGAGCCCCCGACTGAGTAAGAGATGGGAGATGCTGGGAATGTTGCCTCATGTGAACTCAGGATGCCCCCAGGAAAAGCAGAGTGTTGCCAGACCATCCAGACTATATGGATGCTTATATTGCTGGTCCTGGTGCTTTGACCTTTTTAGGTTCAGCTTGTGGCAGATGATTGACAATAAACAGAGAGAGGAAAGGAGCAAAAACATGGGGAGATGTCTTAAAGTTAGCTGCTCATTTCCTGCTAGAAGTTTAAAGATATTAACTCTGCAATGGACAACTCTCTCAATCCACCTCAGAAGGCAGAGAGAGGGGAAAGGACTGGTTGCTGACCATAAGAGCTGAGATCCTCTGCTTCATTCTCTGCTATTCATCTGCATCTGTAATATCTGTAGTAGTCCTGCAGATCTCTAGGCAGAAGATTTGTACAGGGGGTAGAGGGGCAATGGAGCATTACAGGCAGCCCTGTTTTCTTTGCTGGAAGAAATATCTTGTTCTCTGTTCTTGCCATGTTGAGGAAGGCTAGCTCATGGGCCAAGCAGAAATCAGTCGTTGTTCTGGCCTGCAGGTGAGACTTTGTCCATTTAGCCATGTCTTTGTTGCATTTGGCAGCTTGGAGGCCCACTGAGTTTTGAAAACGAGGGAACTTTGGAGAAATGAATGGAAATCAGGAGCCAGCACCTCACTTGGCATGTAGGGATGGGCCCTAGGAAACATGATCTTTCAGGTTTTAGGAGATGTGTTTTCACTCTTGACCTTGAGGGAGTTGCAGCCTGTTCCTCAAGGTTGTGTTCATCAGTCAGACTTGCTCAAGTAGCTGTAGAACTGAAACCCTTGAGCTGCGTGCAAGGGGCAATTCTGTGCTCCCTACACACACACATACCCCTTCTGCCCTCCTCCCCCACCCCCTGCCTGCTTTCAAAGTAAACTGACATTATGGTGAGATTCATCCTGTTTAAATATTAAATAGCAAGGCCATATAAATTAATGGTACTGTTTTAAAACCCTCAGTTAAAGCCAGGCCTATCAGCAATGACAAATTGTGTCATTATGAGACATTAATTTCTTGTAATTTATTTCAGTAAGTGAAGGTAAATTTATGGTTCCCTTTCCCTGGGGCATGCTGAGACCCAGCTACCAGGTCAGAGAGAGGTCACTGAGCCCCAGAAGAGGCGAGCTAAAAATCGAGCCAGACAGGGAAGGAGGGGAGGAGAAAATTAATTTATGCATCAAGAGTATCATTTCCATTCCAGTGAGGAAGAAGTGAGCCCTCTGCAGCCCCTACTTCACACCCACAAAGACTTCTACTTGTCTCTGCCAAGCAGTTTGTCTCAGCTTCTCCTCAGTTTTGACAGGACCTTGGTGACTACCCTGGAGTTTCCTGGTGAAAATTAGCCTTGCTGTTTGTCTATAGCACTTCACAGCCCCATCTGACATCGGAGTCCTGCTGTGTTTCAAATATTGCCTTGAAAATATTGCCTTCTGCAGGGAAGGGTAGACCCTGAACTTATCAGCAGCTATTGCATCTCCCCAGCCTTACATTTAAATTGTCGCATACGCAGACGTGCAATTCGAGCGTAGGATATCAGTTCTGCTGGAGAATCCCTCTGGGGGCATCAATCTGCACAGCATCGCCTGAAACTCTTTGGAAGTAAAGCCAAGGTTTTCAGCTGCTCTCCTAGTCCAACCTGTACAAATGCATACAGAGACACAGTGCAAGACAAATGGGATCTGGGATGATGTTTCTGGCCTGCAATCCCTATCATGACACATTGTCTACGAATCAATATTTCCTTTGCCATAGCATCTGGCAATGGAGCTTTCCTGCACCACGCTGGCTCATCAATGCTGTGCCACCCAAGGGCTCTCAGCACGATGGGCAGCCCACAGTGCTCCAGGCTGCGATCTGTTTCTGATATTATGACCGAGATTTCCATCAAGACCAGCAACATCTGACAATTTGAAATGTCTCTTTGACGTGTCAGATGAAGAGGATGGGTGGGGATTTTTTTTTCCTTTGCTAGCTGTGCAGTTTTCAAAGCTAATGTAGCATATTTTCAACTACATATAGATATGCATATATATATATGGTGTGAGTAAATAATGCTTGAAGGGGATTTTTTTTGTTTAAATCCATTATGAACACTGTTATTGCTTTTGAATCCCTGATGAGCTGCATACTGCACAAAACTCATTTAGTGGCTTCTTGATTCTCGAAGCAGTGAGAAGAGGCTGCTCTGATGCTCCAACCCGGCTGGTTTTTACCTGCTGAGAGAGTAATAGGATCACAGCTAATTTTTCTGGGGCGGCTCTTGTCCCTTAGGGTTCACAGAGTGGCTGATAAGCAAATGCTGGTATTTTCACACCTGGACTTATAGATACAGGCCCAGAGATGCCAGATGAGTGTGGTTACTCATGAGCCACTCAGCAAATTATGTTTTTGGCTGGAAAATGGAAGTTTTATTTACAGATTGGAAATCAGGTTGTGGCAGCCCCTGTGAGGGCTGTAACTGGGTTATTGTGATTGTGGGTCGCTGTTTGGCCCTTCTCCCTTCCTCCTCTTCATGCTGAAAATTGAGCCTTCCCATCCCAGAGCAGAGCTAAAGAAATCAAGGAAGAGAGCTTGGCATTTGGCAGGGGAGATGCATTAGTGGTGTGAAGCATTTGTGGAAGGAAAACAAAAGGAGAAATCAGATATGTTGCTGAAGAAAGAGATTTTCCTGGCAAAATCCCCTGCAGACCAGTGTGGTGCTCTGAGCATATGAACAAACAGGATTTTGGATTTTGAAACAGAGACTTGTGGATGGCAAGAACTTTTCCTCCCACCCTGCTCTCCTTCTAGGGTGGCTTTTTTCTCCTCAAATACCATTTCACTGCCTTGGAAGGTCCTGAGATATTTTCAGCACTGACTTCATATTTGCACCACTAACCTCCACCTTTCACATCCACCTCCAAACAAAGATGTTCCTGCTGCGGAGGGCAATGTGTTAGAATCTGGACAGAGGCATACAAAGATGGAGTAGCAATGCCTGGAAATGACTGCATGGCATGCAGACCCGTGAAATCATCTTCCCTGGAGTAAACTACAAGCATCAAGTCCCGATGTGCCTTTCGAAAAACTATAAACAACCCCTTCCTCCCTTCCCAAGAAAAACAGCAGCATGCACACCATCACTAGAGGGAAAAGGCTTTCCACATCATTGCACTGCTACCTGCTTCCACAGGATGTAATTTCCCCTGCAATTGTCTTCTGCTACATTAGACTTTGCTGAAGCCACAGCTCGTTGCTCTTCCTCCAAACACAGCTTGGTTCTCCTACTCAAAGTGTCAGCTGCCCAAATGAAGCAAAAGCTGCACCACAAAGTGATGACAAAGCTTGTGCTCTTCTTTGCAGCACTAACACAGACGAGGACAGGGCTGGCCTACTCAGTTACCCTCTGGAGCTGTGACTGCTGAGAGGTTCCCACAGCAAAAGCAGAAGGCACCTTGTCATCACTGATCATCTTGAGATGGGAGGAATAGAGCTGTTTTCTGCCACGTGGCGTATAGAAGAGCTGTAGTAGTGGATAGTGGGCAGGATACGAAGTGCCCTCCACAACGATAGCACCGAGCTGGATCTGCTGTGACAAGGGATGAGGTCTCGTTTTTGAGTTAGCACAGACCAGAGGGTTACTGGGTGTTAGCTGAGACATGATAACCTGTTTGTTTTCTCCTGAATGTAAGGCACGTAGTTTAACTTAATCCTGCTTTGAGGAAGTCAGAAGTGAATTAGGTACCCTGAACTTGCATATACCCCAAGTCTAAACAGCTGAGCAAGGCTGTGGCAACTCCTTAATCCCTCATAGAAATAAAGGAAACCAAGATACAAGTCTACATTTTCTTTTTGAAGGCTACTCAGCCCTGCTTGGACCCTTGGCACATCTGGCCCTGCCTGTTCACCTGTGTCAGGAAAGCAGCGACCAAAAGAGTAAATAAATAAAATCTTTTTTCTCCTTTTTTCCTAGGAGCCAGAGCTCCCATGGGAGTGAAGAAGTCAGACTGAGTTCTGTGGTGTGGGAAGTCCCTGATAGCATGGCTGAGGGGTGGGCTGTACGGAGGGGCAGTACAGGACCACAGAAACATGGGACATGATTCCTCTGACATAACTTTGCCTAGACATAGATATTGGCATTTGCCATGAACTGCTATAGAGTTCACAGGGAGAAAAAGGTACTAAGGGGCATGGTGTATCAGACCTTCCTTGATACCCCTTGTAGTTTTGTGTAGGGGACTATAAGTGTCGCATAGGAGACACCCACATACACATCCTACATCCTGTTTGTGTTGTGTAATTCCTGGAAGGCAATTCCTCTTCCTTTCTCTGCTTTCCTTCTTGTTCTTTCTCCACTTGGAAACCACTTCTTACACTTATGCACATGCACTTCTTCCACACATTCACCTAGCACAAGAAGATCCTGTCCTTTGTGCGCCAAGGGGGACAGCAGGCCACCTTCCTTCTTTCTGAAGTTTCCTGAGACAGATGGATGTTCAAGTTATATATAAGAGCTCAATGCCATCCTTGGCTCCAGGTTGCCCTAGGAAGGTTCCCGTCAGCTTCAGCAGAGCTGTGGTCCTCTGAGAGATATGTAAAGTGCACCGTGCCAGGTCCGGGGCTGATTAACATCCAGTGAACCTCCACTGACTCCAGCGGAGCTCTGCCCGGTTGCTCCATCTGAAGATTTACCCAGAAGCCAGCTGAGTGCAAGGCCTTGAAAACGTGCTTTCCTTCCAAAAGCAGGGAGTAGTCCTTCAAGTTGTACAAGCCTCAGCGCAAAAACTGCAAAGCTGAAGTCGTGCTGCTACCTGTTTGTGCTGCTTGCTGCCATTTGAGTCTAATCAGGGGCCGGGAGCTCTTGCTATTTGGCTTAATTGCCAAGCTCGGCTCCAAAAGGTCCTTTGCACCCGTAACTGCTGGAAAGAGAGGAGCTCATTTCTGTAGCTGGCGGAACATAATCTCAATAACACTGCTAACGTGCTGTGTAATTGCAGGCAGCCGTGCAGGCAGCCATGGCCGGGAGGAATGCTTGCCCCTGA
The DNA here is from genome assembly GCA_013398735.1 of Nothocercus julius. Taxonomy (NCBI): domain Eukaryota; kingdom Metazoa; phylum Chordata; class Aves; order Tinamiformes; family Tinamidae; genus Nothocercus; species Nothocercus julius. The sequence goes on along the minus strand of VZSV01000226.1, from coordinate 984,751 downwards.
AGGGTCAGGGCATTAGGAATGTCTCCTGCACCAAGCTGGAGAAAGGGTATGAAACATAAGGGCCCTGGGTTACCTGTGGGCGGGTGTGTAAGTGGCAGTGGTGGCTTGGTTTCTGTTTCAGACGCTTTAAGGGACTCATTGTTTTTGAGCTTTTCTTTGCTCCTGGGAGCTCTCTCTGGTTTGAAACCTCTCAGCATCTCCCTGGGTTACAGAGGGTTGAGAGCTGCTGTTGCTCTGACATTCCCCAGCTGTTCTGCACTGCTTCTGCACTAGGATCAGAGATCTGCAGTCCTGGCCATGGCAGAGCACTGCACATGTCCGAAGCTGTTCTCTGCTTGTGGCAGACCACAGACGGTTCCAAGGATCACGTTTCCACCAAAAATCTCTTTGCAGCAAGGCAGATCTTTTGCCATACATGCTAACTGCCATGTACAGAGGTGAAACAACTCTCTGCTTGTGACAGGGAACACCTGGAGAGAGCCCTGAGTTTGATTTCTTGGCATTTCTGGGCTGGACCCTTGCATACAGATCCCAGCAGATTAGGTGTTCTCAGAGCTGCTGCAGCTGAACATGCCAGCCCATTCTAGAGACTTTACTCCGATTTTTCGAAGCCTTCCTTTAACCCTTAAATCATCATCTCACACTGCAACTATCTCCTTCATACACACGAAGGAGACTGGTTAGAAGACCCTGGCATAATAAACGAAGAATAAAATAGAATTTGTTGTGAGCAAGAGTAAAGCCTTTCCGAATAGGCTGCTTGTAGCCCTTTTTGTGATTAAAAAGAAACCATTTAGTATGTAGGTAACAAAGTGGAAGTTCCTGAAACATCATTTCCTCGTCATTCTGTACATCTGCATGTGGGGAACTTCTCCAGCATTTAGGACACCGTGATACGATTCTTCTTGTGGAGGGATTTTTTTTTTTTCTCCCTCCCTTTCTCCCTCCTGCATCATCACCCTGACTCCAGGGCTGTGATTTTTAACTCTTAGCACATCTTTCATCCACACCCCAGCTGCGTGTCCCCAAATGACAATAGATTTGTGTCCTTTGATTGCGAGAACCCAGCCCCGGAAGAAGAAAAAAAGGAAGATCTGAGACACTTTTCTTCTCGTGGTTCTAAAGTCATTGGTGCTCTGTCCTTTGGCTTAGGGGCAACCCCTGTTGTTGTATTAATTTACAGAGCTAGAAATTCAGCACCAGTGCAGGGTCTTAATGTTGTTGCCATGTGATGATTTAGGCATCTGGGATGAGTTTAGGAGGTCTTTGTTTTCCTTGTGGCAGGGACTGGCGTCATCTTCAAGAGAACTTTGTCCTGTCCATGTTCTTGTTAAGAGGCAAAGCAGAGAAGTCAAGGACCAAATAAGATAGGAAGAAAGGCTTGGAGACACAACATGGATATATCCCTCCAGCAACCCTGAATGAAAAATGAATGAGTTCGCTAGCTGAGCTCTCCCCAGGCAACTGAGGTTTCTGTCTCTGAGGCTGTTGGGTGCATGCAATTTTCACAGTCAGTAAAAAAATGAAAATGGGCTTATTCTGTCTTTGTGCGAATGCCGCAGCAGCAGGGCGTCTTCCCCCTGCACTGAATATGTGCTACTCTGTGCCCGGAAAGGGTTAAAAGACAGAATGTTGTTTCCATAGCCAACAAGACATCAGCAGTGGTTTTAAAGCCCTTGCTCTCAGCAAGGCTGAGTCCCATTTTATGAGGTGGGGAATGCAGCCCAACAGCCTGAAATGCCATTACGCTGGGGGCGCGGTGAGGGCGGTGGATGGGGGACAGGGGACTCAAAAGCGAACAAACACCGTTATGTTGATTTAATTTCTCCTGGGCTTGCAAAGGTCTTGCCATTATTCACTGCCATGCTTCACCTCCCGTCCGTTAGCCCCGGCAGAGCGCCCGCGAGCGTGCGCAATTAATCACGGTGGCCCGTGGGGGTGCTGATGTCCCACGGCGGAGGGCAGGGATGCTCTGCGGAGCGGGGAGACGGGGGAGCAAAGGTCTGGTTCAAGGCCTGGCCTCCTGAGAAGCATTTATGTTGTGCGAAAGTTGTGCAGCCGTTAACTAACTGACCTGCTTAGAGCACATAAAAACTCCTCATGAGAGGTGCCAGCGCTGGCTGACCCTTTGGAGGGGCTATTTACTTGCCACCTGGATCGGTCTCACGCTGCTACGGACAGGGATGAGGCTGCAGCTTGTTACCTTCTCCAAGTGTCCCAGACAGCCCCAAACCTATTTTCTCTGGCAGGATCAGGCTAGTAAAGTCATTAGCTCTGAGCTACAGCAGGCATGTCAACAGATTTACACACGCACAGGGCTTTGTGCTGGGCTTGGGAACACTGCAAGGCAAGAAAGGACCTTGATTTCCCAAGCCACAGGTTAAAGGAGGTATTTTCTGGTCTCTGTGAGAGGCAGCAGTGTTCGGCAGGACATGGGAATCCTTTCTGTCATTCACAATCCGTCACCTTGGATCATTTTCTGCGATTTTTCCTCCTGAATGGCATTTGGCAAGTCCCAGCATCCTCATGCCTCAGTTTCCCAACGCAGTAGGGATGGTAATGCCAATTTATCATGGTACTCCAAGTGTTAGGGATGGAAAGGTCAGTTTTAGAGCTCTTGCTGAATCAAACAGGCCTGTTCCCTATTTCCACTCCAAGGCTTTGCCGAAATTGCTGAGGTCTGTCAACAAAAGCCCCTGTGACCATTTAAGTCAGCATCCTGGACTGTGGAAATCGCAGAACAGCCCTTTTTATCTTTCTTTCAGCCCAAAATGGCAATGAGGGACTAGATAAACAAAGGTGCCCTTTAATCTAACTTCTCCCTCAAGCCAGACGACTGTGTCTGTATGTGCATCACCCCCACTGATGTGCTCTGGGGGACATTCCGATTTCCTAATCACTGACAAATGCTCTACAAAGCACTGGAGAATCAATAGGTCCTGACCCAGGAACTTTATATCCTTAGGGGTCAATCTGAGTGTGACAGGTCTGAGACCTTGAGAGCATGGAAACCTTGGGATGTGCCAGATGTTGTTTCAAGTGCTTGGGGTATTCCAAGACCTCGTATAAATTTATCCCATGTCATATGTAGCCCTACAGGGCTCAGGGGAAACCTCAAGGCTACAATTGCTGACAGGGATAATTAATGTTAATCTTGGTTAAGCTGAGAAGCCAGGAGACGAGTCAGCCACCAGCTGGGACCAATATCAGCATATTTTCACAGGAACTGGTGGAATAAGGCTGCTGATTGAGGAGGGTGTGAAGGGACCTATCGAGGAACCACCAGTGCTCAGGGCTTTTATATGCATCAAGGGTTTGGTGCAGAACTTGGGAACACTTCAAAGTAAGAAGGTACCTTGGCTCCATAAGATGGAGGTTAAACTGGCATCAAGAGAGCAGGAGATGCTGGCAGTTTGTGTAGGGTCTTTGTGTATCCAGGCCACAACTTGGCCCAGTGATCTGCAGTGAAAGCCTAGGCAAGGCACATCATCCTCCTGGGCCTCATCTTCTCCTGCAGAAAATCGAACAATTTGGGAAGTCTGGGAAGTTACCCTGAGTAAAGTCCATCGAAAACACAGTACTGAAGGGATGGAGAGCTTGGGAGAGAAACACAAAGAACTTCAGTGTTTGTGAATTTATGCTGAGGTTTTTGAAGCTTATTGGGAAGATTGTTCTCATGAGTAGACTCAGGCCTCCAGTCTCTTCTCATGTCCTTGGAAAGTGCAGCCTTCCTGTGGAAATCTACTCCATGGGGCATGTCTGTTATAAGATTAATTACTCACTCCAAAATATCAGAGCTGTTTCTTCTGTGATATCTTGTCTCTTTGCTTCTTAATTTTTCAAAGAGTGGTTTCCTGATTTTTACCATGAAATAGGTACCTGCTGTGGCTGAATTTTGAATAGAAGGTCTTGACTTGATGCGTTTTATCTGCCTGCCTCACTTGTTCCTAACTGAAATTCCTCCTCCTAGCAGGGGGAACATTAGGAGTGATATATTCCAAGTGCTGCTGTACGTGTTTGATTTCTGGCTATTTCTAAGGTCACCCTGGATCTCTTGCTTTTTTTGTGAGATTTTCCTTATGTAGGGCTGCTGCCGTTTGCAGAAGGGACGTGCAACACCTCTCTAATTGCCATAGCAACACGGAGCAAAACAGCTGGCAGGTTGATCTGGGTCTGCAGGAAAGGGGAGAAAAAATGGAGAAAAGCAGGTAAAAGCAAGTCCACCTGAGCAATGCCCTTACAGAAAGAAGAGTCTTCTCAATCCAGTAGCATGGAGCAGATTGCTTTGGCTGTGACTTTCCTCACCTGTTGCTCAAAGAAAATGAACCCTGGCCAGGGTAAGTCCAGGGCAGCAGAGGGTCCTGAGCATCTCTGCTCACTCCGAGCTCCTGCTTGACCATGGCAATGCCCCAAGGTGTCTTGACTGTCCCATCAACAAGCTGGGGTCAATGGTGGCAGAGCCTCACTTAATCAACAAGCCTTTTTTGACTTCTGCAGAAGCCCACACTCGCATAATTCAAAACTTGAGGCAGATATTTATAAATTGGGAATGTCTGCTTATTTTCAAAGAAGATCACAGAAACACATAGGTTTTGCAAACTGCATGAATTCCACCTCCAAATTCCTCCTGTTTCCAGCTTTCTTCTTTTTTCTTTTAAGGGATGCTTGCACAGCAAACGGCAACTCTGTGGAAGCTGAGGACACAGATCAGGCCTGGACTGGAGAATAGAGAGGTTCAGTGCACACAGAAATTATCCCCCAGAGTCAGGCGAAGTCAGGATAAGCAGCTGAATTTAAAAAGGTGTGAGAGTAAAATCTGAAATGATGTCAGGGAAATGCTGGACTGTTTGATTTACTTTGTATGAAGTTTCAGCCTTAAATACCTTCATGAAAGGTCTTTAAGGGTGAGGTGAGTGCATATATATTTGAGGTGGAAAAGGAAACAAAGGAAATGGGACTTAATGTATTGAGCAAAGCTGCAACAAGCTGAAAAAAAACAGAAAAGCCAATGGGATGCAACAGCATGTGAGTGGAAAGCACATGGGCTAGACAGGTCACATCATGAAGGCTGAGGGGTGGAAAAGTAACTTTAGAGGTGAAAGAGTCACTACAAAGAAAGCATCATATTTTTTTCACAGTAATGCATTGAATTCCTTAAAAGTAAAGGAGAAAAAATAATATGGAGTCAAGCACTAAATCTCTCCAAAATAAAAAAGATCTTTAATTAAAGGCAACAAAAAACATTTCTGGCTGATCTGAAAATTATTCTTTTCCAATATTTTTAGATGTTGACCAAAGTGAGAATTCACTGTCTTATGTGTTACTTGTGCTGTTCCTTCTGTGCAGTAGAAGATGGATGCTACTTGTTTACTTGATGTTAATTTGTGCATAAAGAATTTTAACTAGGCAGTTCTTACTTGCAAAAGGAAGATTTTTTTAGGTAAAAAAGAACACAACAAATTCTGTTAAAGAATGTAATAAGGGAAAAGAAGTGTCAAATCTGGAGCTGAATGATCTTTACTCTCTTCCTACAAATTTAAAGGAAATTATTTTGATATTGGTGCTATGGGTTTCATGAAATTCATAGAGACAAAGAGCAATTCCATTTATCTGCTATGAAAATGCTCCTAACTATTTCTAGTTAAATTCTTTGCTCATTCTCCCAAAACTCTTCATTTTGGGATAGATGCAATAGATTTCTGAACAGTCTCTTAGAGAGACGCTTGCAAAAAAAAAAAAAAAAAAGGGGAAAAAAAAAAAGGTTGAAAAGAAAATGAAATAAAGAATGAAACAAAGAGCTTGCCAACCTCCTCTTGTGTTCACCTTGGAAAATGAACATGTTCCCAGTGCTGCTCTGAGTCTCCTAGCAGCACAGAAAGCCATGCTGAGATCATCCTGCATAAATACGGGCTACCGCATCTTATCTCCTGATGGGCACCCAGGCTGTAATTACTGGTTCAGCTAGAGCATAGCTTTGCAAAAGCTGCCCTGGCTGGATTTAAGGATTTCAAGGCAGGCAGATCCCACCGTGTCCCTCAGTAATCAGGTCTGATACTTAATTACCTTCTCTCTTCATGCCCTGCTCTGCCAGGAAAGATTTGTCGCGAAGCCCTGGGCATGGCGGGGGCTGCGCTCTCAGCAGGATGAAGGTGCTGATGGCCAGGTGACTGCTCAGGCAAGGCATTTGTGGACCCAGCATTCATCCACCCCATTCATCTTGGTGAGAAAAACTCATCTGAGGATGCTGCTGCCTTAACAGCATCGGTGTTAATCGTCTGCATCGCTCTCCGCTTGCAAAACAGGGCACTGCTCAAGGATGCCCTGTCCACCTGGGTGGATATATTTATGTGTCTGAGATCCCCATTCAGACAGTGAAGACCTCTCATTACTGGCACTGGAGTGTCTTTTCCTGTCTCTTTACCTGATTGCTTTTGGACAAGGCTCGGGTGTATGCCTATGGGCTTTGAAATCAAAGCAGAACAAAATTTGCCATCACATCACATCACCTCCTTTTGTCCTATGAACCCTCTGTAGGTCATAGACCACGGGATGACTAAAACAATCCCTGCAGAACTAGACACCACTCCCATTTTAGGCTTTTCTTTTAGTAGAACCCAGCACATGCTTCTTGCACAGATGATGAGAAACCAGCAGATACACTGAAAAATTTGGCTGCTAATGTTCTTTAGATTTTGCTTTGATGGCTCCTCTTAAATGTGTTTCTATGATATAACTTCCCTTACCTTCCCTGAGGTAGGACCATGACATTTCAGCCAAATTATAGTGTGGTCCTTTGTCTTGGTTTCTGTTCTTATAATGATTTGCCATGTGTGATACCCTTTTTTTTTTTTCAGTTGTAATACATTATTATCAGATTAGTATGCTAATTTATACTACAAAGAAATTAAAGCATTTGCCGTGGCAATAAGTTATTACTTTAGATATAAATCCCTTGTGGCAACATATAGTAACTCTCCATTTTAATGCCAGTCTCAGCGAGGTTTAAGTGACAAATCATCTTCCCAGCACAGTTTTCAGGGACAAATTTAGTCAATTTTCATAGTGTCTAGATGATGTTTTTAATCAATGTGGCAAACAGCAGGATGTGCCTCTCTTAATTGTTTCCAATAATCTGAGTTTAGTGGCATCCTTTCAGGCAGCAGATTTGAACCTAGTCAAGCAAAGAAGCACGTTAGACGCAGAGTCCAGGCAAGTGCAGGTACCCAAGTAAGGATGAAGAGGATGAAACTCTGCTGAGTGGGGAGACTGAGCAGAGGCCAAGTCAGCTGCCCTCTAGGGCGGTTACGGAGTTTCCCCACTCACAGCAGCCAGCTGGGAAGGATCCGTGCGTGTCCTGGCCATTGGCTGATGCTGGAGGTGGTGAGGTTTGTGCAGAAGCTCACTTGTGCCCTGGGGTCAGTAGGGAATATAGAAACCACCCTCATTGCTGAGCACTCCAGGAACTCTTTCAATTACTTATTACTCAAGATCAAAATCATTCCTAATCACTCTTGTAAAGGATTTCCCCTTGTGCTATAATGCCATGCTGAAGAATATGAAATAAGCCCTCTGTTTTACAACTGTTCCTTGCTGCCATAATTCCCCGTTTACAGTAATACAAGCAGATTTCATCTCAGACGGTTTTAAAACCTCTCTGCCGCACAAGCGTTTCGGGGAGGATTAAGATGGGAAGCTTTCCTCATTAACTCTTTCCTTCATTCTGCCAGTCCAGCTTGGAAAATGGATTTGTGAGGTGAGTGCAAATGTTCAGCTCCACAAATGCTGTCAGACCCATTGGTATGGGGTCTGCGCAGGCGAGTGCTGGGTGACAGACCAGATCCAGGACCCACTGAGCTGTGAGGGGATATAAGGCCCAGAGCAACGCGGGTACCCCACAGGAAGAGGCACTTGTGCCTGGTTGTGATATTTCAAACAGAAGTGTTTCCTATCAGGAAAAATGTGGCACTGCCATAATCTGAAAAAATGCTGAAAAGAAAAAAGAAGAATGTTGATTGAAAAGATATTTTCACCCAGGAAAAGCACAAAATGAATAATTTCAGCTTTTTCATTTTCTTCCCATAACATATGGCCATTCTTATTAAAATTGGAGACTTCAGATGTTAGGCAGGATCCTCTGATAGGCTTGGCTAAGTATGAAGTAATATATCCATGATTTAACAGAAGATTTGTTAGATTTTTTTTTCTGCCTCTGGAAATTTTTAAACTTTGGGTCTCTATTTGCACTGAAAACAAAGCTTAAAACATCAGACTTTCCTATGGAAGTGAAATATTGTTATCCAGGCAACATCAGGACTAGCTAGGCCTCGGCTTCAAACAGGCTGATGTTGCCACCTACTTTTGCAGACACCTAAAGCCAGGGTGGTACCAAGGATGGTTCATGGTGGAGCAGTGAGTAGCTCCATCCCCACCCGCCTCATCAGTCCTTGTGCAGCTCAACCTGTCTGAGTTTGTAAAGTAGGGAAGCAGAGCTTTTTAGGTTGCAAGTGGTATTAGATCCCAAAGATTGCACTCTCCACTCCAGGACCATGGCTTTGTTGCTACGTACTGAGGAAAATAACTCCAGCCCAGGTTTGTGCACAAACACGCTGGGAGGATGTGTGGCTGGCAAGGGTGCTCAGCAGTCCGGGTTGCGTTGTCAGGATCTAGGGCCCTGTTGCTGCAGCCACGGTAATAAACACTCGCATTCACCCAAGATCTCAAAGTGCTTTACTAACATCAGTGGCTCAATTTTCCCTTCAGTTGCCACTGGCTTTCATGTGAGGTGTAGGCACACAACTGACAAAAAAAAAAATCATTTCCTGCTTAATTACACTTTTCAATGTCTTTGTGAAGGAGGCAAGAGATAATTGCCACTCTCAGCTAAAGCAGGATGTTGAGTGTGGCAAGGAGGCCAAAGTGTGGAAACCTGATGTTGAATGCTCTGCATTTAAATTTCTCATTCTGCACCTTTAAAGGTGGAGAGAGAAATAAATCACTACAGACTCATCCATCCCAGTGGGAGACCTTTGTGCTTCCTTCCCACACACATCAGGTTCAATTACTTAAGGATCTGCATAGATGTCTGTCCAGACCTGAATATGGATCTTGGAAAACTCAAGATCAAACAAGCAGATCAGTAGCAGAAGCTGTGAAAGCACAGGACTGAATTGGGACCACTTGGGATCACTTGGACCCCTTCTCCTGAGGTGGCAGCCAGCCATGGGGTAGATATTTTGTCCTCAGTGGCTTCAGGAGCCACCCCACTTTGGAACTGCCCATGAGGCAACGCTGCTTCTAGCAGAGCATCTGAGAGGCAAACGCATGTGCTGACATCTGCCAAGGGAGGATAGGATTAGCCCATTCCCCAGCGCTTTAGAAATCCCTGAGCTGTCAGAGATGGTGAGGTCTTCTCCCAAGAAAGTGTTTCAATTAGCGTCTAGCAGAACTTAAAACAACAGCCCTGAAAGGCTGCCGCTTTCCACTGGCATTCAGATGCAGAACAACACTCCCATTATTTCCATCCACAGCACCAGGCTGTCACCCTCATCTTTAATTGCTAATTATGTTTTCATTATATTTACAGCATTAAATTTTTTTAGTGATTATGGGCCAGAGCTAATTTGCATAGGCATTTGGATGAATTATTTTATCAGAAATCAACATGAACTGCCAGAGAGTTTGCTGCTGCCTGTATTTTCCTCAAAGAAAGGAGTGGAAGCAACTAACTGTTTTCAGTCCAACAGCCATGGAAACTGTTGCTTTATGCAGGGAATGACAGCAGCACTTGGCCAAAACAAGCTGCTCCAGCTGCAGTTTGCTGCGGTGCATACAGCAGTGCAAGAGGTTTCTGCTCCTTGATGAGGGGGAGTCTTCTTGATATGGTTATGGTGATACTCTGCTGACCAGATGGTACACCATGCACCATCCGGGGTGGAAATGCAGGGACTTACTCCACTTTGGGATCAACAGGCTACTTCTCATCAGCTACTGCACAGCATGGAGATGTGGTCCCGTTGCTTTCACCTTAGAAGGACCAAGAGTCTTAAAATAGTATTTCTGGTGGTTTGCCTGATTAATCAGGAGTCTTCTCAAACTGTTTATGGATATGAGGTCCCTAGAGCTTGTTTCTAATGGATCCTCTTGGCCAGTATCCTCAGGCAGCCCCAGTAAAGCCTTTCTAGCAGTCCAGCTTGGGTTGTCTGCTCTGCCTTGCTATTACACTCCTTTTTCCCTGAAACTGATATCATTCCATTTTTCAGGTCTTCAGCAATCTTAAGATTCCCTCTTTTCCCTCTTCATTGTGGGAGAGATGTTTCCTCAGACTCTGAAATACATGAGATACTTCCTGGATTTAATTGCTAGGGAGGTCCCTGGTATCAATCCACCTTGTCCAGCATCATCCTTGGCTCTGTTGCAGACTGTCTTGAAAAGTTCATCTGTAGCATTTGGGTCTTGAAAGCCATCTCCAAGGACTGCCATTTCACATGGGAGGCTGGAATAGCACAACCATCAGTTTTGGCATATAGGAATATGGCATATCTTAGTATGACAGCATTTAAAAACTTTAAATGTTCAATGATAATAAGAATTTCCTATATCTGGATAGCGCTCTGGTACTTCTGCTTCACCTCTTCATGTAAAATAAAAATTCTCTCACCTCTTTCATACCGAGGAAAAGCATGTTTCCATCACAGCTGAAAAGGGAACAATTTCCAGAGAAACAGAGCAGTTTACCTAGCTTGCCTTGTATATCTACATGTGTTTTATCATCTGCTTGTGGCATGCTGCTACACAGTGGGGGGAATAACGTGCTTCCCTGAGGGATTTTCATTATTTCTGCAAATACAAGTGTATAAGCAGCCGCATCAGAGGTGGGGACAGAAAGAAGTGTGACTGAAAATAATCTCACCTTTTGTTTTGCCTTCAGCCTTCACAACTGTCACCCTGGGAGAAAACAAGCAAACCCAACAGAAGCCAGAAGGAATGGACTGCAAACCAGCCGAGAGCCAGAACATCACGTGTCTGGGATACAGAGCCAGGCTTCTGGCGACTGGGGGCTGTCTCCCATCTCCGGGCTCGGACACAGCTTCCTCCAGAGGATGCTTTCAAGAGTGCGGTTGTAAAAGAGCTGAACACTAGTTTTACTGTATCATGATTGCTACCTACAAAGCAGCTGGGAAGCGCTACCTGCTTTCAAAGTCTGGGGAAGCCCTATGTATTTTTAATGTTAAAAGTCGCTTTGCGTTTCTGTCCATCCTCAGGCAGAGCAGCCTGCAAAGGGGACATATGCAATGTCTGGCTGTGCATGCTTGAAATTCTGATTGTACCTCAACCCAGATGTGTGGTCTGTTCTGCCTTTGGGACTTGATGTGCCATGTGTGATTTCACCCAAGGGTTACAACCTGAGTTAGATACAGCTCTGGTTTCAGTCTCCGTACTTGGCCTCTTTCCCAGTAGAGCGATGCAAAGGGAAACATGGCCTGGATAAGTGTAAAATCCACACACAGAAATGTCTTAATACTTGGGACTCCCGTGATGCAAAACACACCCTGAGGGCCCAGCAAATGAGGATTGGAAAGCACAGCTCTTATCACTTGTGTTGCTGCCAGCTCTTGTAATGTCGAGCTGAGGCTGACTTAAGATTGCAGCCCTCGGGGTCCTGAATGTGACAGATTTGTAGCACCCTGTTGCTGGTGCTGCCTGGCCTGGCTTATAACCCTTTAATACGATATTGCCATTGCTAATAACAGGCCATGGGGTTATTTTGAGCATAACAGCTGTAGCCATCGTACAGACGGTGGCATGGAGAGCACCCTCACCATGACCTGTTGCAGCTTTTGACACACTGTTTTTCCTGAGGCTACAGGAGGCACGATGGGTGAATGCCAAAATAAATGTGTGCATCTCCCTATTGGCTGATGGGGAGCTGGCCTTGCTCGGGACGGCAGCTGAAATCCTCTTGTAGCAAGTCAGTAGATGTTCTGCTTGTGAAGTGTTTGAAAGAGCAGCTGAGGTGCTGGTCGACTGCATCCCACAGTGATACCAGAGCTGTGAGCCGGCCTGTGACTGCCAGAGACTCTGGACAGGTTGGGAGGGAGCTTCTGATACATGCTAAGAGCATCTTCTTGGAGCTGGAGACCAGAAAAGATGCATTTACAGAGGCCTGAACAGGGATGTACCTTAGAGCTATATGTCCAAGGTTGAAATAAATGACAAGATACTTCATCTGCACTCAATGGAGATAAAAGGAAGAAAAATCTGCCCTAGTCCTTCCACTGCTTGCTCTGCCCACCCTCTGAGTTCATCCCCTTGCATGAGCACAAGTGGTCAGTGAGGCCCCCTGGTAAACCAGAGCAAGGAGCACAAAAGTCACTGAGAGGATTTCCTTGGTATAATTCATTGCAGAGCTTGGGCTAAGTAGTGGAGGGCATAACAATCTGGGCAAAAACGGAGCAGTTGCACATTTCAGGGATTTTTGAGTCTCTAGCAGGAGACGCCAGCCCCTCATAGGTCTGGAGCTACCAGCTGGGCTGGGCAGCCCTGGCACCCAGCCTAGGGCCCTTTCCACAGCCTGTCAAGGCCCCTTTCCACTCCTTTCTCCTACATATTCCCTGCAAGGAGAAGATGCAGCATTGGATATGGGGAGCCAGGAAGCATCTGGCCGTGCCAGCAGGGCAACAGCCTGCGTGCAGTTCCCATCTGAAAGGCAGAGCTCTGGCTGGCCACGCAGCATCCCCTGCCGGCATCAGGAGACAGCGGCTTCACGTGGAGTCTTTTTTTTTCCCAGGAAGAAGGCAGGGCATAGCGTATATTTTCTGCCTGCATCCACTGGCAAGCATTATTCCTTTAGGAAGCTGAGACGAAACGTAAGGATTCCTAATGCCCTGGGTTCCCAGCGAAGGCTCTCTGGGCCCCACGGTGACGCTGTGGGAATACAATGCAGCAGCTTGGGAAAGCAGTGACACTCCTCCTAATTCGTTGACAAAACTGCTAAACAAGTCAATTAGGTTTTATTCACTTCTCCTAATTTGGCTCCAACACTGTATTCGCCAGCTGATTAATGTTGCTTTCTTTTGCTGCCTGGCAGCTCCAGGGTGCTACTGGTGAGGCCTTTTCTATCTGGAAATGCTCTCCCCGGGCTTCTGCATTTCGGGTGTCCATTCACAGATCCACTGGGTAACCTGTAGGAGGATGCTGCCCTAGGAGGGAGTCAGTTCCAGCCCAGCCTGGTCTTTCCCATTACAAAGGGGTTTGGTTATTTGAATAAATACCCCCTTTCCCTGTCCAAGTCTTTGTTTCTGTCCTGTTCTCGCACTGTGCACTTGAACAATAGCAGAAAAAGATCCTCTGACAGAGGATTTTTCTTCCTAGTGTTAACTTACACAAGCGTTTGGACACCCTGTAATGTTAGAGCTGGCAGTTCCTCTCCCTGCAGTCCTCTGGAGGCTCAGGCTCATGGATAAAAGCAGGTTATTGACTACTCAACCCTCTCAGTCTATAGGTTTGTCATCCCTACGCAACTTTCTTGCCATCTGACCTCACAGGGACATCAGCAGACCCCCTCCCCATAGGGTAAGTGCATCTGGGTCTTTCTCATCTTAGCACATCTGGGTCTTTCTTTCTCTCCCTGCCTTGCAGATGTGTGGGGAAGCTGGAGATCTGCCTTGATGCCTGCAAGAGTCCTCTGTCCACTAATGAGCTGAGCTGTGTGCTGCACGAACACACTGCTACCAGGCAGTGGTCCCAGATTGTCTGACCTTGGATTTGCAAGCTGGGTCCCTGAGCAGGGGACAAACCATGGCCCTGAGCCTGCATGCAGACACCTCACGTTCCCAGGGGCTCTGCTAGCCAGCATGTTCCCTGGATCCTATTAGCAAAAGAAATACCCTGACAGTGAATCAGCTTGTATTTTTCTTGGCATTGCATTTTGGCTTCCTGGATTGGACTGTCGATTTTCTTTGTTCTTGTGTTGTTTTTTTCACCTTCCACCTTCTTGGATAGCTAAAAATAACACACTTCCTTCTCGTTAGCAGCCAACAGCTCTGCCTTCATTGTTCTTAGAGGTCTCCCTGCATATCTCTGCTGGTTTCATAAACTTCTGTGTCGAAGTTGAGCACTGGTTGTTCTCTCCCTAATTGTAAGAAAACGAGAAGCCACAGCTCTGCCTAAAGGTTTTATTAAAGAATAAAAACAGCCAGCAAGCAAACTACACAAGCCAATAAAATGGCACCCCATGTCCCCAAGCTAGCAAGAACATGGAGTTACTCTTAAATTGATATTTTATTTGGAAAAGAAATCAGCCTTGACCCACCACAGTCCATAAAATTAATCAGACACGATACACCCATATGGATTAGCAGTCCCGGCAACCCAGGAGCTGAAAAAAAGCCATCACAGTAGGCACTTCACCCCCTCCATAACGCAGCAGTAGAACACATTCCATACTAAGTCAAAACCCACAAAACAGAGAAGGCATTAGACACAGACTGCTCATTAAAATCGTCATGTGTGGCAAGGCTGTGGGGGTACATGGCATCTTTAATTTCCTTGTCTCCCATCCTCCTGGGTTGCTATTGCTAATGGACATGCTACAAGCTGCCCAAAAAGGTTCTGCCTCCAAGCTGTCACTCCTGCAATGCTGAAATGGCAGCATGTGGGGGACAACAGACAGGTTAGGACCTTCCCTTCCTCTTTCTGCATCCAGGCAGACCCTTGAGCTCAGCTGCTCAAGGTTCTTGGGACTTTCTGGCCTTCAGAAGAGGCATGGGGACTGTCTGCCTCGTATCTGTGTGGAGCCGACCCTCACTGTCTGAATGTCAAATGGAACGAAGCCTAACGGGCAACTAACCCCAAAGCGGGCAGCTCGCCCGCTCGGCCTGCGATCTGCTTGGAAGAGCTGAGCAGCAGGAATTGGGGAGCTCATTAATTATCATCAGCCTTAGATATTTACATTCTACATTTCAATTTTGCTAACTCCAGCCTCCAGCCATTGGATCCATCAGGCTTTTTTCTGCGGGATGAAAGAGTCTCCCAGTATGTGCCGCTTCTCCCTCTGTTGGCAATTACAGACCACAACAAGAGCTGTTCAGCCGTGCCTTCAACAAACCACAGACCCTTTCTGTTAAGTTTATTCTTCTCAGGGCCGTTTTATTTTCCTGACTCCCAAGCCTGTCCTGGCAGCTCATCTCTTACTTGGTGAGCAGCCTTGTCTAGGAGCATCTCTAGCACTGAGCTATCTGGCTGTGATGGGATAGGAGCTCCAGCACCTGACTGGGGCGTGGAACAAGGGGTTTTTGGACTGATGCTTGCAGCAGCCAACAGTTCATGCTGCAGGAACGTGTCCCACTGCTGACTGCTCGTATTCCTTCTGCACTTATTCTTTTTCAGCTAGGCCAGTTTCTCTATTTTGTTACACAGCTTCACGTGTGCAAATAAAACAGAGCTCAGCATCAGATGAGAATGAGCCTGATGCAGCAGTGGGGAGGGATGTGTGTGTTACCTGCTGCCCAGAAGCTGAGAGCTGATCCTCCCCCTCTACTCAACTATGGTGTGGCCACATCTGGAGTATTGTGTGCAGTTCTGGGATCTCAGTACAAGAGAGGCATGGAGCTAGTGGAAAGAGTCCAGCATAGAGTGACGAAGATGATTAAGGACCTACAGCATCTATCTTATGAGAAAGACGAAGCGAGCTAGTCCTGTTTAGCGTGCAGAAGAGAGGATTGAAGGGGGATCTTATCAACATGTACAAATTCCTAAGGGGAGAATGTAAAGAGGATGAGGCCAAACTCTTCTCAGTGGTGGCCAGTGACAGGACAAGGCATAATGGGTACAAATGGAAACACAGGAAGTTTCATTTCCATACAAGGAAGAACTTCCATACTGTGAGGCTGACAGAGCAGTGGAACAGGCTGCCCAGGGAGGTTGTGCAGTCTCCTTCTCTGGAGATCTTCAAATCTTGCCTGGATGCGACCCTGTGCCACGTGCTCTGGGTGTCCTTGCTTGGGCAGGGCGGTTAGACTAGATGATCTCTAGAGGTCCCTTCCAAGCTCAGCCATTCTATGATTCTGTGATTCTGTGACTCTGTATGGCAGATGAAGGAGCATCTTTCCTATAAGGAGAGGCTGAGGAGCTGGGCCTTCTCACCTTGGAGAAGAGATGGCTGAGGGGGGATCTTATCAGTGTGTACAAATATCTTACGGGAGGTGTCAAGATGACAGGACCACAGTTTTCAATGGTGTCCAGTGACAGGACAAGAGGCAATTGCCACAAAATGAAGCACAGGAAGCTCCACTTGAATTTGAGGAGAAACTGCTTGTGCATGTGACAGAGCACTGGCACAGGGCGCCCAGAGAGGTTGTGGAGTCTCCTTCTCTGGAGATATTCAAAACCCACCTGGACACCATGCTGGACAACGTGCTGTAGGTGACCCTGCTTGTGCAGGGGACTTGGCCCCTTCTGACCTCCACCATTCTGTGTCATTCTGCGCACTTGTGTAAGGTTGGTGTGTGGGGAGGCACCTCATGCTCACTGCCTTTGACATGGACACCAGTTGCTTGTGCGTCTGCAATGCACTCGTGGGTCACAGTGGCCTGGGCGCTGATATCAGGCGGGAGCTCCCGGCCGGGTCCCTCCTCTCCTCGGGTGATTGAGGAGGTGGAAGGCGCCGAGGGCGTCCGCTCGGTGGTTGCAGCCCGTGACCTGGAGCAGCCCTTTGGCATCTTCAGGTTTTGTGGTGGTGACAGCCCAGAGTCGGTGCTTTGAGCCCAGTCCCAGCCGGGCTCCGTCTGGGACGGATGAGCGTCGATGCCCCCAGGAGCGTCCGGTTCCAGCTGCCCAGAGACACCGGCGGG
>VZSV01000226.1:823854-967256 GCA_013398735.1 Nothocercus julius | reverse complement strand
AGCCCTGCGGGACCAGGGCTGTCCCGGTGGCCGCGAGGCCGGCGGCAGCTCCTGCTGTTGGCAGTGCCGAGGGCTGGGGCAGCGCAGGGCGCGCGGGCAGAGAGCTCGTCCTGCTGCCCCCGAGCCCTTCTCCTCGGCTCCTCTCCCTGCTCGCAGCCTGCGGAGCGAGCGGCAGCGCCGGCGGCGGCGCCGGCAGGAGGTTTCCTGCCCGGCAGCAGGAACCAGCAAACTGAACCTCCCAGCGAAGCCCAGGCGGGAGGCAAGGGGAGATGGCCACCTGACCAGAAGCCAAGTGCCAGCCTGGCAGCAAACCCAGCCTTGAAAAGAAGCCCAGGGCTGGTGGCTGAGGCGGAGGCACAAGGGCAGGTCGCCTTGGGGGACATGTCCCAGTCTTCCCCATTCCCCCATGAACTGTCTGAGAAGCTGGAGCAATACAGAAATGAAAGAACCTCTTAAGCCAACTCAGGGCTCCATGAGTGTGTGTGTGCTCGTCCTTTAAATGTCTCCCATTCCCACTGCCCAACACACAGCTCGAAGTAGGAGGGAGGTAAGCAAGGGGAAAAGGGACAAGAAGGAGGACCTACTTGTGCAGGAGTGTTCTGCTAGATGATCTCCAAAGGTTCCTTCCAACTTTAATCATTCGGTGATGCTGTGATTCCCCCTAGTCCCTGTTCATATGGCCATCTTGGTCATGCCATAAGAGACCACATCCTCACACACTGTGAGGCAAGGCAAGTGGAAACAGGAATTTGCTTTGTGTTGCACCTTCCAGCACAGGATCTAGGGGATATGCACGATGGCAGATGGCGGGTCCTCATCCACAGTGTAGCTGAGCTGTGATACCCTCGCTGCAGGATGTCACGGGTGCTGCAAGGTTACAAGGGGAACGTGGGCAAATCCATGGCAGAAGATTCCACCGAGGGTTTACTACTACATAGAAACCACATCTGGGCTACAAATGGGACACTATCAAGCAGGGGAAGTATGATATATGCTAACTGTGTTAATATCCTCTTACCCTGACATTCACTTTTGTCTTCTCTGAGACAAGACACAGGGCTAGAGGGACCTGTAGGCTGACCTTGTGAAGCTGCTCCTGACTTCTTACAATTCCAGACAACCTGCTTACCCTTTCCCTGCCTGTGTTTCCTTTCCAGACTAGATTTAGGTGTTTTCCTCTATGCTGATTTTCTTTGGGTTGGTCTCATTGTGTGTCGGCAGCATCCAGGATGTCAGGACCCAGCAGCAGCTGGGGTGTCTCCAGCATACAGATCGGATTCAGTGGCCCTTTGAGAAGTGTCACAGAAGATCTGATTTTTCGGATGTATTCTTTGGCAATATTCCCTCTGTCTTGAAGTGCAGCAACCTCTAATTTAAATATTTTAACCAAACTGGCTGGCAAATTTGATTCTTCTCCCTGATGGATTGCAGTGCACATTCAGACAGCGTTTGCATCTTTAAGTGCAGCCATTAATGACCATGACAGTATTTGTGTAAATGCTGTGCCTGTAATTTAATTGTTTTAACAGAGGCAGTTTATAAGGTCTGCTTAAATGGAAAGAGATGAAAGTTACCAGTGTGAGGAATGACTTGGAATATCAGTCCAGGCATATCTGTGAAAAAAATGAGGGATGGCAACAACTGTCAGTGTGAAATTGCTTGGTCCTTTCCCTGGTTGCCATAAGGCAACTCTGTACTATGCATTTTGTAATATACTGATGTATCTTGTTTTAATATTAATGTCACCCAACTCTTTTCTTTTCTTTTTCAGGAGGGGATTTTGAAGAAATTTGTTATCCTTGTTTTATTACAGATAGGGAAACTGAGGCAGGAGGCCACTCTCTAATCCAATCCAATTCATCTAGTGGCAAAGATGGAAGCAGAGCCCTCTCTCAGCTATGTGCTCTGCTATGTATCCTGCCTGCTGGAGTGTTCACCATGGCCCCTGGGAGAAAGAGCATGACCAGGTGTGGGCCGCTGCCTCCAGAAAAGCACCTGCAGGTTGGACCTCAGGTGGGGCCTGGAAGGGCTGAGCAGTCTCATGGATGAGAACTGCTATGAGAAGGAAGTACCAGGGCAGGTATGTGTCCTTTCCTCTTGCTAGAAAAGGAGGGCCAGTAATGAAAATAATTGAGCAGGAAGTTTAAGCTAATGAGCAGTTAATTTCTTCAGCATAATTAACATCTTTACAGGCCCATTTGCATTATTTTGCATTTGTGATGGTACTGTGCCATCACAGAAGGAAAGGCACAGCAGGGCTGTGTGGGTTGTTTGCTCTGGAGTGGACGTTCCCGAGAGCCGCACGTGCAGTGAATGTGCCCCATCCCTCTCCCCACTGCAGCTGTGCCCTGCTTCCCTGCTCAGCAGCTCAGGTTCCCTGTCTGCTCCCTGCCCATCAGCCCACGCTCGCTCCCTGCCTCTGCTGTTTAATTAAGAAACTCTGTGGTTTTACTGAGGCTGTTGGAAGTGTACCTACCCCTCTCATGCTGATTAGGAGATGGGCTGCATGCAGGTGACCGGGTGTAGCGCACACATCCCATGCATGGGACTGAGCATCAGACACACGCTGCTCTCTTCTGCAAGAAGCTTTCCTGCAGGGAGCCTAGGTCTCGAATGCAGAGCTGTGGCCTCTCTCCCCCACAACTAGGTCACAATATGATCTGAGGCTTTCTTCATATATGGGGTGACAGAGCAGGAGAAATGCTGCTTTGGGCTTGCATTTCTTTAAAGCCTTGCACAGAGAGGAGCTCTGCGTCATTCACCTCCCTCCCTCACACTGGTGTCATGCCTCAGTCACCAGATCTACATCAGCAACCATGGTGACCAGTTGCATGTGCATGCATAGACATTGCCATAGTCATGGTGTGACATATTGGGTCTTAGGCAGAAGGTTGAAACCTGAGCCACACTGTGATCATGCTCCTTTATAAAGTCCCAGCAAGACCAGCTTTCTACTCCGTAAGGAGCTCCAGGAGAGAGAAGATAAAATTGGAAAAACTCACAGTGTGAATAAGGCGCTCAGAGGGACTGTTAAAGCAATGAGGCAGCTCACTGAGAAGCCTAGCTGGTTCATCTCCTTCCAGAGATCTGACGTTGTGGAGAATGCCTCTCTTAGATACCTTCTCTAGCTCAGCAATTCCTGAACCTCAAGTTCCAGCCAATCTCTGCCAGATTGCCTGAAGATCTCCATGCGCCCTCATCAGTTATTGGCTAAAATACCAGAAAGTTGACATGACTTCATGGCCCCAGTGTAATTGCAAACTGTGGCTTCCTGGGCCATTACTGGTGAAAAGAGCACAGCTGGGGTTAATTCAGCCACAGCTTCCTGCCAGAGAAGTTTCTGTTCACATCAAGGGGCAAACCAGATCTTCCCTGATATGTAGGGAAAAACTCCGGTCTGATGAATCCAGAGATGCCTTTTGATCTTAAAACCTATGTATCTTCTTCCAGATCACCTTGCCCTCAAGTTGTTCTCAGTCCCAAAGGAATGGGTTGTCAGCTTGCCATGCGGCCTTGGGCTGGACCTTCTTTGTCATTCCTAGCCCATCATGTGTCTTGTTTACTCAGACTGTAAGTTCTTGGAGACAGGGACAGTTACTTATGTACTTATATACTTAGCACAAGGGGTTTCAGGCTTGGCTGGGTTCTCTAATAGCAATGAATATTCCATTAAAAATCAAACTTCTTGATTAAAAGAAAGCTATTTAGAATACAAAGTCGAAATACTGCCAAGTTTAATAGCTATCCCTCCAACCTTGATTCTGACTCTAAAACTTTTCCGAATGAATAAAATTAAAAGATGTTAAATGTTTTTAGCTAAACTCCCACCACGAGCTGAAAAGACAAGGGGAAAGTACCTCTCAAGGCAGGAGGCTAGCCTCTGCTGCATTTTAAAGCGTCTTGAAGGATGGAGAGGTTAAAGTTTCTCCCTGGGTTGCAGGAAACATTTATAATAGCGAGTGTCAGGCAGACTAAATGAAAAGGATCCTAGCAATTTCCCTTTCAACAAATACAATGTTTATTTCTCGTCTCTCCAGAAATGAGTGAAATTTGGAGATATGTCTGGTATTTCCAGCTCTTATTGATGCCAGACTGAGGTCAAGCAGGTTTCTGACTCTCCCTATATCTTCTTCATGTTCCCCTGGGACCAGTGGTGAGGGGCCAGGATGTGTTGCTATTGTAGTCTCCCCTACAGCCATTTTTATTTGACCTTTTCCTTCTTGTCTTTTATGTGTCTTTTATCAGACATCTGCAATGAGATTGCTCTTTTCCTGGATTTAGCTGCACTCCAGGCCTCCCACTCCTGGTTTTATGGAGTGTTCGGTGATCAGTAGGGCAGTTTTTGTATAACTTAGCAAACAACACAGAGAAAAAGTAAACCCCATGCTGATGCTTTTGATTTAGTCATACTGCTAAATGTTCTCCATCCACCCTGACTTCTTCTGTGAGAATGTAGTTTAGAGGGACTTACCCATCACATACTGCTCTGCAAGGTATATAGCCACTCTAAAATCCCTGATGATAGTATATCTGAGCTGGGATCAGGATTTGATGTGGCCTGGGAGGGCACAGGTCTTATATGCTTTTTTTTTTTTTTTGTAAAAAGTCTCCCAGTGGTACCTGCAGATTCCTTCTGAGTTCTTTTTCCAGCTCAGATTCCGACCAGGGGAATGAGCTCAAGATTGGATGTTTTGCTGCTGTCCATCAGCTGAGCTCTGTCAAAAGCTTTGGAGTGATGACAGTTTACAGCCTTCTAACTGTGATATTTGTATAGTCCTCCTTCATGCAGTGCTTCAGATTCGTGAACGAATTTGTCTGCACAGAACTGAGATGATGAGACAGACACTCCTCTCCCAAACCTGCCTAGTAGAGATGATGCTATAGCATAGAGCCGTTAAGTGGTGGCTTCACAAAGTTATGTCCACATATGCCAAAGATTTACAAAAGGACTGAGTCCCATTAAAGGTCGAGAAGTGCTGGATCCCTACCCCTTTTGGGGGCCTTTGGTGAAGACACAATATGTATTACAAGTTTCCAAGTGCCTTCTTGAATCCTCAGAGCTGTCAAGTCTCTGGTGTCAGACAGAAAACACCCATGACTGACCCTCACTGCATGGTCATATCTTCCAGCTCAGCTACGTGTATGCCTAATGTGTGTGTTTCCCTATAGCTTCTATACCATGATGCCCATGTCCTGAGCAGTAGGAGGAAGAGCTTGTATCTGAGGAAGGCTGCAATGTCTTTCTGAGATGGTTCTACTGGTAGGGATCTGCTCTTGATGGGGTCTTGCTAAAAGCTCATGCGCAGCTACCTGCCCAGACCCTCTTCTACATCAAGAAGCCACCTAAGCCAACTCTATTGTGTACCACCACTCATCAGAGCAAACTAGAGATGCAGACCTGAACATAGGAGCTATGCTTAAGTTCATTTAAAAGGTGTAGCCTGGAGATGAAGTTCCTGTATCACAAGTTTCTGCACTAGCCCATGGACTCTGTTTTTCTGAAGTTCCCAAGCACAGATCTCAACACCACCTCACACATGTGTGAAACCCAGGTCCCTAAAACTCCTCGGAACTCCTTTCTAAACCCATATTTATATTTTCAATCTGAAAGGCAGAGGATTAAACGAATTTTATGGAGTGTTCTGACAGCAAAACAGAATGGTATCTCCCCCTTTTTTTTGACTCAACTTATCCTGTCTTTAGTCATTAAAAACAACCAACAGCATGAACATTTCATGAGCAGGTAGTTAAATTTTAATTTCCCCATTGAATTCATTAAGGTGTGATCATGCATCTGAACTGAATTTAGCAGCCTGGCAAGGAACCAAATTAAACATGACATAGTGACAAAGTTTCCTTTTTCATTGTGCTTGATCCCCTCCCCACTTTGCCCTATTAAAATAAGTGTTGTTTTTTCTTCCCTTGAACATTTCTTAATCAAAGTCTTTGCTAAAACGAAGAAAGAGCTTTTTGCCTTAAGCACCAGTCAGAGATGTATACAATGCTCTAAAAAGAGGTCTGACAGAATTTATTGTTTATGTTGGCAGATGAAGTAATTGCAATAGTGAAAAAAAATCCAGGTGTTTTGCAGAAAATGATGGTGGTCTCTGTTATAATACTTAATTTATTATATGAAATAAATTGCCTGCAGTTAGAGCCCTCAGCAAATGTTCTTTCTGTGTTTCAATCCTGCCTCCACTTCCGTCATCTTCCCATTTGTGAGTCTTGTTCTTCTGACAGCTCCAAGTAGGGGAGAAATGATCTTCTGGGTAGTGGAGGCTTCCTCGACAACAGCTGTGGGTGGGCCCCAGGTGCTTAAGAAGAGAAACCCAAAGGATGCCAAGGTGAACCACATCCCCTAGATGCTGCATGTGGGGCTGCCTTCCACTATGTTCTGTGCAGTACCCTGGTGCTGAGTGCCACAAGTTTTTTCAGTTACTAATGTGTCCCTGCTCTACCATCCGTAATACTCATCTCCCTCTGCTCTTTGCTTTTTGATAAAACGGATAGGCAAAAGTGCATCAGGAGAGGCTTCAGAAACACAGGTCATGAGACATCAACTAAAACCTACATGAGATTCCCTCAATATGTCAGCCCTTCACGATCTTCTCCCCTCTCACATCCTTTCTGGACAGTGTTTCCTCTTTCTTACACACTGAAGGGTTTGGGGGATCCCTAGTTCTCCAGTGATCCTTTGTACCTGATCTCCAGGTACTTCTTGCTCAAAGGACAGGTCTCTGGTCAAAGGGAGCCCTAGCACTTGACAATGTGGTCAGAGGGAGAAGGAATTCAGCCCTTCCAGCCTTAAATCTAGGAGAATCTCAGTAGTTCAACAATATCCACAAAGAGACCATTCATTTGGGAGAGAAGGACAGATCCAGTTTGCACCAGGGGGAGTCCTAGAAGAGCACTCCAGACCAGACTCAGTGTCAAGACACAGTGTTATCGCTGCTTTCCCAGTGAGAGCAGGAGACGAGAAAACCACTTGTTAGCACATTGCCATCTGTATTTCTAATTTGTGCTGAGTAGTCTTTCTAAGAAGCTGGTAATGTGCCAAAGATCTTGAGCTTTTGTAACGTCTGTGTACTTGATGCCTCATATAATATTTAGTGTGAGCGACTTAGCAGCCTGTGATGAAAGAACAGTCCAGCTAGGTGGGTGGTAGCCAGGCCAGCAGCCCATCAAGAAACAGGGAGGCTTTTAAATACTTAGCGTGCAGCCAAGGAGAGCTATCACCAGCATCTGAGCGGCTGATTAGATGGGATATGAGTATGGGCATTTTTTAAGTACTCAGGAGACATGGGTACACATAGAACAATCAAGGACTATTTATTATATTCGTGTATGAAACCTACCTCCAAGGAAATGTGGCTGGGGCTTGGTGGAGGGAGCGGAGTGTTTGGAGATGAGGCTAACACCTGGAAGATGGATTGCTGCTGTGAGCGCTCAGCCTCAGCTCTGAGAGCCGAGTCATGTCAGGGGACGTATATACTTGTTAAACCCCAGCTAGCTTCCTGCTTTGTATTTTCTTTAGTTCTCACCTTTTGTTTCCAATCTTGTTCCTCCAAATCTGACTTTAAATCTTAGATGATTGCTCTCTCCTTGGTGTTCCTGCAAAGTGTGGCTCGTATTTAGGGCACAGGAAAATAAAAGCAAAACAGATGGACTGAGAATGCCCCTTCTGCATGGGCATGGCAGCCTGGGCTCAGAGAAGCCCGGCTGTTCTCCTGAAAGGTGGGTGAATTTGCCACCAAACCTGAGCTCTGGGGTAGGGATGCTCCCTAAAGAAGCTCCCCCTCCTGCAAAGATAGCAGAGGGATCTGAACAAAGCTGTTGTCTTGTGGCTTGCTGGAGTTAAAAAAAAAATAAAAAAAAAATAAAAAAAAAACAGACAAACTCATTTTGAAAGCTGTAGCACTCAGGAATGACATTTCACAAAACCTGTAGGTGCTCCAGATGCTGACACAGTGTTCTCTGAAAATGACCACAATTTGTCTCGGTGGCTAATCAGCCCTGCTGTTGCAAAAGTGTGCCGCCTTCCTCATCTACATTTGTCTGGCACTAACTTGGAGCCATTAGGTCTCCTTCTGTCTCTCCCTGCAGGGCCCTTTAGTACTTAGTATTTTTCCCTCTGATGGTTCGTATGCACTATAATCAAGTTAGCTGTTGATCTTCTTTGGATGAGCTAGAAGGACTGAGCTCTTCACCTTGGTGAGGCATTTGTGCCATTCTGATAGTATTTTGAAAACCTTTCACTGCCTTCCTCCTGCCTCTTAATTTTCAATGATCTTTTTTCACATGTCTACACTGAAAACATTTTTTTCCTTCATTTTTCACTCCTTCATTTGATTTTTCTTCAGAAAGTAACCTGGAAATTCTTCATATTCAAATTATACATTGATTGAATGGGTCCAGTTTATGAAGGAAACCAACTTACTCTGACTGTATCATCTTTACTGTTATTAATTGTTCTGCCAATCTTTGTGGTGTCTGTAATTATCAGCAGTATTTTTCTTCCACATCGTTTCTAAAAATATTGAATAACTTCGTGTGGTCTTGTGGTCTTGGCAGAATCCACAAGCAACGTTCCCATTCAGCAATGTTTCCCTGATGTTAACCACTTTTTGAAGGCTGTCAGCTAACCCAGCCTCTTGAGGCTAACCAAGCCTCATTTAGCATGAACTCTGCTAATCCAGCACCAAGTTCATTATAAATATATGAGAATGTTTTGCAATAGGACACCCAAAGCTTTGCAGAAATCAATTCTTCAATTCTTTTTTTTTTTTTTTTTTTTTTTTTACTGGATCTATTTCTGGAACAAAGGAAAAGAAGAAAAGAGCAAAACTTATTTACTGGTGTTAATCATATCTTCATCTTTTGTTCTCTATTGAGTCTTTGACTGCTGTCTCCTTTAGTCTGCAGGGACTAGCATAAAGTTAACAGAGTAGTAGTCATCTGGGGTTATATACATTTTTAAAACACTAACACACCGTTGGCATTCATTTAACATTTTGCACATCTCCCCATACTCCAAGATTATGAAAAATTAGCATGAATTACCATGAATCTCCTTTGCCAATTCTTTTGGCACTCTTGGGTGCAAATTATCATGGTCTGCCTCTTTAAAACTTCATATTCAAAATGATCAGTATAAGTAGTTAGAAGTTACTAAAATTACTAAATATCAAAGGAAGTAAAACTTGAAATAGT
Organism: Nothocercus julius; assembly: GCA_013398735.1. Taxonomy (NCBI): domain Eukaryota; kingdom Metazoa; phylum Chordata; class Aves; order Tinamiformes; family Tinamidae; genus Nothocercus; species Nothocercus julius. The sequence continues at coordinate 958,046 of VZSV01000226.1, read as the reverse complement.
CATTAGTGGTCTGGGAAGCAGCACTGCAGCCCCATATGACAAAATGAGAACAAAGAGTTTGCTCCAGCCAACTTGCAGAGTTAGTGTCTTTGTTTCACTGCAGCAGGATTTACAGCAGGATACTCTCAAGATTAAAGCCAAGGATGCCCACCCTGGGAGGAAGGAGATGTGATGCATTAGTCCCAAAAGGAAGAGTGACAGTTATGGTAAAACATCAATAAAACAAAAGATGACTGAATATACACTGCAAAAAAAAGTGGAAAACATTTTATGGGATTTTTCCTTGCAAAATGTTGTGTTGCTAGTGTGTAATTCTAGGCTGACTGTAATCCTAAAAGCAGGTGGGTAGAGAAAACTAGCACTTGCAGGATCATCCCTCTGAAAGGTGTTGCGAGATGAGTAAAAGAATGCGGTATTGCCAGAAACAAAAATGACAAGACCAGCATTAGGAGGCAAATACTTTGTTCCCCAAAGACAGGCTGTGATGACATCACATTCCTGTGCTGGGGATTGTTTAATCATGAAAAGAAATGACGTTTCTCTGTGAACCAGCTTTTTACTTAAAATTTACCCTCTGCTAAGAGGAACCTTGGTTGAAACTGCAGCCTATACATTGTCCAAAGTTCACCTCTCCAAAGAGGCAATTGACTTTTTTCTGTCAAGATGACAAAGATACTTCAGGCTGTGCCTGTTGAGAGCCTGTCCCCCTTCCTCCATGAGCAACACCATCACAGTCTCTGAGCTTGCACTGGTGAGGTGGGAACGTGTTACCCCCGGTTAATAGGCAGAGACTTGGGCAGGAACCCCATGCAACATCACAGAAACATCCATGAGTGCTGAACACAGACCCTAGGAACTATATCCCTTGTGCTCTTCTAATAGACAACACAAAATGCAAAGAGCAACTGTTAATGAAGTGGCAGTCATACAAACGCAAACGTTAATGACGACAGAGAAAAAGGCTTGAATTACTCTCCTGTGAAATATTAAGCTCAAGTATTGTTCTCCTCTCATTGACTTCCCATTCTTCTTATTTTTATTGCATCCTTTTTTTTTTTTTTCGTTACACTCCACTTTATTTTTCCCTGCTCCTCTGGAAGGACTGGTCTGATGTTTTCAATAGATTTATGACTGTTTGTATTTTGTGTGATTAATAAATACTGCTGTGATTTATGTTTCTGGAAGCTTTAGTGATTCTACTTAATTTTCCGTTGCATGATGTCTCTTTGGGATCAACATTTTTGCGCTACTGGAAATCATTAGATGTCTACCTGCCACTCCATGAATGTTCATAAGCTTTAATTCTTCATTTAGGCATATTCTGCTTCTGAATGATTTTTTACTTCCAAAAAGCCAAAACAATGTTAGTTATGTGTTCTGTGCATGCATGTACAAGAATGTATTTTTTTGCAGTGCTCATCTGAGTTTACAAACACATTTCCCACCTGGGGGCTGATTCTCTGCTGTGGTCCATCCGTTTGGCGCAAGGAGAGCGATTGAACGCATTGGCAGGCAGCCAGGTCTCTGACTGTGCCATGGGCAGGCACGCATAAGGGCTTGCACCCCCAGGTGACTTTAGCAGTGTGCAATCATGCTGCAGTCAAGCCTGGATCAGGCAGGATTTTAGAGAAGAACTTTGCACTGAAAGCGTCTGATTTTTCTGTTGTCGAGCACCTTGTGTGGTTCTTTATATATCAGTGTAAAGAGGAAATGTAGCATTCTGGCAAATTACCATCAGCGGCATTTTTCTCATCCACTTTCCCTTGATATAATCGGTGACACAAAAGTACAGATAATGGCAATTCAGGCACAATTGAATTACATGCATATTTTATTAATTTATTTATTTATTTCTACTTGGCAAGTCAAATCTGACAGGAGATATTTGTATCTTTGTAGCTCTCACTTGTGGCTGTTAATCAGCAAGCCACTTGCCACTTGTATACCAGAGAGAGTTATGTTTCAAAGTCCTTCAAATTGCTTATGTACGTATATTAGAAAAGCACCTACCCTTGCATCAACAACATGCTTGCAACAACCCACATAGCTTTTTTAAAAAAGCAAACAGAAAATAGGATGAAAAACCACTTCCCAAGTTGTCTAATTGATAGCTAAAGCAGTGCCATTAGTGTGTCACCTTTACTGTTTCGATCTCTAAGTCAATGCATTCCCTGAGAGCAAATGATGTGCAGAGCATACTTGGAGCAGAGCAGGGAAACCCTCCTCTTCCCAGAGATTAGCAAGCAGACTGATGTTTTGAGTTGTCCAAAACAGTTCAATGAAAGAAGCTGTATCATGTTGCTGGACCTCAGTTTACTCATGGAACAACCCTAGAAATGTCTGTGTTTCTCAGGAAACAGATGCGCGCTTTTCTACCTCCCCCCAGCTACTACCAACCTGGCTTTTAGCTGAAAGGCTTATTATTGGAGGAGGAAAGAAATAAATTTAAAAGATTTGAACAAATCCAGGCTCCCCAATCTGCTCAAAATACCTCCCTTCAGTTTGGTAGGGAGCTTGCAAATCTGATGCTTTTCTTCAATAATGACTCATTTCAAGGTCTGATCTGACACCCTGCACAAGACTCAAAGAACCTCCAGCAAACTTTATGCTTTTAAGACTAGAAATGATGCAGAGCCGGTTTCCCTCCCATTGTAGGATTGGCAGAGGATCCTGCTTACTCCTGTCAGGTGCAATTTTGGGCAATCCTTTGCGGCTTCTCACTGCATCTTCTTGCAACTACAAAAAAAAGATTTCAGCTGTTTTTGGAAGAAATATATATAATTGTAGCTTCTACTGCTGTTAAGAAAAGGTGGAAGAAATGACCTCTAAGAGGGTTAAATATGAAGGGGAATAAAGACCTACCTGGTGGGATTTCTCTACTCTTACTTCAAAAAAAAAAAAAACTTTGACGCTGAGCTCCTTTCTCAGCAATAGACTAAATAGACTAAGGTCTGTAAAAGTACAATAAGTCATCTTGTGCTTGTGGAGATGTCACTGATTGCAGAGGGACTCGATGTCTAACTTTTGGTTGGCTGGTGTTATTTGAGACATATCCACCTCCAGTGTAAATTGGCAATGCCTCACTGGCTTTAGTGAAGGGCTAATGATTTAGAGCTGCTGGGAAACCAGCCTGTATTACACACTTTCATGGCCAAAAGAAAAGAAAAATGAAAAGAGGGAGGAAAAATCTTTGAATGGGGTTGATGCAGATTTATACCAACTAACAGCTATTCTCATCTACTGCTGCCTCCGGAAATTCCCTTAATATGTTTAAGAAAGGTTGAGTGTCAGTAATTTGGAGAACATACATTTTTAGACCAAAATACAATTTTTGTCATTTTATAAAGCAATTTATACCCTGGAAGCAAAGGTGTACTATCAGTGGGACTGGAAGGGAACCTCTGCATGCTGATCTCTACCCTTCCACTTACCTTTCAGTGATTTCCCACCTATGTGAAACGACCTGCTAAGTACAGTTCATTTTGTTATTTCTTTTATTTCAATGTAAATTCCATCCCCCTGAGAGCAGCATATTTCAGTTATTGTTTTTCACTGCTCACCAGAGTTATTCAGCCTTGATTTCTTCCCTGAAAACAAAGCACAGTTCAGCTGAGCCCACAGATCTTGTATAGCTATTTTATTTCTTTGAGCTGTAAAGATGCTCTGAGCAGCCCCAGCTGAGATGCAGGACCACACAGCACCAGATTTTCCTCTAAACCTATAGGAAGAGACTGTTCGTGATTAAAAAGCACACTAGAAGCAAAAATAATCATGAAGAGAGGCATAGACAGGCTTAATGGGTGCAAGGCCATTTAACTGTTTATGGGTCTCCAAGAAAACACCTGTCACTATTTATTAAACGGCATGAGCCAGGGGCTGTTCCCTGTAGAAGGGATGGATGAAGACTCTTTGCAGAGCATGGAAGATGATTTTTATCTGCACATTTTAACTTCAGTGATTAGCACAAATAAGGCCGGCCTGTCTCCTTTCCCCTCAGGGCTAGCAAATAGTTGCGTTCATTTGGTCTACCTGTACCTCTTCTAGAAGAGCTGAGGTCTTTTCCTTGAACGGGAAAGAGCCCTGGGGGTGACCAGCTTCAGCTTCTGCAGTGAAAAGTAGATACCAACATGTCTTTTTTCCTGCATGGGATGCAGATTCTGACATAGACCTGCTGAAACCTGTGGGTCCCTGGCGGCTGGCCTGGGTAGAGTGGACATGCTAGGCTACGCTGGCTCTAATCCCTTCTCTAAAGCCCTGGAAATACTTCATTTCAGCTCAAACATCTGGCAAACCTATAAGCAATTGAAATGAAGGAGCAGTAATACAGAGAAGAGTTGTGTCACAGCTGAGGTTGCCAGCAGGTGTTTATGATGTTTTTATGTGTTACAAGTTTCCCCTTAGTAAAGATATACAGAAAAGTTGATCCTTACCTTGCTGATTAATTTTTTCCTGCTCTAATCTCTGGGCATCACAGCTAGGAAAGGCTGTGACTGAGCTGAGCATGAGAATTGCAAATAATCCGAGGGAACGCTTCCACCTCAGCCGGGATTTGTATGTTCTGTAAATCATGCAAACGTCATCTCCCTGCTTAGCAATCATTTCTGTAATGTAGCCAAGCAAGAGAGTGCAGCAGTCTCCATTACCCTGCACCAAGAATGCATGGTTATGTGATATTCATGCGAAAACCTGCTTCAAGCACTATCAAGGCAGTCAGTTACCTTCTACAGCCTTAACTATAAGGAACAGAGAAGGATGTAGGGACAGATCTTAGCAGGGGGTGCATGCAGTTTTGGTTTTTAATTGTTTTTTTTTGACTTGGCAATGTCACCTCTGCTTATAACACACAGTCCAGGTTCCTTGCAAGAAAATTTGGGTTATGGAGTTGAAGTTTGCCTGGATCAGAGAGAGCAACAAAGTGGTTTTTTTTTTTGTGCATGAAGGATGCAGGTCACACCAGGCACGAAAGAGATCTGAATTCAAAGAGGTGGTTGAGGCCTCTGAAACTGGAGTTGCTTTAGGCAGGCGCCTTCATCTCTTTGCGCTGCATCCTGGCATCCTGTCCTGATCTAAGCTGCTCCTCTGCCCTCAGCATTTATCCAGTTGGGTTGTTAGGATGCTCTGCTGTGCAGGAATGTGGTTGTGGCTCTTCACAATGCCTGCCTCTGTGGGACCCTGATTTTGGTTCGGGCCTATAGCCTGTGCTGTGATGGAAATAATAATCATGTCATTAGAGTCTGCAAATGCAATGATGCTTGGAAGACAGAGCACTTCAGGCACCTCCTGCTGTGTATATATTTGCCTGCAAAGGCAGGGCAAAGTTAACAAGGGCAAAAAGAAATGGCTGTGACTAATCCACTTATTTGCACACTCACAAAACAGCCATTGATTTTGTTTATGGTGGATGGGCCCTTGACCAAGCAGAAGGAAGATACCTACATTGCAGGGGCTTTATGGCCGGTGGAGGGTATGGAAGTCTGTCTTGTCAATCATTTCTGTTACCTTATAGAGTTTTGTAGGTGTCACCTTGGGGCAGAGTCAAGCGCTGTGCAATTACTGCTGCAGCTGGCGTTGCTGACTTTGGTTGCTAAATGTTAATGTGACATATGAAGATATGCTTGCCTACAGGCATAGCCCTGCCTACCTGATATCCTCCTGACTTTGCGCTCTGGGATTGTTTGTAAAACCAATTAGCAATACTGGAGCTCGGCAGCATTTGGAGGTGGTATCTCAAGAGCCAGGGAGCAGCCACTGAAAGGATGGAGAAGAAGCAGGGGTAGCAAAGGTACTCACCTCCTCCCAAGTCCTATGGACGTGCAGATGCAATGCAGGATGGGGAATCCAGGCAAAGTGACAGGCACAAGGATCATGTACTTTTGCAGGGATGAGAGACAGTTCCAGCATTCCATGCTTCACTGAATTCCTGCTGCAACGCCCCTTATTCTCCCTGGGAGAAGAAAAAACAAACACCCCTTTTAATTAACTTCCCCCCTTCTTTTCTTTGGAATGAGCAGTCCTTTTTCTACAGCTGGTTGAGAACCAGTCAAAAGCCACTTAATTTCTCCAGTTTGCTTTCAAGTGTGTAAAGCACTAGTGAGAGAGACCAACAGATCTGGTACCGCTGCATGAGCGCACAGTGTCCCTATCCGCTTGTACTGCATGCTTCTAGGGGATGAGTTTGTACCTAGGCCTTAACGCATACAGGAGTGCTTAGATCTCACAGAGGGGCTCCAAGTGCAATTATAACAGCTCATAAATTCAGATTTTCCAATTGAAATAAAATTTTCAGAGTTACTGACAGTGCTGTTCCCTCATAACAGCTCCCCAGAGCTGGTGTGACAGGCTGTCAGCCCAGTAGCCTGGTTCAACATCCACATTCCCTCCTGACTTCCTGGGGCTGCAAGGGACAGACTATGATGTCTGAGCAGAGCAAGGGATATCCTGGGCCAATTCCCAGTAGAAATATGCTCAAGAGCCTGGTCTTGATGATGCTGGACATGGCAGGATGGCCAAGGTACATTACCAGGCTGCCGTTCTTGGATCGTGGAGAGTTCTTGCCACTTTGCTTGTTTTGCAGACAAATACATAGCACTGCACCCGGGGTTTTTCCTGGCACTGCATTTGTTTACTTTTTAACCTTTTCAGAAAGCATTTTATGCACTAGGGCTGAGAATGCTTTTTGCCAGAGGAATCCAATGCATGACTGTGCAACAGCAAACACCACGGGAGTAATTTTCCCTTCTAATTTCTGAATGTATTGAGAGTAGAGAGGCAAAGGTTGTGAATTTAAATGAAGGAGAAGCAAAATAACCCACCAGTCGCTACAAAATCCACCTGGTTCTTGGATTCTCGTCCATCCTGAGCTGTCTGACCAACAGGTGCCCAATTTTTAAAATTACCTAGTCTTTCTCCACCAGACTCAACACAGCTAAATAAATACAGCAGTGAGGTGACAATAGCTTTTTTGCAGGCTAACAGTGCTCTAATGAAATTTTAGAGGCTGGTATGTACAGTTTGAGTCTACAGTTTGATAGGAGGAGGAGAACGGTATATTACACAATGCCCTGTGCATTCTTACACTGAAGAGACCTTGATTGCACAGACAGTAAGGCTCTGGTCCTGCAGAGAATAACATGCAGGCAAATTTGTGCCTTCATTGGCAGCACTGGATGTTATCTGTCTGGATCAGATGATTTGTCTAGCTAAACTCTCAATTTTCTTCTATGCCATCAGTGTCATAGCATAAGCACATCCATTAGCAATAACAATAATAATTTAATTTTAAATTCCAGGAGGCCCACGTTTATGTCAGAGATTGGTGTTCCCATCACTATACAAAGATAGCTAGATAGGTAAGTTGATGGATATTCAATTATGATCAAATAAAGCTGATGCACAATATTTATTTCTCACAGAGAGATTCTATAAAGACCAGATAGGCAAAAGGAAAGAGATTTCTGCTAGTTAGAAAACCCACCTCTTCCCTTGAAAAGTAGAAATCAATTCTCTTCCTCCTTCCTAAAAAAATCTTGGCTGGCTTTTGAAGGTTTAGTGCACCTAGGCTTGAAAATTGATCTGTAATGTTTAGGAAAATAGAACATACTATGCGATGGTAGAAAGCTTCTGTTCTAGCTTCAGCCATGTGAAGCTTAAACTTCTAACCAAAGGTTGGAGTTTAGGCTCCCTCATTAGACAAGAGGGTATAAAAAACACATACTTAGGACAGATGTACTCAAATGCTACTGAAGGAAAATCCTCAGGACAGACTGAATCTCCTTTTCTAGTGCCAGTTTCTCCATGAGCTGGAAGAGAAGCTTGGCAGGCAGTTTGGATAGACACTTAATTTCTGAAAATCTGAAAATTAATGTACAAATTTTGAGTTCTGCATGATGGTTCTCAGGTATGAATTTTCTCCCACCTGCAACAGTGTCCGTTCCTGCGCAGGGATGTCTTGTGAGGGGCTGAGGCGTTGTAGCTCCCCATGTGCATGCACCGTCTCTCCTATGATCTACAGCACCAGTAGAGCTGCATCCTGCTCTCCGTCCAGGGCACCTGTGATTCATCTCAGACATCTGCCTCTGAGGCACCAGCAAGACTTTTTCAGAGTTGCACAACACTGTGTTCTAGGGTGAGTCTAGAAAAACTTGCATGCTTTCCTCTCCACCACGACTGTTCAGATCTCCACTTTGGGGTCTCCTTCCCTCTTCGCTGCTGCTCCTGCCCCTTCTGGTGGTGACTGGGCAGAAGACAAAAACTCACAAAGAGTGAGGAATATTTTCACTAAAAAAAGTGGCAAAGCACATTTAGCCAAGCCCATATCTTTAGGGGAAGGGACTCTGCTTTCATGAAACAACTCTACAAGGAGAAGGCTGTAGTCTCCTGGGGAGGATTTTCAGGTTGGAACCAAAGCAAGTGCCGAGACATAACCTGCTGCTTGCTGGAGGAATTATTTTTTGTTATGCTGAGCTCTTTCTAAGTGCACCAAGAATTGCTTAGTAGCAGGTGCTTTGTCACTTAATTAACCGTTGTCTCTAATAGGTTTGTCGTGTCACCGCTTGACTTCCACAAATTGTCTCACTGACATTACCAGGCCTGGCTATATAGTAGTATATCGTTCCTTGTTCAAATCCAGCCTTATCAAACATGGCTCTAGGCTGTAATTCTTCTGCTGCTTTATAAATACAGATCCCTGATGGATTTTGAAGTCTCTTTAGGGCACGTGGATAATGGGATATTTTTATCCATGTTAATTAAGTAATTTTTACAGGTAATAGAGAGAGAGGTCAGTTGTAACCAGTCTGCTTCCCTTTACACTGTAGTGAGGAAAAAGAAATCTTCTAAGTATTTTCTTTTCTTTTCTGACAGATGGGCCCATTTAAATCTCATATATTATTTATTGGTCTCCGTGTCTCTTTGGTGCAAAATTAACCTCATTAATATCAAGATCTCATCAAAAGAAGGCATCTTAAGTGTAATTTTATTTCCGGGTTGAAGTAAGCGTGCTCCTGTCATCGGGAGCAGGGAGTTCTTCTCTAACCTCCACCAGAGCCAGTGTTGCATCCACCTGCCCCAGGCCTGGGATGATGCCCGGAATTGGGGTGAAGCAAGCACCGGAGGTTCAGCTGGGAGGTGCCTGCTCTGTCCAAATCTCAGGAGCCTCCAGGGTGGTTTTGGCAGCCTCGATCTCCCTCTTGTGGCTGAACATCAGGCTCATGGGCTGTTCAGTCCAGAGCTGACACAGGGGATGTGAGCAAGGAACTGTGTGGATATGGAGGTGGAAAGGTCCCTGACAGGGTGCCGGGCTTGCAGCCTGCTTTCCTGATGCTCTGGGAGTTTGGGGGCACACAGCAAAGCATCCTTAGGAGACGATGGATCTGTTTCCAGTAAGGCTGCGGGCCAGCAGAAATAGGTGTTTGAGATGTAGAACCAAAAAAGAAAAAAACAAACCACCATGGTGTCCTTATCCCACCCCCAACAGGGGCTGTGCTCCAGTGGCTCTGGGGAATAACTGTCCCAATATGTATAACACCTAGCACAAAGAGTCTTGCGTCCCAAAGGGAGCCTTTTGGCATCACTTTGAAGTAAACAGACATTTAGCACTTCATTTCAGGCAGCTTTCTCTGTAGAGCAAGGTCTGTTGGTGGGCATCAAACAATAGGGATTGAGAGGGAATGCTTTCACTGAATATGGATATGTTTCTGCCTAGACTTTTGTTTGCACTCAGAGAAAAATAAACATTAAAAAACGCCAAATTGGATGTAAGATCAGTGACAAAACTTCATTCCATCCCTTGAATTCTACACTCGTTCAATTATTTATGATTGTGCATCACCTTTTCCCACTACTCAGGATACCTGCCCAGCTTGTTCCATAAAGCACATGGTAGTTTGATTAAATGGCATTTCTGGGGAGGGAAAGTATATTTGTTTAGCTGATCTGTATGAGCCAGACTAAATCTCGAACAGTTGTCGGTAACAAGGTAAGAATACATAACTTATAAATTCTTTCATCCCACTGAGAACTCGTGGAGTTCACTGGAGTCTGTGAATTTGGAGCCCAGGTCCATTGCAGGCTGTTTATATTTATGCATGAAAGATTTCAGACATACTATAAAATAAATAAACAAATAAATATCTTCCTAGGCATTATGTTCTTTCCTATATACACAAAGAGAAAAATATGTATTTGCAAAATGTCTATTTACAGCCTAGGAGACCTTTGTATTTCAATTGCAGGAAGCACATGCAAGCCTAGTCTCCACGGAGGGAGAGCAAGAGAGAGTTTGCAGAGCAGGGAGCTTGAGAGCAGGTGACTTAGGATAGAGATTCATACCCAAAGCCTGGGATTTTTAATACCTAACTTTGGGAAGACAGATTTCAGTGTCTAAATCTGAGCTAGTCTCCTTTAACTCATGGTACAGGGAATTGAAAGAAACAGGCAGCTCCAGAGAGTGATTTGTCACATCTCAAGACAGGTGTCAAAATGAGGGTAGATGACTCGTGCTCTATTAGTGCTTTTTTCTTGCTTACTGACAAGTCTACAAGAGGGGCCATGCAGGATGCCCACATTAGGGTGGATAAATCCTACTCGTCTCAAAAAAAGGTTTGTAGAGCAGGTGAAGGAGCCACCTGGCATGTCTGGAGATGCAGGATACAAAAATGAGGCTAGCAACCTCACATTTCCATTAAGAGCATTCATTGCCCTTCTGTTTACAGAGTATTAAGCGACCGCGTCTTCCTTTAAGCTCTTTCCAACCTTGAAGACCCCAGCATTTTGTCCAGCAGAGCAGGGGTCTGTTTTAATGAATTTCAGCCTTCTGTTTATAAGATTTTTACATCTTCATTGCAGAGCACTCTGTCGTTCTTGGCAGAGCTATATGCCAAACCCACAACATAAGCAAATATACAAACTCTTGTGCAATTCTTTTCTCATATAGTAACAGTTGGGCTTTTCCATGAAACAAGAAGATTGCAGATTGGCACTAACCCTACCAAGTGAGAAGTTTCCACCTCTCACGTTATTTAGAGCCTTATGACTATGGGGGAACCGTGGTTTAAAGCACACAAGAGCTTGTTGCACATTATCTGTCGGGGTCTGGGGCATGGGTGTCCCGTGCTTTGCTACAGCACTTGATTTCTTCCAGGCGTGTCCTGAGAAGCTGAAACTGCTCCATAGTTGATCAATACTCTGTCCATTACACCTGCTGCTCTGCTGGTCAGCAGAGGCTTTGCTGATTGCAGAAGTATTCGAAGCATTAGCAGTAATGTAATGCCTTAATCTGGGCTCTTGGAGATTTTTGCAAGCACAGAGTAAATGTCACAACTCCCAGGAGGCTGTAAATAAGTCCTAGACTACAGAAGTGCTAGATATCTCAGTGATTAACAAGCTGAGACTCACTGAATTGAAATGCATCCTCAATGGCCCCCAATGGCTTAGGAGCATATAAAGTTCAGAAGGAAGCTGGGAGTCCTGCTCCAACCCCAGGGACAAACTCCCTGGATTACCTGAGACAGGAACAGATTCATTGGTGGAGTAAAAGGCTCTCAAATGTGACTTGAGGAACTGTGCCTGCCAATGCAAGAGCTGGATATGTCCCACAGGCAGCAATTTCGTGTAACGTGCAAGTCACTAAGTGTTTTCATTTCCTCAGTGCCCCTGCTGACCTATCTCCCTGGGATTTTATTGTGCAGAGACAGAGGTATAATCATAATTCTGTCATCTATCAATAATAGCCTTGAACAGGTTTAACGCTGGTTCCTCTCCGGCTGGCTGGTGACATTTCCATGAGTCTTGAGCCTATCTGAGCTGTAAATACAACTCCCTCACACACGTTCACAAGCTCCTGCTGAGTTTTGCCAGCTAGTGATGCTGCACGTACCTGAAATGATCCAATCCATTATAAAACCTTTAAAATGCTATAACAGAGATAAAGCAGTCAAAAGATTTCACCATGTATCTGAATTGCATGCACGGCCTTTTTATGAGTCATTCCTCGCTCCAGAGCATCAGGCTAAACAAAGAAGACAGAGATTAGGTGGGTAAACAAAAAGCCAGAAGGACGAATCGCATCATGAGGACAGCACAGCATGGAACTGGTCTACCCATCACTAACCTTTCTTTAGAGTCAAAGGAGGAAAATAGGCACCTCCAGAGGACAATTCATCTCATCTAAGAGGGATCTGAGGGTTGGTCACATGAATCTTGACATCAGGGGATTGCATGGGGCCTGGGAAGTGATCTGTCCTTGGATAAAACATTTCTAGGAAAAGGAAGAAGAAAATCCCCTCAGCCAAATGGGGCAGCTGTGTCCTGGCACAAATGGCTTCTTTTGAGCCACCCTGAGCTCAGTGCAATCAGTGCACCACCTTTGAGAGCTGCCCCATGCTCACTAGGTCATGCTGCGGCATAAGTGAGGCCTGTGCCTCAAATAGAACTAAAAAGAAACGTATTTCTTCCTCCTTTTCCAGACTTTCTTTGAGTCCCTTTGGGGAGGGAGCAGGGGACGGAGAAGGGAAGAGAGATATCAGAAAAAAAAAAAGATAAATTTAAACAACAAATTCTTCAAGGTGACTTCTCATGAGTAAACTTCAACAGATCAAGTGGGATGAAACTAATTGAAAAGCTATTTCAGAAGCTTCTGTTGCCCCTCATGTTTGTAAAGAAACTGCATTAAATCGCTAAAGCATCCTTGCCACACAAGATGCTATTAAGATGCATTTTGCTCCAGCAGCTAATCTGCTGCAGAGACACATGAATGCCAATGGTCTCTGCAGCTGCAATCTGGGGGGATACAAAGGTGCTGGTGTCAAAGTCCTATAGGGGCTAGTAGGGAGGGCTCCAAAATGAGTCTTATCTGGCATTCAAATATTCCGCACACTGGTGATGCTGTCAGGCTTTGCACTTGCTCCTTTGCACAACCACACACACTTGGGCCAAGGAGATTTTGGATCTGGGTTTCATGCCACAGTGACCCTGGGTTCCTCTTTTTGAATTGTGCTTTTAAACAGCTGGATCCTATTGGCTTAAAGCTGCATTGCATATTCCTAGGAGCTGCCTCATGCTAACAGATGGATGGTATCCAGTAGGTCGAGAATCAAACAAATGGCCTGTTTTGAGGGGTGAAGACAGAGATGCTGCCTCTTGCTTAATGGTGGAAGTGTCAGGGGTTTGCACATTGTTCCTCCCCAAGACTGCCTTCACTGCATTTTAGGAATGCATAATTTCCAAGCGGCCTACACCTGCCAGGAAAGGTGTGGGCCCATGTATTCGTACATAGATAGATCTCTGATCCATGGCTCCATAACCAAATGATGATGCCTGCTTCCCAGTGCGCATTTGGCTCTTCTCCCCTTGTAGCAGGGCTCAAGGAAGAGCATGAGCTCTGCTGATGCTCACCTTGGCTTTGTCTTCCAGAAGAGATATTGGGTGAATGTGATGTTTCTGCAAATGCAGAAAAAGTGAGGTCATGTGCCAGTGTCATGGGACAGCTTCCTCTGAAGGTCCTGGAGCCAGGCAAGTAAGATCCCCTCAGTAGAAATCTCTCTTTTAAGGTTAATGGAATAAAATTACTTCTGAGGCAATTTGTTTGTCCCACATGGCTACCGCATGATGTTAGGAATCAGGCTAGACTCTGAAGAGAGTTTGGCCAGCTAGATTAGATGAAGGCAGTTATGTTGCACACCACCATGGTAAGCAACAGGAATGCCCAGCTTGCTACCTCTTGTCACTGGCTCATCATTTACCTGCTGACAATAGCATATCCTTGCTGTGTCCGAGCTACAAAGAACTTCTCCAGATTTTGCCCTCTCTGATTTCCAGGAGGTGGCCCGTGTGAGACCGCTTTAATTTCTACATTTAATTGTCACCTCAAGGGTTTCCATCGTAGTTGTTTTCAGACAATGCTCTTATTATTTAAGTCATGTGCAAGTTATTAGTTTTGAGCAGGTTGGAAATCTGACAGAAATGAAAAATGCCTTTATTTGTGAGTGTAGTCCACACTATGCAACACAAACTCATCCTTTGATTACTTTTCCATAGCTGTCACGGAACTGCTCAGAAGTTCAGTGGATTAGAAGATGGCATGAGAACTCATTCAGATATAAATGACTTTAATATGCTTTGACACGCACCTCAGTAAATAAGCCTGGTGTGTTGCCAAGGTGATGCTCCTTTGTTGCTATGACTATATCAAATAGCCATGGTTACTTCTTACTTGTTCCACTTGGAGAGGCCTATTTTTGAAAATGTCCTTTTAATAACTTGTGACACTAATAGAGTGATAGGAATTCTGGACATGAATAGGATTTGTGTGAAACACTCTGCGAGCTGCCACCACTAACACGTGCTGTAGGCTTTCCTGCAGGAGGAGCTGCTCTGAGCCCAGCGCTGCACTGCTTGCGACCTCCGCTGATGGCTTCTGAGTTACACGAGTGGTGGATTTGGCCCTTGGGATCCAGGGTTTCCTTTCAGCTGTATCTAGTCTAGACACATCTTCACTGTGCAACATCATTTGAAACGAGGTTCTATCATTTTTTTTTTCCCAAAAAGTTATAGGCAGTCAGAGTAATTATATTATATTTAGAAGCACCTCTGTTCTCACATTAGCAGGCAAAGGTAGTAATTGGTATAAGATTTTCCAGGAGCCTCAAACTCCTGTAGCCTTGCTGACTTCAAAATGTGGTTTTATCACATGCCCTTTTGTGGGAACATTCCAATTCCAGGGAACTGTGTGGTGGAGAAGTAGTTGACATGATTTGTTCCTTTTCCATTATGCCTAACACATCACTGCAACTTAATCATCTCATTCAATTTAATCCTGACTTTTATATTCTAGTAGTGATGGCATATTTATATGGTATGCCAAAATACATAGCTTGGACATCACGATGAGAAGCTGTTCAGTTACTACATGACTGCATTGATGACAGCTCTGAGTGGAAGTGCTTGGAAATGGCAGTTTCCTGGGAAATTTGAATGCTTGTGGCTCTTGACAGTTCTCAGAGCAGGAGCAGGTTTTGAAACAGAGAAGTTCTACATTTTTTGTAGACAAAAAGTCGATAGTCATAAAGCTAAGTGTTGAAGAAAAGTCAGTTGTTTTTCCTGATTAGGTCAGGACAATGAAGGCTGTTTCCTCCTCAACAAAGCTCTTGCCAGGCTGTTAGTGGGGTCGTCTTGTCTGACTGTTTTTAATAGAAAACATTCCCTTTTATTTTATCCTTAATAAAGACATTAGTAAGAGCTCAGAACTAATTTTCTGCAATTTCCTTTTTAGAAGTGAGTGTATTTCTTGCTTGATGAAATGTTTTGAAGAAGCAAGCATGAGAATGGATATGTGTATAAGCTTCTTAGAAGACAAGCTCTTCTGGTCATTCTAATAGTCCTATGCTTTCATTCAACTGTATTGAACTGGGGCAACTCAAAAAGTACATCATTTATGCGATGAGGTCTGGCCTGACTCTTGTATCTATAATTTTTTGTCTGTAATCCAGTATATTCCCTAATCCATCCTAGGATGAGATCAACATTTCTCATGACCACTTCCAAAATAAGGATCTCAGACCCATCTTTTCATTTCTGAGTTAACTCCAGGATTTTCCTCCTTATTCAGTTCCAGTTTAGAGGAGAATTTCCAGTTTTCAGGTTCCCAAATGTAGGGACTTTATACTGTTAAATACCAACCCATTTCTAGTACTTCAGATTTCACTGTCATCCAATATATTTCTGATTCCAGTGACTGCTAAGAGGACTTGGGCTCTCGCTGTCCCTGGGCATGAAGTAGACCCAGTGAAGGACAGAGTTCTGAAACACTACTGGATGAGATGGGTTGTATTTAGTAATGCCATCATGATCTCTTTACAGCATAAATGATGACATGCTGAAGACAGTGAAGAATGAGGGCATATGAATTTGTCTATGCTCCGCAAAGTGACAGTTTTATTAATTCAGTTTATGTCTGTAAACGATCAATTTTAAATTGATCTATTTCTATCGCAATATTGCTTTTCTTTTTTTTTTTTTTTTTTTTTTTTTTTTTTTTTAGTGTAGACAAGGGTTTGTGCATCTAATTGTCCCTGAATTCAAATGGCTAGAGGGATTGTGTTCAAATTTTCCATTAAAAGCAATCTCCTGGCAGGAACCAGGCATGAAAAATTCAGTCCAAAAGATGAAAGGTTCAGAAAACGTTAGGAGTTTATGGAAAGAGAGGATTTATAAGGGTTTGCAACCTATACTGGAGTTGCCATAAGCAATACGCAGCCTAAAGCATATAGGGCCAAAGCTCCCATTAGCTTTAAAGAAAATTGGATTAAAGATTTAGGCCTAAATCCTCATGACTAATCATCCATGCAAGTAACCCAAACTGTCACAGGATCATTCAGATGGCTGTTTAACTTCAGAGATAACAGCTACTGGAAACTCACAGGGTTAATTCATTAGCTCAGGTGACAGAAATGTGCGGTTTGAACAGGATGGATCTGATATTCAATCCTTGCTGGAAGTCCAGATGGAGGAGAGTTTCGTTTCCCTAGCCATGGGGGTGAGCAGCATGGTGGACTCCTCCGGGCTGGAAGACGCCGTCTGTGACATTAAGGTGTATCAGTACCGGAGGTGCTTCTGGACCACATGAAGAGAGGTGGAGCGCTGCTTTCAGAAAGCCCTGTCATCCTGAAAGAAAAAGAGGTTACAACAATTAATGAATGTTATTTATAAAGCACTTCCCACATCAAGAGCCTTTTGGGAACAGCATGAACCATTAAAATAAAATCCAATTATAAAAACCAATCACAATTAAATTGTTCACATCCCTCTGCAGGAGCCCTGCCTCAATCAGTTACTCTGTCTCTCTCCTATGGCCATGCAGCAGAGGAGACTCAACAAATTTGTTTGTGGCATCAACAAGAGAACCCTCATTATCTGCTATTATAAAGCTGTATGGGCTAAAGTATTGAGATTAATATGAAATAATTAGCTCTGATGAAAGTTATACCTCACTCAGAACAGCTGGGACTTGAATAGGATGCAACTGAGACTTGATTACTGTGTCATTACAGTATTAGTGTTGTGTATAGTCATTGTCATACAACTCCAGAATGCCTTTGGTACGATTATATTTTAATTGAATATGAGCCATGCTAGTGTTTGATGGCACTGCAACGTTGATGGTGGTAGCTCTATTGTGTAAAAACACTTTCATTTTGTTTTTAGAGACTCTTTAGCATTTATAAAACAATCTTCAAACGGGCATTTTCCCCCAGAGACAGCTTGGATATGCATAACTGTGTTGACTACACTAGGAGGCAGCAAGATCCAGAGGATTGCGATAAATTCACACCCTGTGAGGACTTCACATCTATCACTAGGCTGCATGCTTTAGGCACATGGAAAGCCACAGTGACAACTAGGACAGAGAGAAGATCCTGCTGTATCCATTGCAGAATCTCTAGGGCTTATCTCAAAGGGGATTCTCCATTGGAACTGTGGCTGTGAAATGTGCACCAATTGTTCTCTTCCTGTCCTATGGGCCACAGAGATGTGCATGCCCCAACCATCTCTGTGCAATGGGGAAAAGAAGCACTTGGGCACTCCACCCACAGGCTGAAATAGTATCTTCACAGGCACTGTTACAGAAGAAGATCTTATTTTTTTAAAAATCACATTTGCATTTCATAACAATTAATGTCAAATGGTTAAAAAATGCACTAATTAGGAATTATCCTCCTTCACATTTCGCTGACTGAAGCATGAATGTTTAAGGTGTTTAAGGTTAACTCCCATGTACTGTATATTTTATCTCCTAGTGCTCTTTAGAGGACAATGGCTAAGGTTATGTTCTCACTGATGTATGCAACTGTGCTGTGATTTGCATATAGAAATCAAATTTAACGTTACATATTTTAGCATTAGATATCAGATATTTTAGCATTAGATATTGCAGCATCTTTCTATCAGAACAGAGTTATATACACAGAGTTTTAGGACTTAGGATGAAAAAAAAAAAAAAAAAAAGAGATTTTAGCTCATTGAAAAGAAAATGGGAACTACTAAAGAGAGGGATGTGCTTGAGTACATCCAGGCATTGCAACATTAACACTCCAATGCACAAATATCCAGACCTAGGGTGTATGGGGATTATGACATTAAGAAGTGATAAGATATATTAGGAAATAAGTGCAAATTAAAGTACTTGACCTGTTGTTGGACTGGACTGTGCTCATAGCTCTGAAGCCAAATCTCCTGGAGCCTGGAGACCTGACCTGAATTTGAATTTTGGAGCTTCTTCACTGCAATAACTCCATCTGAACTTCTAGGTCAGATTATCCACGGAAGAGGAGGGTATTCTAAATACAAGCAGTGCTCCGAAGAGTTATCCCAAGTTGGTCTCTCAGGATGAGTCATCAGAGCATAACTGCCATTTACTATTATGTTGTGTTGTTTCTGGTAGAGCCAAGAATAGAGAGCTGCTCCTGAAACAGTGGCTACGGTCTTCCACAGAGGGAAGGGAACATGGCATTAGCAACCCCATTTCATAGATAAAATAACTTGGTTTGAGTTCAGATTAATGTTAAGCAGCCACAGCTCCTTCCCCCACTGAGCAGAATAGTCCAGGCACAGCGCTGTCTCCAGCCTCCTGCTCACCCAGCTTGTGAGAGCAGTCTCACAGGGCCAAGATCAGGTCCCATGAGAAGGATGCTTGCATGTATGTGTGCCACTGGACACATGAAGAAGAGACTCACAGCACAAGGCTACACAATTAAATTAGCTCATTTCCCCATCTACAGGAAAATTGCTCCTAAATTTCATTGCTTTGATGAGGAGAAACCGTGGTTTACTTTCTAGCTTGAATTTCTTCATGTCTACTTCATCCTCACTCATCCTTGTTCCAGCTCTGTCCTTTCACTTGTGCAGTTCTTCTTCTATCTGGAGTTTAACCTCCATCATCCTTCATGTCAGCATGCCGAACAAACCAAAGCCCGTCTATGCTGACAAGTTCTCTGTCCCCTTCACTATCTTTTTCTGTCCCCTTTTGAGGCCCCTCCTGGGTGGGCAAGGCTGTACAATATACCTGGGTGTGTAGGGTTTTCATAGTTTCATTGTTTCACCAGCCAGCCACACAAGTGGGATAATAATTTTACAGCCAGAGCAGAATGGATTTTAAACGTGGCTCTTTGAATACTTCTTTTATGGCTCATGGAAACAATAGCACTCCCGCTCTCTTGCAGTTCATCATTAGGTGAGGGCAAGCATTACTTTTCTCCTTAATGTCTGGATAGTGGAGAAGTAAATCTTGCAAATCTTACTAGTAACCGCAGCGTAAAACAAAAGCCAACTCCTCCTCCCCAAACGTACCCCTTTAAAACACAAAGCAATTTGCAGGACGTCCCTTGTACCAAGATCCAGTAGTTTTACCTCATTGCTATTTTTCAAATTTGGTCAAAATAAATATAGAGCCATAATGACTCAAGAATGAACATTTGGGTTTTCTACAGGTAAAGATGAGGTATGAGTAAAATTTGCTGCTTAGCTGGAACACTTCTGTATGCTAATGGCACTACAAAGGCATAGAAGGCAGACCACGTGTGCCCATTTATTAGGTTAAAAATGAATATCTAGGCTTTCTGCACTCATCAAATATAGCCCAGAGAAAGATCAAACTCTCAAGCTTTGCAAACATAACTCGATTGATAGCTGGGTGCAAACCCACAGGACCTTTCTGTGAAGAAAATTAGCCCAAAACTTTATTTAGCTCATTCATCCCTGGGTATATCGGCTATAGTGATTTTATTGCCAACTTAGCAAATGATTCTTTATGGCACCAAAAGAAGGAAAAAAAAAATTATTCTCTAGTGCACCAATAAAGAGTTACTTGATATAGTCAGCAGAGGGAATACTTTACTCAGCAGTAATAAAGCAGACGCCAAGAGGAGAGGCAGATGATAGCTCAGGAAAGGGAGGGGAGAGCAGCAGACCTGAGTTATGCATTGCTCCTCACTGCCTTGTGCAACACATGCCTGGATGCACTGGGGACCTGGAAGAGGTTATTACAGAGCCCCGCACAACGGTGGCACGACATTTAATAGATTTCTATCTCAAAAAAAGGGATCTAAAAATCATCCACATAATTGATCCCTGAATGCACAAGCCAGAGGATGCTCACTCCTATTCCCCATAGAACCAAGTATGTCTGGTTGAGCTGGGCTGCAGTCCTGAAACCAAAATCAAAGATTTTATGTGCTTTGTTTGATTTTGTCTATTTCTTTTGGCTTTTGCAAAGTCAGTCCCATTTAATGAACACAAGTTTTGCAAAATTCAGTTTTAAAAGCAGATCACTGGCAAGGGAAAGGGAAATTAATTGATTAAACTTAAAAATTGCAACCCTGGGGTTTCTGCATTCATTGGGGTTTGTCAACCCATGGTATGGCCAATGGTAGTATGTGGAGGGAGTCAAAACATCCTGGAATAACAGGGCAAGAATTAGATGTATCAAAAATATTTTCCTGCAGAAAATGTGGATTTGGAAACTTCAGTTTTATAGGCATTTTTTTCTGAGGGTTTCCTTTTGTGTGTGTGTGAAACAAAGGCAAACAAAAACAAGAAAACATTGAAAAATTTTATGTTTCACATTGAAAGTTTGCCAACAAAATTAGAAACTTGGAACCCAACCCAGGGAGTTTCTTTTACTTAATACTTCAGATAGTTGTATTGGGACTCCAAAATAGGTTATTCAACAGAAATCAGCATTTCTCCCTCACATACAAAAGACACTCATTCCCTGCGCATATAACAGTTACTCACTATTCATTTTGTCATAGCATTTTATGGAAATATATGCAATATTTCTCTTAGGATACACAAGCAGCCATAACCTGTTTAGCCTTGATCTAATTCAACAGATGTACCTGCATGCTCTCCTAGCTATACCAGCTACACCTCAAGAAACACTTTCAAGGTTTCTGTATGAGCAGCTCCTAAATTTTAGAGTGGTGCTCACGGCGCCAATTCTCAAGAGAACAAAAGGTGCAAAATTTGTATTTGAGAATGTCCAGAACTGTCACTACCCTCCTCTTGTAGGACTTCTGGGCCTCAGTGCCGCAGAGGAGGTTTGTGCAGTGTTAATGGGATTAATGGGGCAACAAGGGACCAGGGAG
The DNA here is from genome assembly GCA_013398735.1 of Nothocercus julius. Classification (NCBI taxonomy): domain Eukaryota; kingdom Metazoa; phylum Chordata; class Aves; order Tinamiformes; family Tinamidae; genus Nothocercus; species Nothocercus julius. The sequence goes on along the minus strand of VZSV01000226.1, from coordinate 936,906 downwards.
GTTCCAGCTCTGAAGCCAGGGGTAGGGAAGAAGCCCAGGGGGTCCCTGGCCATTTGCTTTTCTCTGTGCTTGATGTTCAGCACCAGCTGAGAGAGTTCATTTATTACTGAGGTGGTTGCCCCAGACACACGTTGGAGAAGGAGGTCCTTGTTCTTGCTGCAAGCCTGCAGCAGTGATTGCAGAGTGATGTCTGGAGGCTCTCCTCCTTCTCAAAGGCTTTAGGAAAACAGCTGCTTAGATAGAAAGAACTGCTGCTTAGATTTCACCAATGAGTCAGAGACTCCAAGGGGACAGAAATTGTTAATCTATTCGGAGAGGAGGAGAGCCATTTTAAGCACACTGAAGTCACGTGTTTGGGTAGGATTTTTCTTCAGATTAAGGTACTTTAATGTACATGCCTCAAATGTGCTGAACAGCTATCCCTCCGCCTGAGTCAATACAGATCTGGGGTGTAATTTAGTTACTTAATCATAAACATTTGTTTCCTCTGGCACATCCTGGAGGCACCCTCATCTATAGAGGCTTGGCAAATGTGACACAGGGCCTCAGGGTATCAGTACTCCTCTGGGGGTCACCTGAAGACCAGGTGAGGTACCAATTGAAATGGCATTAGATGTCTATGCACAGGCAACTGAACTGAGTTTATCAGTAGCCAGAGAAGTTCTGGAGACCTTTCCACTCTTCAAAGCAGATCCTGAGACTTGGTGACCTTTGCTTTGCCTGTGTCTCTGACAGGTTCTTGTGAACTGGGTGAGCCTGGGGCTGAAAGTGGAGATGAGCTCGGAAATTCCTCTTCCCATGTTCATATTTCCTACAAAATGAAGCTGTGATCATGGTGTAACTTCTCAGCACATCACACTGGAGAGGATTTAACACTCTTCCCTTGTCTGCCAGCAGACTTGTTGCCCCTTAGGGGAACCCCATCCTGTTCCTTGCATTGCTCATGCTGCTGTTTATCTCTGGCTCTCACATGTGGTGCTAACTATAGAACTAACATGAAAATACCATGAGCAGCAACAGGATTTGTAGCAAGGCTGTCGCAGCATCACTTGCGGCATGCTCTTCTGCCTGTAGATGTTGCTGTGAGATGCAGCTTGCAACCAGCCCACAACTAGTTTCTGGTTAATAAGGCGTACAAAGCTGGAACTTGGACTCTGAGGAAATGAAATGGCATATTTGCAGAGGAAGCTGCTGCTTTTTTTGTTGGTGTCATTTTGTTGTTGTTGTTGTTGTTCTTTTTTTACCCATTATTTGCTGTTTAAGTCTTGTTTTCTGATTGTAAACAGCTACCTTTCTAGTATTTATGGGAAGTTTTAGGAACATCTGGGATGAACGGTTACAATAGGTTTTTTTTTTTTTAAGCTTTTTTTGTCTTTTATCATTCTTAGTCTGAGTCTCTGTGTAAGTTCCTTTAGATTCTTCATAGGAAAAACAAACACACCTCAGGCTAGATGTTAGGACACTGGGTTTTATAGAGCTTATAAACTCTTTCAGGGCCAAAACACCAAAGTAGAACAAGCACCTTCTCCCTAATGGGAAATTGAGCTGGAATAAAGAGCTGGAGCAGAGCAAGAAATAATGTATCTGGTTTTAAATACGGAGCCTTTCTGCAGAGAAAAATGCAGGGAGTGAATTCAGATTGTAAATTTAGTCTCTCTGAAGTGAAAAAAAACAAAGACCATTCTTCCAGCATCTTCTTAGGCGACTGCTCTCAGAGCTGCTACAACAGGCACAGAAACCAAGGGGATTTGGGCTCTTCGGTGATTCAGTCCAGATGCAGCTGGCACCAAAGTTCTCCATTTCAGGTGAAACACGTGTCGAACAAGAGATGCTTTCTTAGGACTTCTCTTTCCTATGATGGAAAGACAAGGCCTGTCCCATATCTGTCACAGAGCTTCTCATTTTCCTTCTGTGTTTAATGAAATGACATTATGAAAGCACACGACTGGGGAAGGAGATGGTTCCCTGCCAGTACTCTTCCTCCTGAAGATTTTGCTTCAGTTGTGAAAAACAAACCCAGAGACAGTTTGTTCTCCTGATCAGAATCCAGGTGCCATATTTACATTTTGTCTGAAATTAATTCAGTCAGATCTTTCAAATGCAAATAGCTGCAAAAGAAATAGCCCTGTATTAGCAGAGAAAGTATTTTTTCATTCCTTCATGAAATAATGCAAGTAATTGCTTGTGTTAGGAAACAGCTGTTTGTAAACAATCAAAAGCATTAAATTCACAGGATAGCAAGAGGTAAAAATGTTTTTTTTTTTTTTTTCATTTTAATAAAGATTGAAAGCTGATGACCATAGTTGCTAATGCTATTAAAAACAGGTACTTACTCTCATTTCTATTTTTCCTGGCTAGCTGCTCATAAAAAAACATGCCTAGGACAGAATTAATCGAGTATCAGCAGAGTGTTTGCAAGGCATTCCAAAAATAGGTCAGAAAGTGCTTATTATTGCTTTATACCAACGCCTGTAACAGAGTCATCAGTTGTGTGCACTTGGCTCATGCTTCCCCCTAGCTCATCTGGAATACTCGGAAGCACAACAGAGGGGGTGTTTTCACTTGGCTGTGGCATTTCACAATATCCATATAAACATATATATATTCAGCAGGAGCTCTGAGTGCTTTAGAAAGGAAATCAATAGCCATTTTCCCATTTTGTGTCTGAGGAAACTGAGGCTTAAGGAAGGAAAATGACTTCCAGCTATTAAATTAGGAACTGCCACCAGTGGCTCTGCAGTCCGGGACCGCACGCTGTCTTTTTAAAGAAGGATCACCTGAAACATATAGAAGCACAGCAGGTCGCTTCTGTATCAATGTGCTTGGCTAAGCAGGTGCCTTTTAACCCGGCACACCTGTAATTTTTGGCAACCAAACAAGTCCTGTGTTCCTCAGTGTAACCAGATCATTAGTGGGAACAGGTGCCTTGTACCTAGCTGCTTTGGGGACATTTCAGGGAACATGAAGTGCCTTGTACTTGTGAATACCTGGTGCATTTGGCAGAGAAACAATCATGCAACAACAGGGAAATGTAGCAGAAAATAGTACTCTACTGACTGGACATAGTACTAGAGGAAAAAAAAAAAAAAAAAAGGGGGTAAAAATATAATGTGTATGGCTTCCTGATCTGCTCAGGCAGATCCAGGAGCAAAGAGTGGGCTTCAACAGTCTCATCATGGTGAGACTGGTGTTTAGCTTTGGCCAAAGTGAGTAGATAGGAGCTAAATGCTCAAGGGCACTAGTGCCTATGGATGCCCTGCAGCTGCCCTGAGCTGTGCTCTGCCGCAGGTACTCCCTGGGGTGTCTCCTCCACTGGCCTGTAATGGGCAATTGCTCAGAATATACTACACACTTTGGTGTTTGCTTTCTTTAATTGAACAAAATGTTTTGTCCTCTTTGATGTCAAAGAACTTGAAAATGAAAAACCCACTGATACCACTTCTGAGGAAGAAGGGAAAGATGCTTTATCACATGTCAATTCTAACCCCATTTATTTTTCTGGAGCAATTTTTTGAATGAATAAAGCTCAAGCTGGCAAACAATTTCTGTCAGCTCCCAGTCATCTTTCCTGGCAGATATATTCATCACATAAACTATTTTATCCAAGTCTACTTGGGAATATTGACTTCCATGTTGCTTTTTCCCTCCTGGTCCATGGCAGCCATATGCATGTGCACTGATTCTCACTCAGTGAAAATGTAATAGGCTTTTAATATCACCACAGCTTAAAGTGAAACCAAAGCATGTCATTTTTCTTCAAATAGGGCTGGGAAGGAAAGGAAAATATGAAGTACTGCCAGGGACTTCATGATTTCACTCTGTGCCAGCAAGGACCTGAATTCCTTAGAGTGTCACTCAGCAGGCAATCCTCATTGCTAATACCCAGCGGCAAATGAGAAGTGTCAGGAGTGCATGACTGCTCTTAGGAACTAAGTTGCTGCTGAAGAGCTTGGCAAGCTCCGAGCGTTGGCTCATGCTGTCATGCAGGTTCACGGAGATGCCTGGGGAATGAGTGAGTGGGGCTGGCCAAATGGGTGAGTCTCCATTCCCTACGTTTCTGAAGATGGCAGGAAACACCATGAATATCAGCCTGACATAAAACAGTGGATTTGAGATAGCCTAAAAGCAGGTAAAAGTGCCCCACGAGGTCAGATCATTGAGCCATGTGGCCAGGGTCAGCGTAACAGTGGCAACAGGAAAGCCCATCCAGGAATAGTGGGTAAGCTTAGCTGCAGGACCAGGCCCTCATCCTTTTTCTCCCTTCATATCAACATCTTTCAGCTAAAGAAGGTGTCCTAGCATATCTGTCTTCTTTGCTTCAATATGCATCAGATATTCCAGAGCTTTGTGGTACTTAGTGCCTCACTTTTAAGTAATTCAACCAAGCCCTCAGTGACATTAATGTCATCTTGGATGCCAGTCCAGTTCAGTGGCTCACATGGTATCTAGTGGTGTAAGAGGCAGCCTAGGGCCATCTCCCTGTCATAGCACAGAAATGGAGGTTCACTGTAGCCCCTGTGTCATATCTGACAGCCCCAGGCAGATGTCTGGGCATCTTAGATGGCCCCAGATATCTCTGGTTAATAATGGACCAAATCTTCATTGACTCTAATGCAATTCAGACCCTGACCCCTGGACACATATATTTAGAATCTTTGGAAATGACTTTCATTCATTGTGCCTCACTCTCAGCCGTGCAAAAGGACGATATCAGATATAGGAAAAGAGTTTGTCTTTCAGGATGTCACAGTGTTACCTCAAGATATCTCACCATAGTCTTGAGATTGACCCATGCTGTCTGTCACTCCTTTCTACAACATCCACCGTGACCGAGATTTCAGACACCGTTGCTGACTGAGCAGGGGCTTCATGGCTAGCTCTTCTGCTTCATCACCCCCCTTATTTGTGCCCTACAACCCCCCAGCACAGAAAACATTCAGCTTAACTGTGGGGCTGGATCACAAACTGTTGCAAATCAGGTTGCTAAGGCACAACCTCAGAAAACTTTCAGGAAGAATCAAAAGTGATATCCATTGATCTATCTGTATCAGGAAATTCTTCATATGAACAGGAAACCATATGGTCACAAGATAGCTGCATGTTTTCTGCAAACATGAGAAAACTTTCTCTGCTGAATATTGCCTTACTTTGCAAATGCTTCATGATACTTTGTGCTGGGGGAGTGACCCCTATCCCACTCCTCCAAGCGCACAGGTTGCCAAACACTTTGGCCACTAGCAGGGTGAGCTGAGGTGAAAAATTCTTCATCTGAGCTGACCCTGATATGTGTGATATGACCTATCCATAGATGTGTAATTCAAACCAGAAGTGGGAAGAAGAATGAGCTGGGAGAGAGGAGCCAGGAGCTTTGCAACAGGCTTCACTGAAAACGAGTTTTCTTCTTGTGCTGGTGTGCACAATGCCCGCCCTTGGAACCTGAGAACCGAAACGTTTAATAACATTATTTGTTTTGCTGGAAGGAGGATGGGCGGTGCCATTTCTCTTCCAGGTCTTTTTATTGAGTTTTTTGTTTGGTTGCTTGTTTGTTTCAATACATATAGAAAAGCTACACAGTAGTTTGTACAAATCACAACATCCTTTCTCCTTTGTGGTGCTGGTGTACAAATCTGAAATCACTGTATTAATCCTGGGTAGCAACAATGCAAACAGTAGTTTTTAGTGAAGTAAGCCAAAAGCTTTTAAAGGGGCATTTGGGTTTTTTGTGTCCAGGATGATACCTGCCTTACTGCAAGCATCCGACTTTCAGACAGGTCAAATAAGGTGGCATGAATGTTGTGGTTAATATTTCTGAATGGACTCCTTTGGGATCCTGGTATGAGTCTCACTGATCTCATCAGGACTTTTGCTCCCTTACCAGTACCATTTTTAGTAGATTTGACTTCTGACAGTATTTCACACTTCTCTTTTCTTTATTGGATCATTTTACAGATAATAATTGTTTGTAGCCTCTCTCCATGTCTCAACCTTTCCATTACTACACTCCCCTGGCTTCAATGCAAAATCAGGCAACTTCATAATTTAAGAATCATTCTGAGATAGCTGGATGCTGTAGAGCCCTTCTTTCTGTCAGGGCTAATTAGGAAGGGATTGGACTCTGTCACATCTGAAACTGCACTAAAAAGCCTGAGGAAGTTTCCAAACCTTTGTTGCTGTGTTGCTATTTTCAGCATAATCATCTGAATTTAACCACTGCTGTGACTGTTCCATAGACAGAGGAGGCAGCCTGAAACTTAAAAATGTTAAAATCCAGAAATTTCAAGTGAATCTGAAATGGTGCTCATGTAGATCTGGTTCTTCACAAAGCTACTTTTTTGTACAAAAGTGCTATTAACATTTTCAGAAACTGAACTTTAGCAGACTTCCACCTTCCCATGTTTGCATGTTGCTTTCCAAGAGCCTCACTGTATTCATGAAGGAAGTCTTGGCCTAGATCTGAACTTCACGGCTCAGCCCTGGTTGCCAGATGCAAATGGGGTGCTCATTTTTTATCAGGATTCAGTTTGAAACTGTGTGGTGTGAGGAAGAAGGCTTGAGCTGAAGCTGATCAGAATAGTTACAAAAATTATGATGTAAGCTCATGTGAAAAGGAATCATCAGGCTGCTCATGCTCTTGGTTACTGCTTCTTCTGAGGACAGAAACAAAACAGTGGAGCCCTTAAAATAACTCACATTTTATAGGCTGTGTTTTTTCTTTCCAGTCAAGTGCATTAGGATATCTGAGTATCTGAGGATAGCACAAGCAAAGGGCTTCATCTGTGCATTTAAGTTATTTCTTCTGTTGTTACCAGAATAAATTTAACTTGTGATGAAGTCCATGTGTGTAGTCACAAGTTGACCATCTGAATTTCAGGTGCTTCCTCTATTCCTGTCCTCGAGCTAAAAGAGTTCATACTTTTAATTCATTAAGACTGCAAAGCCATTTTAACTGGGGAAGGACTTGACCTGGATAAAAAAAGGGTATCTCCGGGACCACAGAGCTGCTTCAGGTGAGAAAGTGTCAAGTCTGTGGCCTCTCTATATCCTAACATATACTGTCATGTAATTAAACAAGAACATATTTGTACAGTCACAAAAAGAACCTCAGGGTACTTCTCCCTGTCACTCTCTTCCTCTCTCCTTAAATGCATGTGCTTTGTGCTGAAAAATCGCTATATCAGCTTTAGGAGAGAATATACATTCTTCTCAGCCCTGCAAGCTGTAGGAGAATAATGACACCAGATCTTGTACATGCGGCCTTTTTTTTTTTCTGCTGGAGCAAATTCCAAACACCTTTCAATTAGCCCCACATGTGACTTTATACTATTTGGTTCAGGGACACATTGTTTCAGTTGTATAACCTTTCCTGTAAGAAAATTATGTTGGAGGTGTTATGCCATAGTGAAAAGGCTTCATCTTCATGTGCATATCTGTGGGTGAAGATACAAAGCCTCTAGTGCTCCTACTTGGTTAGGCACTGAGTGATCAATTCTTGTATACCTTCTCCATTGGTCTTATCAATCCATCTCGGGAATAGCTTGGATGTTCTTGAGCTGTCTCTGGTGGAAAGGAGGCTTTGATGGGTGCCTACAATGTGGTTATGGCCTTTCCTTGTGCAATGCTAAATAATTCTGTGAGGGCTTAGGGCTCATACCATCACAGATTTAGAGGAAATAAGGGTTGGAAGACTCTCTGTAACATTCTATAGTGCATGGAGCTGCGGACAAATGGACAAGAATATGTTCCTCTTGTAGGCAAGCAGGTGTGAGAAGGTGTTAATTCTGTCTGTAAACAGCCTTATTATGGTAGCAAGATGTCCAAATGCCCCTTCCAAGCACACAAAATGCTGATACAAATTCCCCTTTTTGTGACGAGTTTTCAAAAACATATTCCTCTTGCATATAGAGACCATATCCCCAAGAGTTGTGTGTTCATGGACCAGAGTTAGCATTTCCAGGACATTTTTTTCTCTTTCCACACATCCCTCAGTGAGCTCAGATGTGACCCTTTGGGATCCCCATAGCTTTTAGTGTTAGAGGCATGTGTCTCATGAAGTAAAAAACAAATGCCCCCTCTCTAAGGGTTCATTCATTCTGCTCCAGATACCTGTGAATGTGCAAGGCGACTGGAGCCTGCCGTTTTCTTGTGAGTGCACCCAGAGAGGCTGTGGATAAAAAATGGCAGCTGCTCCCCAGGTGTGAGCCAGCAAACAGTCTACGCGAGGCCATGATGCATGCAAAGGTCATGGAACGAGTCGGGGTGAGTGACACAATGCACTTCACTCACGTGAAAGGAATAGTAATAGGTTTTATTGATAATGACTATGGTTTCACGAGATTTTATGGCAAAGTCACTTATTATTTACTGCATGGGGACAAGAAATACACATAATTATCAAGGAGACCCTCCTTGAGTCGCGAGATTCATATTGGAACCCCTTGCTTTCCAAACTCCTTCTGAGAGGAGCCTGGGTGCAGCTGCATCCAATCCTAGTCCTAGACCTGGTCAACGGTTTATGACCAAGGGATTTTGCACACAGTTACGTCAGTAAAGTTTACAAGTTCAAAAAGAGAGTGTGTTATAGTCACTTACCACGAATCTGTTGCGGCAAAGATCTCTCAACCCCGCGGAGTATCCCTGAGAGGCATCCCTGCTCAGGGGGAGATCCTGGCGTGCAGCCCGCTGCCATGCAGGGACATGGGCTCTCGGGCTGTCTCCATATTTATGGGATAAAATGATTGACTTACAGTCATTCTTTCAATTCAGAAATGACTGTTGGCTGGTGTACACACAATTAGCCGTATCTCCCCATCAGGATGCAGCCATCAGGACTGTTATTGATGGTTAATGTCTGAGTGGGGGGAAGAAATCAGGGAGGCAACTACCAGGATCAGATAATGTCACTGGTAGTTACCACCTGAACAAGGCTACCTGAATAGGTTTGAAAAGTCAGATTGAGCTGGGGAAGGAGCACATCCGTCACAAACTACTGCAATTTGAAGGTAATAAGGGCTTAAAGGAAAATGCAGCCCCATCTCTCAGGTGCTTGTGAAAGTGTGACTTCAAAGCTGAGAAAAAAGGGAGACTTTAGGGTTCATTTTCTTCTTGCTTTGGGTTTGCATGGTTCCACACTTGATTGCATAGCATGCCCAGGAAAAAACATGGCACATTTAATGACCTCATCAGAGTAGGGAGATATTTAACCCTGAGTCTACATCTACAGTAAGACAACAGCTATAGGGACAGTTGCAAGTGTTTAAGATGCTCCTGCCATAATAGATAATGGTGACAGCCTCCCTCCTGTAGATCACTACCTTCATAGTTGTGCTTGTGGAAGTGGCTCTTCCTTCACTGTCTCAGTGCTGTCCGCTGTGCTGTCTCCTGAAGACAGTTTAAGCCAGTGGGCAGAGCTTGCCTTGAGGCAGATAAGGAGCCTTCATAAGATCCTTTCCGGGAACTCATTGGAAATTTTCCATTTGACCTCAAAAGTCTTCAGCACTGTGCAGATCTCAAAAGGCTTCAGCATTTTGCAAGCTGATGCTCAGGCACACAGAGCCCCTTTGTGTTAGCTTTGTTATAGCAACTCAATGTCATTGAGAATAAGGGCCTTTAAGACAAGAAGAAACCTGTTGCACAGCAGTGGAGTAGCACCTTCTACCCAGCTTTGAATATTCTGGGATGATGTTTTCCCTCAGAGTTAGATTTTTGACATCAGATTTCTAGTCTCAGCCTCTCAGATATATCTGATTGCAAAATGGGTTAAACAGCACTTACAAAGCAGTCTATCATTTCTAGTGTCTTCCACAGACAATTCAAATTTCTTTTTTTTTTTTTGAACAGGTCAAATGTGTAGTTCACTGAACTCTTCTCTCTGCAGGTCAATTAATTGAGCTTATATGAGTGCCATATAACTTGTATGTCCTGCAGGTATTGAATGATCTTCAGTGACATGCTGTGAGTGGACCTAGCAGACTAAGTATGGCCAGGAGCATCTAAGTCTTTAGTCTCTTTGGAAATTCCCTGAAATGTGGGAACATGCCCCCATCTCTTTGAACAGGCACTAAATAAATAAATAAATAAACAGCTGGCAGTAGGCACAACTTTTGCGGGGAAATGAAAATGGGGAAAGGCACTTCTTAAGGGTCACTGAGCTGGAAAATAAGTCCCTTCTGCTTTGTAGCAGTTAATCTCTGCTAATTTAATTTAAGCAAGTTGAAACCACTGAGCTAACACAGCACTGATAAACACATTTACTGATCAAAGTGTTTGGTGAAATGTCCTGATGTTGCTCTTCCACTGCTGTGAAACGTGAACCCCATGTGAAGTGGTCTATCCAGTCTGATGGAGAGGGGTATTTTGCTAGCCTTTAGTCTGAGAACACATGCGGAGTTATTAATAGAGGAGTATCCAAGGTGATTTAAGAGCATGGTGACTGCAAGGAACCATCTGCTTCCAGGTGACACTGGAGTTGTCCATTGCATGGGTTTAGTGAGACACATCAGAAGTCTACCTTAGGGACCTTGCCTAGGAGCTCTGCAGATTCTGCAGATAGTGGATGCCCTATCCTTTTTCTTTTCAGATGTGAAACATCAGATGTGAGACACCTCTGCTTCATGCTTATCATCCCTTTCAAAGGTGAGGAATAAAAGCATATGATGCAAGGAATGCTGATGACTGCAGATCAAAGTCAGGTCCTGGAACACCAGACTTGGAGTTCCCGTTCAGTCATGTATGAACCTGGAGCCACTAAAGATGATATGATTAGTCTATCATTACAATACCCACTGGTATTCTGTCCAGTAATAGGGCGTCACTATGTCTGGCACCAAAATGAATCAATTTGGCACACTGAATTGAAAAGTTGATATTTTAAGGCTGTATCTAATTTACAACCTGATCTTGTCTTTCCTTTGAGCATCATTCTTGAGTCTTTGCCTAATATTTAAAGCTTTTTCTATAACACTATTTACCTTTTTATCTCTCTATTTTGCTCTACTTATTTGCCTTAGTATGGAGCTCTATGTAGTATGTTAACTGATTCTGTATTATCCTTTTCTATATTTAACTTTCAGGAGAGACAGGAAAAGAAGAAAATCACATAAAGTGAGCAGATATTTTCAGATTATCTCTATCTCTATTATAATAAGGCTGTATCCTGTAAGGGAACATAATTCCCGAGATATACATGTGTATATATCTTGGAAATATATACATATGTATATATATATTCATTTACTCTTAGTAGTTTTAAAGGCAAAAAGTACTAGGTGTTTCATGCTACCCATAATTTATCTTAAAGGACTAAACAAACCCTGAAGTCTTTCTGAAGAAGGTAAAGATGTCTTTGGTTCTTTGTGGGGACAAAAGAACAGCACAGAAGAAAGGTTGACTGAAAAATACTTTTAGATATGTTAAAATACGTATGTTTTCAAATATATCTAATTTCCCCATGGCATGAATTACTGAATCAGATTTTACTACAGAAACTCTCTGCTTTGGATCACATAAGATGACAGAGCATGTAATAACAACAGACACAGCCAGAAAGTAGATGAACCTCCTGTAAAGGACTGCTGTAAATTTGGCTGTTAAAGTCAGTGTGATGGCTCCAGCAAAAATAAAATCTGAATATTGCTGTGTGAGCCTTACTTTTTGCTTGCACAAAGTCTTGTTTTGAGCAGTGGTGTTGACATCAGTGGAATGAATCCTGCTATAAGCCAGAGTGAGTGAGTTCAGAAGTAAAAAGCAAGGCAAAAACAAACCCTCAAGTCGGTTGAGGACAATCTGTCTCATTCCTGACCATGTTTAGCCCACAAACAGACTCCTGGCAAATATTCTTGTTCATCCAGTCATATATCTATGTACACCCAGAGTTAACGCTCATCTTTTTATACCTTCATTCTGTTCCGGGAATGCAAGCTGAATTTTCAGCTAGAGATGCAATGGTAATAAAAGCTGTGAGAAAACATAGGAAGGCCAAGAGGTGATTTCAAGTTCTCATCACCTGAAGTCCCACCAGTCATTCAAAATACATCAGGAGAGTCTGCAGCCAGGGCTTTCCATAAATGCAGTAACACTGCAAACACCTTGTCTACGTCATTTCCAAGACTGAGAATCTGATGAAGCTTAGGCAATGCCAGCTAGTTCAGGACAAAATGGTACAAAGATCATACTGTTCACAGCACTCCATACTTCGGATCTGGTAGGACTTCTCACTTCCATGCTATCAGGATAAACACCCAGCATTGCCCAATCTAGAACATTGCTTAATCCTCCCACATTTTGAGGCTCTTTCATAAGCAGCTTCTAAAAGTATTTAAAAAATGGATAAAAAGGAAAAGAAGATAAATCAAAATGATGAAAACCCTTCAGGTTACCAGCTTCCTCCAAATCACTATACAGGAAAACTGTTCTTCATCCATTCCATTTCTCACACCCAGCATCAATAACTTGGTGACCTTGCAAGTTTGCTTTTACCGCATTGCTCTCCTAAAACTTCATTAAACTATCTCCATGGATCTCTCTGCCAAAAATGTTCACCTGGCTTGCTAGCTTGCTATCCATGTTCTCCCATGAACCCCATCCTATTTCCTTTAATTAAATCACAACTTTTTTTTTTTTTTTTATGTGTCATCAGTCCTTCCTTCTTGTTCCCTAGAATCTATCCCTTTGGCAATGTCAAACTTTGCAGGTCCGTTGTTTTTCTCTGTTCCCTACAGCATTTTTCTTTGGCAGTAGTATACACATCACTTCTGTCCACTGTTAGTTTACCATTTTTCAAGGAAGTTTTTGATATACTGTATTTCTAATTCTAGCAGCTCCCTTGACAGTTAGCTCACTTGGACTTTGAAGATTTAACCATCTGGTCTTTTTTTAATCCTAACATCTCAACAGTCTCATCTCTTGACCAGCTGTTTTGGCAAGATCTCTTACAGATTTCTTCCCTTTAAAAAATTATCACAATTTCCCCCCCTTCTTCTGTGCAGGGTAAACTTCTGTCTTTAAGTACCCACAACAACACAACTGGGAGATCAGATAGTACAGTGGATCAGACGCAGTTCAGATTTCATTGTGTCCTTTAGTACCTAACCAGTTCCAAGCTCAGCTTTCCCTGAGGATAAAAGGTTGATAACAAGACTCATGAACTCATGCAATTCCTCAGTGTTTCTCCTGACCTTGATGCCATCTGAATGAAGTATCAGAGAGAAGGTGGCCATTATCAAATGATTAAGGGAAAATGCCGAGAGAGTTGAAGTAAAGCTGCTCCTAGTCTTCAGATATTAGTGGGAAAGATGAGAAAGATATCTCTAGCTTACATGTTTACAAGATGTGTAAGTCTGCACTACTCACACTGTCTATTAATAGTGAGAAATCTATGCCACATTGTATTATTTCTCCTATGCTGAAACAGACACTTAAGATGTGTTGGATGAGCTGGCCCCTGTTTCTTTCTGTTAGCCCCAAAAGAAGCTTTCAGCAACGAGCTGAAGCAATGAGCTCAGGCTTAAAGGACTAACATTTGGGTGACTGGTGTTATGGAAGATGACTCAGCCCAGAACTCCTCCCTCGGGCACTATAATTCTGAAATAGTGTTGGTTTTCTGAGTTTACACAGTTGTAAGAGGAATCTGGAAGCCCATTAGAGACTTCTCAGAGAAAGAGCTGATGGTGGCTTGTGAGTGAACTTTTGATTCTCTCAGGTTCTTAACATGCCCTTGTTTAGGACATCCCACCAAATTTTGCAGTGAGCATTTGATTCAAGCAGGTCTGGAAAGTAAACCAAACTTCATCCAAAACCATGGTTTCTAGTCAAAGCTCACCTTCCTCCTCTTCCAAAGAGAGCCTAAGGCTAACCAAAAGGCTCATGAAGCTCAGAGATATTTTTAATCTGTTTCATCTTAGGTTTTAATTTGTACAGAAACTATGAATTTCTCCAGGAAACCTTTAAAGGATTTGAATGTGAGCAATTTCTTGGCATCTCTGAAGAAATTGTCCTGCCATTTGCTGTCTCTGTTCTCTATACTCCTTTGCTTTTAGTGTATTAATTTCATTCTGGAACCTTCCCAATGTTAGCATCTTACAACACATCTAGTACCCTGCCTTCAGAGAACAAATCTGTGTATCTTCTCATTCTTTCACAGTATTCTTCTTTTATTTCATAACCCTTCTAAGTGTACTATGATCAATAGTGCCAGGTTTTGCCCAATGTCATTATATCTTACATGCCAATTTGCAGGTCCAACAAGGTTGGTTTTACAGATTTAGACTTGGATCATGTGTGCATGTTTTTAGAGATTTGTTCTTGACTTCATACATGGATAGAGCACATTTCATCCCCTACGGTTTGAAAGCTCTACAGTCATCTCTCTGATGAAGTAAAATAGCAGACCACAACTTTACCAAGTAGTTATAAAAGTAGACTTTCTGCCTTCATAATTTTGCTTTTGTTTTACTTCTGTGAAATGTTTGCCAAAGATATCATTGGTGACTTTCTTAGAAGAGGCAGCTGGACATCTGTTTTATGTCCTTATCTCAACTGCTTGAGCTTCTGAACATATATATATGCAAATGAATTCCAAGCCTCTATCCTGCAGTCAAGACTTGGCTAGCCCCATGCTAGCTCAAACATTATTTATTGGGCTTGATGCTTTTGTGTTCTCTTCCCTCCACTCTCCTCAATCATAGAAAAACATCATAAAATAAATATTGACACATACAGAAAGATGTTTAAGGAATATAGAGCTGTGATACATAATGAGAGAGATCCCTTCTTCTTACCAGGCCAAAAGATTGGTTAACTTGTGGTGCAAATGAGAAACCTACTGCTTCAGCCCAGATTCTGGCAAGGGAGCTTTGAAGATAGATTGCAGGCAGAGAAAGTCACCATATGCAGCTGATGGCCAAACTGGTAATATCAGTGTCCACCTCTTTCACATTTTAAGGTTCCCTACTATACTTAATAACTGTATTACAACAATAACTTAATTACAGTTACAATTACCTTCTTGAGAAGGTATGTGTCATTAAGAGGCATTTTGTGAGGGAAGAATCTTATTTCCATGGCTTCTGCAGTTTGTGATTTGGTATTCAAAGAGAGGTCATTTTGCTAGGTGCTTTGTAGACATAGGATAAGAGATGGCCTAAAGTTGCCAGAAGGCACCTGTTCCACATGACAACAGCAATCATCTCAGACCCTTACATGTAACTCACAGACATCTTGAGATTCAGCTCCAGATTAAGATAACCAAATATAGATGTCTACCTAATTTAAGTGATGATTCTGTTGCTGACAAAGTTATCTGCTACATACTCCACTCCTCTGGATCATTAAAGACATCTGATACAACTGACAGTTATGATTCAGGACCTCTGGGAGACCTGACCTTTCTAGGGCAACAACTTGAGCCCAAATTTGATTCTGTAAGCCATGACAGGTAGGCTATGCCACTAGAGAGCTATCTGTGAGCAACTCAGTCAACCCATAGTTAGTACAGTCTTGAAGCCAGCAGGACCAAGAGTGAGCAGTTTGATACCTGAACGGAAATACTACAGAGACAGTCTTCAAGGATCTCAGATCAGCACTACAATGGGCACCACTGGCACCATCACTGTCTATGTCTCTGCTGCTTCGTGAGGGCAGGCATTGAGAGTTGTATAGATTTGAGATAGGGTAGTGCAGCGTGTGCTCTGTTCCCAGAAATGTTTAGTATGGCATAGATTGGGTTGCTAGAAATACATCTGTGTCAGCCAGCTGAAAATCAAGATCTTCAGCTTTTGTCTATTCAGGATTCATTTCACAGCGTGCATAGATATCTATTCCTGTTTTACTCCTTGATTTGGGAGCACAGGGCTTGTAGATGGGAATATTTTTGAATTCAACCCACTAGACTTTTATTCCAGAATAGGTTTTGTGCAATCTATAGTCATCCCCTACAGCAATAATCACAGCGTGAAGGCCTGGGCAGAGACAGAGTTATTGAGTTGCTATTCTTAGAGCAGTCACAATTTAGACTGGGGAGCAGACGAAAGCTCTCTTGTGCTAGTCACTGCCCCTGTTGATGGCATAGAGTCCCTAATCCGGAGAGTGATAGCTTCTTGGGATATTTTTAATACTGGTTCATTTACTTTTAAACAAATATATATCCTCATGTAGGGATGTGAATGTTTAAGTGATTGGAACCTGCTGAATAGTCATGAAATTTATATCCAGGCACAGTAGCTTCTCAAAGTACAAATTACATGAATATATATGAAGTGATTGATTTGAAAACACTAGCCTTTAATGTTTCACCTTTCGGTTCCTTTCACACAAAAACAAAGTGGAGTTATAAGATGAAATCCTTCTCTCTTTTCTGCTGCCATAAATCAAGATAGCGAATTGAAAATAATGTCAAAGTCAGACCCTCAGGTTGTGACTCACCTGGATTCTGCTGAGTAGCATAAAAGGAAGCAATGAGAATAAAGGATTTACTGTGGAAAAAAAAAAAAAAAAAAAAAAAAAAAAAACCTAAAATCCTTGAATTTAAGAAATGGATTTTAAAAATTGCTCAGTCCTCACAGTTCCCAATGAAAACAAGTGGAGCTCTCCATTTCTAGGAGGAGCCCCCTCACAGGTTTTTTTTGTTGTTGTTGTTGTTTTGTTTTGTTTTGTTTTATGAAAATCAATTTTGTCATTTAAAAAATTATTTAACCATTTTCAAATGAATTAAAATGTAAAATAGCTGGGAAGTGATATAAAATCTTTTATTTCAGGCTGAATAATATGCTTCATTCTGACAAAATCTAAATGTAATGAGTCATTTTGGATACAATACTAACCTAAAATTTATGAATAGTTTTTACCTTTCATTCAATTGATTTTTTTTACAAGGTCTGTCATTTGAATTGCTGAAAATAAAGTCTTTGTTTATTTTATAATGAGAGCACTACAGCTGATCTCTCTTGGGGATTAGGAGGTATTTGTTTGTCTTTCTGATGGTGCAAACGTGGAATTTTTGCAGAAGAGCCCCATTTTCTTCCATCCTATGAGTGGAAATGCTGCCAAAGGACGTCGTGGACCTCCACCACGCGCTGGATCTCTCACCAGCCCAGATAACGCGTCATGGTGGCATTGCAGGACGTCCAAACATCTGCCTGGGATCATGTCCAAACCACCAAATGCTTTATCCAGCTTGAGTTTCAGCGGAGTATGAAATCAAGTCCCTGAGGGGGGAAACAGGAGTCTGGACCAACTCCGCTTCTTGCCACAGTTATTTAGAACATGTTTAATGGGTATTACTTTTTCCAATAGGGAAATTGCCGTGGTTGCTGTGGTGGGAGTACACACACATACACACGCATATATTTATATGTATATATTTATATGTATTTAGGACAGCATTTTTAAAGCACATCTTGAATAGCAGTATAGTAGAGGCTTTAGAAGGGACACATTAAAACACTCTGGTCTTCAAACGTGTAAGCATAGGCCAAGGGTGTCTGGCACTGACATGCAGGGATTAGCTATTTATGGGGAAATCAGGATCGGAGGAAAGAGGAGTTGGGATTTCCTAGGGAAGACTTCTCTGCAAAAATGCGGATTTGCTTGAATTTCCTGACAACTGACTGGCACTAGCAGTAATATTCTGGGATGCTTTGGAGCAGAAATTCGGAATGAAAAAAAAAAAAAAAAAAAACAAACCTATTCAGCACCCATTGCCCAAATCCCTTCATCACTTCACGGAAGTTTCATGCCTGAGAAAGACGCCTGGAAAGAGGCCTAAAAGTGGAAAATGAAGATCTAGAGAGACTAGGCTCTCCTCACCCATCCATGGACCTAAGACATCAGTCAGGTTTTGAGGAAGACCATTAGGTCCAGGGCAAAAGTCCCCAGCAGGCTTCTGGCTAAGGGTGAACTTCACTATGGGGCAAAGCCAGAATAAATCACAACCTCTGATCAGCAGAATTTTCTGAATTGCTCCCATCCTCAACATCTTTTTTCTCCTCTTCCCTTGCTAGAGAAGAAACATCCAGTCATTCCTCTTGCAGGAAAGGAAAAAAAAAAATGAATGAAAAGCCTTGAAAGTCAGCACACAAACATGCCATATAAGGGTGTATTTATTCAAGCGGATTGGGTAAGGGAATTGGAATCATTTTTGGCGGAGGAAGAATTCGCCAGGGAGTCTGCTGTGAATTCTCAGAACACTCCCCAGCACAACACGGGGATCTATGTTACCGAGCCCATGTGAGGCCCTCGAAAAAGAAAAAATAGATGTTTTTCAAAAAGGTGTGCAGTGGGATTTATGGCATTCCGCAAATGTGTGCAGCAGCCTTCAGCCTGCTATGAAACAGATCTTGTTTTTCACAGTTGCAGTCAAAGAGGAGGACTGTAGGCTAAGTACAACAGACACACAGCATTCACAGAGATTGTTATAGGATACTCACATTTCCAAAGAAAAACAAACCGATCACTGCACTTAACAGTTGAGCACCAAAAGCTGGTCTGTAGCTATTGGGATGCACAAATGCACACAGCACCTGCAAGGCTTAGAAAAAGCCTCTTCTTTGACCCATTGGTTGTATGTTCAGGTGTTAATAACATTTAAGTTTCAGTTAGTTTTACCAGTATAATTATGTACATGCATTAGTATCAAAACCAGCAGTGGGAATCAGTTGATTGAAGAATAAGAGAAAAAGAGCATTCTGGGAGAAACAGGGTGGAAAGTGTCATCAGAAGTTCAAGAAATATTACCCTTTGCTCTTGGCTAGAGCTCACTGCAAACGATCCATCACAACTGTTTTTCAAGGGAAAGTACATTTCCAATTAAATATATGTATATATACTTTTTTTTTTTTTTTTTTTCTTGGAGATCTTCTGCTTTCCTGGGAAAGCCTTGTTTTCTTTTCATTAAAAAAACAAGGTTCCCTCCAAACTTGCATTCTCCTTCAATTCTCCTTCAGTCATCTAGATGCAGCTTCCAAGGTGTCAGGCCTCATATCTCTTAGAAAAAAAAAAAAGAAAAAGATTGTGAGACACTGCAGCAAGTGTAGTCCCAGCAGAGGTCCAATAAAGAGAATGAAAATGTGAAGTATGCAGCAGAGAAGTCCTGGCATTTTCAAAGCCCAATATTTACATCTTGGCACAAAACATCAGGGCCTCTTTCTTTCTGCAACAGATTCTGCATGAATTTTCCCCTACTTTCTCCTAAATAGTCTACTTGGGGCAAATAAATACACAAATCCTGACCAGTTCTTTGGGAGCATCCAGGCAAAACTTTAAATAGTTTTGTGCTACAGTTGATCAGGTTCTTGGTCATAAGTCTGGCCTAGAGAGAAATGTGCATGCTTCATTTACAGGTGAAAAAATAATTTTGGCAAATCTGATAAGCTCAAATTAATTCCTTCAGCTTTGTCTGAGTTTCAGTTTCGTGTGCAGAGACCACAATTCCTGATTATTTCTACCCCCCAAAAAAGAAGAAAATGCAATGCTAATCTAATGCTTGAAAAATATTTTGAAAATAAAATCTTTTCAGCAGGTGTCATAACCTTGACAATCTGGTCTTGTCAAGGTAAAAATTGACATGGTAATCATGTTTTTGACATTACAATTTAGATTTAAAAAATTTTTTTTTTGTCAAAATGCAGAATGCCAAAAACAAGATCAGTGTATCCATATTTTGAAGTAATATTTTTCATATTTGTCTTATGTGGAGACATCAGTGGAAGACGGTGGGTAATAAATTGCAGGGCATGATCCTTCCCTGGTACCAAACTCATGGTTGCATCTCCTCTGAGGACAATCCTGGGGAGATATTGGTAGGCCAATTGGGGTTTCATGCTATGCATCATGGCTACAGAAGATAAGCCATTCTCTGCTTCTCTCCCAGTGACTTGTGAAGATCATGCCAGTCCTCTGCAAACACGAGGGGTAAAGGGAGGCTGTGAAGAACCACATGAAGGGTTACCAGGACAGCCACCAGCAGGCCAGGAGCATGACTAAAAGCCTTATTGAACTGATTTTTGAGAATGGTTGGTGGGGAAAGAGTAGAGAAAACAAGAAAGCAAGAGTATGAGATGACTTTTTAGGAAAGATAAGTTCTAAATTTCCTAGATTTTAAAAGAACATCTTTGCTACCTCATAGACAGCAGCTAGATCAACTAAAACCCTTTTTTTGCCTCATCCAGGGATACTAGAAAGTCTCTCCAAGGGAATAAAGTAGGGAATAGTAAGCAGCAGTTTATTTGCAGTATTTTCTATGGCAGGCTGCTGGCCCATGACTGAAGGCAAGATCCTCCTGCTACAGTTTGTAACACCTAAACCCACTTGAGGCTTTAGTCTGGTGCAATTAGCTTGGAAGCATTTATTGAACGGGACATTCAGACTCTGCAGCAACCTCGCGATAGGCAATCCACTATGATATGAGATTGGGGACGGGATGCCTGAGCTCCCTGGAGGCCTGTGCAAATGTTACAGGTTGTCGAGCATGTGGATTACTGGCCCCAAAGTCCCCTTGTGCCTCAGCAGAGCCCTGCTCCCTGCCGCCGGGTAGCTCAGCTTCACCCGAGTGCTTTGAATGGATCATTTGTTTTGGCTCGTGCTGCTGGATTCACCGCGTCCCGCACCTTCGGCATGAGATGCGCCTCATCCGGATGTGCTGCTGTTCCAACTCCTGAGCTGGAAATTGGCACCGGCCCCCATAAATGACAGAAATTCTCATTGTTTGGCTTGTTGGAGCTGTGAGAACGAGTGAAAGAGAGGGAGAGATGAAGACAGATTGCGAGATGACAGGGAGCAGGAGGTGAGGAGCGATCAGCCGTGCTGCCCGCCAGCCTGCTAGCTGCACGGGCAGAGAAACCCTCGAGTCAGAGCTCTGCATCTCTCCCCCGTGCCCTGTGTTTGGTGAGGCAGACTCTGCCTGTAGCAGGAATGGTGTAAACCTGATGTAACTCAGTCAGTGGCAGCAGGATGGCTTCATGCACCCAGCAATGGGAGGCTGTGCTGGATATATATAGTTATGTCTGCTGTGAAGCCAACCATGATTTGATCCCTGATGCTTTTCAGCTGGACATATGAATTCTATCGTCAGTCTTTCCAAACTTCCCCCTACCCTAATGTAAATGCTTATGAAAATGAGGTGTGTCTGGCACAGCTGGATCTGGAGAGCTAAATTATCACCAGCAAAAACCTGGCGCCTTGAAAGCAGCCAGGTTTCTGTCACACTGTAAAGCAGACAGAAAAGAGTCTGTGCTTTGCCCGTCTCAGACTGCCTTATCCGTCTCTCACTGCTCAATATCCCCATAAAGAAACTCCCTAAGTCCCAGTGTAGAACATGCAATCACTGCATTGTCTACAGCAACTTATTTGTTTCGATTAAGTCTTTTAAGAGTAATGGCAATGAAGGTATCTATACGTAAAAAAGGATAGTCTAACAAAACTGTCTGCTAAATTCCTTAAGTGATGTGAAAGTGTATGAATAATATAAATAAGTATGTAATGCTTACTTTAACATAATAAAATGAATATAGTGGAGTAATGAAAGCAATTAACCTTGTCTTGTACTATATAGTAAATTTAGAGTGTGCAACAAGGAGATAATACGCTATTTTAGCATCAAGTGTCCTTATGAGATAATAGTGCAGGGAAGCAGTGATGAACCAAGCTTTTTTTTTTTTTTTTTTTTTTTTTGTATTTTTGTGAATTCTGAAAATGATGCATTTGGTGGTTTTAATGCTGCTGTCAAGGTCAAAGTGATAGGGATGTAATCTTAACAAGCAGAATGAGGTCTCACTAAGTGTATCTTGGGGGTCACAAGTCTGCACAGGT
Organism: Nothocercus julius; assembly: GCA_013398735.1. Classification (NCBI taxonomy): domain Eukaryota; kingdom Metazoa; phylum Chordata; class Aves; order Tinamiformes; family Tinamidae; genus Nothocercus; species Nothocercus julius. Next base: position 915,108 of record VZSV01000226.1, on the reverse strand, counting down.
AATAAATTAGTATGTAAATTGGGAAAGTTTTAGGAGATGAAAGGACATATCTGAGGGTGTACTCTGAAAACTGTTCTCTCAAGATAAGGTCACTGACAGCTGTTATGGTCCTCTTCTCGTCAAATCTGCCTTGTGACAGAAATTAGTATTTTCCTCTGTTAGAATACTTACTTGCTTCTAAGAACAGCAGGTACTGAATTTATATCCCATCTGTTTCTTCTTTAGTGCTTTTATTTGAACTGATCTAAGAATTTTCATGTGACTATTGAGAGAAATTAGGACTTAGCTGGCCTGTGTCTTCTACCAGCCAACAATGGACCACGCACCTTGAAGTCTCATTTCTTCATTCAAAAAAAAAAAAAAAAAAAAGTCAGAATAACAATAAAAAATCAACCACCCACACCCTAAACAAAGTCTTCCTAAACAAAGTAGCTGGTTTATCATGTCTGCTTTTGTTTAGCTCTCCTGCACAATCGTTGTCTGGGAATGGGAGTCCAAACTATTTGTTGTGATGAGATTTCCAGCTTTGCACATCAAAAGACTCAAATCTCATTTGCAGGCTGTCAGTTACAATGTCTGAATCTTTCCAAGGTTACATATCAGTGCTAACAAGTGGCGACGGGCAAACTAGAAAAAGCAGGATTTGCTTTTGGAAAAGCACTCCAAGTACCTGTCTATATAGTGCAACTCGAGTCAATGCTCCCAGGTTGGAGAAGCTATTTAGGAACTCTCTCTACAGCACTTAATTTTGCCTTCGATCATTTTTTTTCCAGCTACAGTTGATACCTTATAATAAAGAAGCAAGAAAGAAGGGGAACGAATGAGTGAAGAAACTAAGGAAACTTTCGTTTTGCGAGGAATCTGTCTTTTTTCCATCTGATATGAAGTCTAACCTAGGACACCTACTGTACAACTGCTAAGAAATTGCCTCACTACTGCTGGGGCAAACTCCTCTGAGAATTTCTCCTGTCTCTTCCACGCCTCTACATGAAGGTTCAGTGATTGTTAGGACTAAATGTCTGATTTTTTGAGAGCTAATTAGAAAAGATGAATTAATTCCATCTCTAATGACAAATCTTCTGCAGTATCAAAACTTACCTACACAGCAAGCACGCGTTCACTGTATATTTTCCCCATTAGATCTACTGAGGGAGGAGATGGGAGCAACAGCAATTCTGAAAAGTCTTGGGTATTTGCCATGTAAATCATTTTTTGTTGTTTTATTTTGATTTTGATTTTTAGAATTCTACCTGCAACCAGGAAGTCTGACTAGAAATAAATGCTCTTTCATTTTTCTTTTCATGGGCAAATGAGTTATATTTATTTCCAAACTTTTTAGCAGGCTAATTTAGTTTTGGAGAAAGTTCAGGTCATTTCTTTTTATTATTCTAGAATGAATGTCAGTCTTTAATTTCTTCATTTTAAAATATAGCAGTGTGCAGCCAATATCATTGTTACCTTACAGTAGGTTTCTCGTTTATTCCCCACAGCTGTGAAAGAACATTATAGATACAAAATTGTTCTGGGAAGAAGCTGGCAGACAAAAGTTGGCCACGAATATAAATGATTTTTCCTTTCATTCGTATTGAGGTTGCAGTTATTCAGGCAGAAAACTAGAGCATAACCAGCCTCAGTAGACGATCTGCGTTGTCAAATTAAGTGGGATTGCTTGACATTCACAATGCTGAATTCAACAGAGATACCTTGCATCTCCAGCAATAAAAAATAAGCAGAATCTGGTCCCTAAGGTGCATCCTCTAGATTAGCATTGGAACCCTACCTCATGGTGATCTGCAGCAAGCAAGGGAAAGCAACAAGAGAGCAAAGGGTGCAGTGTCTTCCTTTCTAGGAGTTGTTGCTCAGGGGCTTGAGACGGTGGGAAACCACTGCCCCGGGTGAGACCAAAGCTTCTCACTGAATACATGCACTGTGGTTTGCTAATCCTCTGTCTGAGGTGTCAGTGGGGCTTTCCAGCAGTATCTTCTATTTGAGTTTTGGAGAGCAGTTAGCAGATGGGTGGGCTCCTTGAGTGCCCGAAGGTGAGGGACTCCCCGCACTTGCATACCACCTCTTTGACTTGGCAAGACCTGTGAGCAGATGCTCCTCAGACTCATCCAGGTCTAAATAAGGATTTCCTGTGAGGAAAACTGCACATTACACCCAGCCACCTTGCTGGAGTTGGTGGGGTCACTGCTGACTCACAGTGGGAAAAATAGGAGTGGAAATTGGCTCCATGGCCACAGCCACTGGACCAGACAGTCCACTCCCTGATTCATAGATAGTAGTAACATGTTTGTAAGGATGATACAGGCGCTTACCTGATGTTTGCTGTGATGATAATGTATAAGCATCCAAATTATTGCTCTAAGAACTTAGTGTCAATGGAGAAACAATGTGGCAGGCTCATGTCTCAGAGGACTGACCCATGTAGACAAGAAAATCCCTTGACCAGGGATCCTGACTCACTATTCCAATATATATTCAGTCAGACACATAGCTGGCAGCAGGAGAATCATTTCAGGGAGTTTTCTTTGATCTGAAGTCCAATAGTCCAAACCACAGGAGGAAAGATCCCATTTAGTTATGACATAGCCAGTTTAATGGAAAGCAGCTTTTTCTCCATAATATCCTTTTTTATTCAAAATTTAAAGAGAAATTTTCCAAACTTTCCTTTTCACATTACTCTACATATCTAGCAGGGAAAGGCTCAGCCATAAGCGCTGGATTCTGATGAAAAGTGTTTGTTAGATCCAGACCTCTCCTCAGGTCTAAAGAGAACCTAAAACAGGCCATATTACCAGAACATTATTATTCTGAGGCTCCTGGGCTGTATTTCAATGACACAAAAGACAGCTTGGGAGTAAATGAAACATTCTGGATAGTTACCAGGATCAAAAGAAACCCCCAGCTGATAGGGTTCCTCTGTCGCTACTATCAAACATACATATCTGCAACCCACATAGTACTTTAAAATCTGTGGGTACAGCAAATTAATATGTAAAAGTTGTATCTCTGTATGTGTCATAGAAGCTTCCTATTGAGAGCTATCACTAGGCCATCCAAACTGTATCCATAAAAAATAGATGAAGTCGTCAGAAAATTTAATGGAATCTCTGCTCTTTTCTCCTACTGGGCTATATAAAAATCTGCTTAGATCATTTTTCTTGGAGTGCAGAAAAAAAGGGGAAAGTGGTTGCTGTGTATTTTGTTCTGTTCCTGGCCTGTGCTGCTTGAGAAGAATGATGCATAATTGCTAAATGTTTTCAGCTATTTTTCTCCTTTTTCTTCACTGAAATCTTCAAAAATACCCAATCAACTCTACAATTCAACAGTTATGTTGAGGAACTTTTGCAGAAATTTCCTTCATACATTTTAAAGATTTTTTAATCAAAATTTTAAAATTAATTTCACTTAGGGTTTCAAAACTTCCTGTGATAATTTTTTTTTTCAGTAAGCATATGGTTTGTTTCACTCAAGTATCACTTGTATTTTTATTCTTGCATCTCTTGTCCCGCTGAGAATCTAAGCTGCCGTGTCCATTTGTCTGGCTTCAGCTGGAGTTTGTCTGCATGGGAATTGTCCCCAGATTCACCACTAAATTCTGTTTTCCTCCATCACCCTCCTATTTGGTGTGAACACATCTAAGTGTTATGAATAAAACGACAGACGTGGTAGCTGAATGCTCACAAGCAGTCCCGCAGAATTACTGGCTCTGCTGAAAGATTTGCATGTTGAGTAGTTTTACTTTTATGAATAAACCACTGAAAATTAATCAACTGCTGGGTCAGATAATATCACCTGAATTAATAGTTTTGCAGGCAGAAAAGCATCTTGCTACCTGAAATGAGTCCCTAGATTGACATTTTCTTTTTAATGATGTGGAACCCAGTTAGTCGAGTCAGCATTCTCTGTGCCAGAGTGAATGGCCTTTCAGCTATTTCACTAAAACTGAGTTTCCTTGCAGGATTTTGGAGTGGGACTTTGATGCAAGAGTTACAAGATGACTGACAGGTGTAATTCAAGACAAGGATCATCTGCCTTCATATCACAGGGAGAACAAGGACGACCTCTCTGTGCAAAACAGACCTGGAACCACTCTATTCAAAACCAATTCAAAATCCCATTCAAAGACCTGATTAACTTAGTGGGAGCCTGGTCTGACAAAGAATTTTAAGCTTAGACCCTTAATAAGGACAGTCACAAGGGGACAGAGACAGCAGGATATGTTCCATTTGTTTCTAACCAGGATGAAATTAATCTCTATGCAGAAAATCAGCTTAAGGACTCTACCCTACTTAAATTCCAGCAAGGCCTCTGTATTTCACTTGAGTAATCATTGATTGGATTCTTAAGAGACACAGAGAAGCTCTAGCTAATTACTGTACATCTGTGAATAACCACATTTCTGGTCCTTAGGCTGTTTGGAAATCTGGGAGGAAAAAGAAAAGAAATCACCCTGAAATGAAAGCATTCAAAAAACCTGGTGTCCTGAAAAATGAGAATGTCGAGATTTGATCAAGTGAAACCTTTTGTTCTGATTGCAGCTTTTTTTATATATATATATAATAACATTGAAACATGTTTTGAGGCCAAATGTTCTTTTAACCTGAGAAGGTGCAATGCTTCATTCTGAAAATGGCAAAGCAAAACATAGTGGAGGATTGTTGAGAAAAGCTCTACAAAATTGTAATCCATTTTTTGAAGGATTTCCTCACAGAAGTTTTGGGGTCCAAATGTTTGGCTTAGACTTCAATTTTCTCTGCCCATGACATAAAGTCCTTTTCCTATGCTAAAGCTGCAGATAAGGCACGTGCACAGGAGGGTCTGTCTCTACGGAGACAGTTAAATTGGCCATATATGGGGAAAATAGATTGTTTTCATTTTGTCAGAAAAGATGAATGCTTTGAAATCTATGCACAGAAGCTGCAGCAATATTTTCAAGATCAATGGTACTGAGGATAGTCTCAAGAAAAGACCATTTGCAACCCTGTAAGATTGATGCTTCCTTTCAGGAAAGGGTGAAAAACACTGGAAAGACTTTTCTCTAGTGCCTTGAAAACACTCCTGGCCTAATCCAAAGCCAGCTGAGGAACTGATCAGTTGTATTATGGTGACATCAAGAGGCCACTGCTGCACTGGAAACACAACTGCTCTGTTGAGCTTATGTTCTCCAAAGAAGAGGCAGAAGGGGATGGGGGAAAGCATGGCCTTGATCAAGGACACCTCTTTGGCCAGGGCCACAGCTGAGATATGAAGCAGACACGCTGGCTCCCAGGCCTGTCCTGTCCAGCAAATGCCACTGTCTCTCCTGGCTTGGAGCTGATTTTCAAGGCTAGAGAAGAATTCACCTAGCTGAAACATGTTTTACTCAAGAAATCACATAGAAGCTGCACTTTCCTGGGTACCCCAACAAGGTGGATTGTGATGTGCTGTTGGATCTGCACAGTTATGGTCTGGAAATAGCAGGATTCCACTTGGCGCTTGGGGCTTTAGGGGATGTAGGACCTCCCTGCATTTGGTATTAAAGAGGGCCACCCTTGACACCTGCATCTATGTCCTCCTGCATGTCCAGTGCCCTGCGACACAGGAAAGGCTCCAGCTGTCAGTCCTGCAGGTCCATAATATGCACCAAACAGGATTAGGTGGCTCCTCTGTCACAGGGCATCTGAGCAATGTGACAAGATGTGTCTCCTTCTCCCCTATTTTGCCATCAGCTAGATGAGCACGCTTCTTGTCTGATTCTCAGCCTACATCTACATGCCTGTGCATAGCCCAACGAGAGACAAAACACCGACTTAGCAAATCACTAATGCTGCATTTTGTTTTAGCCTCTGAGCAGACTTTTGTGCCCTTTTATTCACTTACTCAATTTATTCAATTGCATGCTGTTCCCTGTTATCTCAGGAGTGAGGACCAGGGCAGCCTGAGACTGGTCTCAAAGAACATCAGGTGCTGGAAGCACAAACAGTAGATTTTACTAAGCTGCCCATCTTTAACACAGTGAATGATTCTTTCCAACCAGGCTAATGGGAGCCTTATGGCCCACAATTCTCCTTCATCCTCCCAACCCCCTCTTCAGTGTGACTGATACCTAAAAGTGCTCTGTGTGCCTGGGCTCACTTTGGACTTCAGCTGATGCTCACAGTGCTCAAGAGCCATCACTCGCCTCTGCAAATTGTCTGTGTTTTCCCATATTTCTCAGCTATTGTTCTTGGCGATGGCTGCTTTGTTAAAAAAAAAAAAAAAAAGAAAAAAAAATATTTCACATTTCTCTATCTGCTGTAGTTGAATTCATCATTTTTGGGCAAAAAGCTTGAGAGTGGGTGAAGGAGCAAAAGCAGCCTCCATGCAGGCTCTTATGTACGTGTAAATATTTGAAAGGTCACTCAGTTACTCATACAGTATGTTCTGCCAAGCTTTGTGCAGAAAACACTCACCTTTTTTGGTGTCTCCTAATAAATCTTTGGGGCGGTTGCAAATGTAACAGCAGGCAGACCTGTTCCCTTCTGCAGCTAAATAATCTATTGTTTGATTGTTTGTTTGTTTCCTGAACAAATCAGGCCTAGGGATAAATATATCGTTAATGGGAGGTAATTGCAGATACTTGAAGCAAGCAACAAGAACAGGTTCTGAACAAACCTAGAGACGGAAAAATGCAAAAGAGATTAGATTTTAGTATGGTGACTAAGTTCCAGAAATGTGTTGTTTTCCTGTTGTGGCAAGCAGCAGCCCACTAACTGGGCAAAGCTCCTGCGGTTTGCAATGGGAAGGGTACAGGACTGAGCTGTGGAACAAGACTCTCCTTTGCCCTCGAATGAGATGAATTTGGCTCTCGATGTGAACCGCTCTTGTGGAGCGTGCCTCTCCCATGGCCTGACGTGATCCCAGGGCGGCCAGCGCGCGGGGAGAGGCCGGGTATGTACCAGCGCCTGCAGTGCTCTGGGACTTGGTGTCCAGTGGACATTTGCACACAGATGTGCCAACATGATATCTGTTGAGCCTGGAACCTTTCGTTTTGTTCCAGTTTCGAGTCATTCTGGGTCATGCTTTCATCGATGACGAAAGCTCCAGCAGCCTTTCCAGAAGAGACATCTCTCTGCCAGCATCAGCTATCTAACCGTGAGGCATTCAGCCCTCATCTAGGCTCCTAGGAGCCCTCCAGGAGAGAAAATCATCCTGTTTAATACAGACTGGGCACGTGAGGTGGGGTTTAGTTTCAGAGTAAAGAGCAATGTGTGGTGGGTTGCACGAGGATACCTTTATGTGCGTTGATCATGTAAGCTCTTAAGAAAAGCAATTGGAGAGGTGGCCAATACATAGTCCTTAGAGCTCAGAGGCTGATCCAGTTGGGCCACTGAGGGTGTCTCTTCTGAGTTGAGCTAAACGGCTTTACCTTCTGCTATTGGGCCAGATCGTCACCTGCTCTGCTGGAAATTAAGACCCCTGGCACACATGCAGAAACTAAGTTTAGGTGCCTTATCTGGAGCTGAATTCCATATTTAATATCATCTTGCTATGTCAAGGTATAAGGAATCTCTCCATTAATAATTTATATAAGTAGCAATTAAATAGAAATAACAGATTCATTAATTTATCCTTGCTAGATAGCTATTAAGATGAAACAGCTGCCTTATTTAAAATATAAAGATAGTTGTGCTCTCAGGCAGCTTTGGGAGTAAAAGCTAACATAGCCGCTTCCTCTATCCAGCTGAATCAAAACAATAGTCTTTTACCTCTGTGAGCACTTAAATATACTCCAAGATTATTATTTTTTATATCCAAGTAAAGCAGAAGGCATGCAAAGTGATGCTTAAAATATAGCACGGTATACCTGAAGGGAAGTTCTATGGACATCAAGCATAGCAAAAGTGATATAAAATATAATGAAAAGATAAAGCAGGTAACCAGACAGATATAAATCCTTTTGCAATGAATAAAGCACTGTCACATAATAGCAATAAAAAAAGTAACAAATGGCAAAACACACATCAGCATAGACATAAAGGATAACGAACTGATGGATGAAAGTCACATTAACAGATAGATGGCTCTTGTCACTCAGAATAAGTGAAATTATCATATTTTTCTTCCGAGACTTCAGAGAGCTTCTAGCTTTGCAGGACTCCAATGAGTGGTTCCCACTGTTCTTGCTCTGAAATTAGTAATGTCTGGCATTGCAGATACCTTTTGGTGAATATTAGCATCAGGTCTAAAAATCTGTCACATTTTGAATTTTTGTTGCTGAGCTCAGGAAGGGTTTTCATGAAGCGGGGATGGCTTGGAGTCCTGGGGGGAAGTTTGGCTGCCCTGAAACCTGAAGAAGATGGGACAGCAGCAGGTTGGCCCAGCTCACAGACCTGGGGGAACGAGGGTGGGAATATGACAAAATCCAGCTATTGCTATTGCAATAAAGAACAAATATAGACTGGGTTAGCATCCTCTGTGGTCCTGCTTTTCACTATTGTTCAAAGCATGCCTGAAAACAACTTTTTCAGTGGCGTTGCTAAAATGTTTCATTTTGATTATTTCTGAACACAGGGTTGCAATTTTTTTTGCCACTAAACCACTGCTTCGGGGTAGGAGGCCTTACAGGGAAGAGAGGAATCCAAATAACTGCCCCTAGAGAGCGGGAAACACCCTGCTCTGCAGCGGTGGACACCCAAACAGGCGAGGGCAGATGTGGGGAGAGATGCTGATAAGGGACAGACTGGCAACCCTCACTCATCACTTTTCCCTGTGAGCACCTTGTGCTCTTTGTCACCTTCATCCAAGCTAGGACTGGGTGACCCAGAGCTCTGGTTGCCATCAGCAGCTCACAAACACATGCAAATTTTAGTCATCCTTGACTTCTGGAGAAGGTCCTACCCTCTCTGCCAGCCCCCATGCTGCCGTCACCTGTGATGGGGCAGGGAGGAAGTGGCTGCACATCTAGTTTATTTTGCACCCTTTCCTTGCTGCATTTTCGCAATCCTTCTTTTGCAAATAGACCTGAAAGAGAAATGCATTTTGTTCAATTAAAAAGCTGTAAAAGCAGAAGACATTTGCCTGGGAAAAGGCCTCTTAATTTGCTTGTACTTTGTTTCCTTGTCTGTAAAGTCAGCATGGGCTTTTTAGGCTATAAGTTTTGTGTTTCTAGCTTGACCTCTTGCTTCTAGGGCTCTCGCTTCTTTATCAATTATCCTGATACAGAAAAACACACGCCTGAAACTATCTACAAATTAGGCATGAAGATTTAGACAGGGAGCGTAAGGCTTTATAAATACTCTTCTGAGTAAGCTAAGCAATTCGGCAACTCTGATTTATTCACAGTGGCTGTCCTACATTCCAGCTGGATCCTGCTCTGGATAAGAAGTGATGCAGCTGAACCCAGAGGAGCTGCTCTTGGCTCCGGGAGGGTAAATGGACCCACATGCAGCTCACTGAGCTCTGTCTTTCCAACATGCTTTCTGTGGAGATGGCTGATCAGAGGTTTCTTGACTGCAGCAGGTTGTCAGTCCAGCATAAAGCCCTTAGCTTAGGGCTGCAGAGTGGGATGAAGAACTGAGACTCCTCAAAGGAAAGATCCCACCCGGAACTGCTTCCAGGAAGGAGGCAGGGGCAAGGCTCTGAAAAGCATATAAAACATAGATCCATAACTCCAAGAAAAAAAAAAACTAGGGTAGTGTTTCTTAGAGTAGACCAGCTTCCTGCAATGCTGATATTGCAGCAACAGTCTGGTGTCTGAAGGGCCTGGTATGCAGACCGCTGAAAGGGGCCACTCAGGATAGCTCTGTAGGCCAAATATGCAGCGGCATTCAGGCAGTGCAGGGCTATTTGAAGCCAATCGCCCAGCCTGGGCCACACTTGCTATTTGTTTTTACACATTGTGAGCTAAGTTTGGGTATGGTATGCTCAAATTCACAAGTAAGCCTCTGTCTGCCTCTAAAAGGATGGGGGGGAGGCGGGGATTGCAAAGGGAAACTACACTTTTCAAGGAAAATCAGGTTCAAATTATGAACCAGCTTTTCATATCAGCAGAAAATACTTGATCCTCTTGCACCTTCATTCAGGTAGACCCACAAACTGGCTCTGAGGAGACCCCCGCAAAAATATATTTCAGGTGATGAAGGTAAAGCAAAGCTTGTATTTGCAACTGATTTGTAAAGGAAAGAAGTTTAAACAGATCAATTTTTAAAACCAAATTATTTTTTTAACCCTATTCCCCCAGAGCTGCACTGGACATTATTGTGGTTCAGCTTGGCTCTAGTTGGTCCCAGAGCTGTGATCATTCCAGTGATAGTGGTGCTCACCTTGACTTCAGTCGTTGTCTCTGGCTGAGGCCCACGTGTGGAAAGATTTCAATTTCATGCTCTCCTATGGATCCACCAGCATATATTTGTAACCAGAGCATGGTTTTTGTCCAGTAGCTAGAGGCTCTTCTGGTCTTTTACCATGATGTGCCCAGGGACCTGAGACAAGCCTGTTCTTGTTTCTGTCCCTCCGCCACAACAGGGCCACTGAGCAACCACGGCTTTCCTAGAGGTGTTGACCTGTTAGTCTGGGGTTAGGTGAAACCTGCTAAAGCAACTTCATTTTCAGCCAGGAGAACATGCACCAGAAAGGAGACAACCAAAAGTGACACCAAAAAACTACTAGTTATTAGTCATAAGTGATGTATTGTAAAATTGACTCAAAAGCTGTAGGATTCAGACAAAACCTAGTATGAGGTCCATCAACATATAGCAACTCTCCTCCATTTACCTCGCGTACCTTCATCTCTTCACCCGATGGTTTCATGGGGCTTTCCAGAGAGACTAGAGAAAATTCTGTACTCATGATATTGCTTGGAATAAATCGTTGGAATTGCTTGGAAAAAAAAGGTATGTATGTATGTCTAAAAGTATGAAGTCTTAACATTACCCCATATTATCTAGAGGAGTAAGATGAAATACTCTTGGCAGACAGACTTTCCCAGTAAACCTACTTCTCCCTGTCTCCAGAAATGTAGTTTATACCCACAGGAGATTTTTCTCTTCCACATTATGTTGATTAGGGAGGCAGAAATTGCGCTGTTTGAAGAATTCATTTTACCAGTACAAACTATATCACTAGTAAGGGGATATGAATTTTTCTCAGAGCTATGAATTTCTAAGGATTCTCAGAGGGTCTGGTCAAAATGAGGGCTCCAAGGCAGAGGTAACTAGCAAGGCACCATCAGCAGCTGTGTGGGAAGCAGCAGAAAAATCTCCTGCCCCAGGCAGTGAAAAGGTCAGGGCAGAGAAAGGTCCTGACCCTCGGACAGACCCTCATCCCACCTAAAATTAGACAAAGCAAAGTAACAGGCAAGACCAACCTGTGTCACACTGAGCTTCTCAAAGTTACTAAACAACCACCAACAGGGCAGAGATCACAAATCTCCAGAAGGGTCTAGGTTTTTGTTTTGTTTTGTTAAAAGAAACAAGCAAAGAAACAAAACCTCAGCAACTGTACTTGAAACAAAAGAAGAGAAACCACCTCAGTGGTTAAAGAGCTTTGGAAATATTTCTCTTCATACTAAAAGAAGGACTGACAGAAAGACCTGTCTTTTCAACAAGCAGTAGATGCCATCCCGGGGGCTTCAGCCCAAACCCTTCAGATCTGTGATAAAGCCTGATCTTTACCTCTATAAATGACAAAAGCCTAACTGGAAGGATCACTTCTCGGCCGCTGCTGTGAATTTGCCTTTGCATTTCAAGGAAGGAGCTGCAGGAAGCATCTTGTAACAGGATACCTATAGCTATGCTCTGTAGAAGTTACTTGATTTTTCATCCTGATGGAGAAAGAGGAGGATTCTGTTAAAACTCGTACAAGGAAAGAGTGGGAACAAACATGCTTTTAATTTTCTCTGTATAAAAAAAAAAATATCCTTGAAATCTGGAGCTGTTCAGAATCTAGACAGGTCTGGCATTGGTTGCAGAAATATAACCTGCTCCACTGTTGCCATGTTTTGCCAACACTGTAATTTCAGAGATCCTTTTGCAAGGCCCTAATGGACTTTTTTCACTCCTGACTCAGAAGAGCAAGGATGTGGCCCAGTGTGGGCAACTTGCCTGCTGGACAGCCAGGAAAACGGCATAGAAGGGAGTGCAATTGCAATAGCCCAAGTTACTCCATCACAGCACAAGGCTCCAACTCAGAGCTGGTCACCAGGGCTACCCCAAGGATGGTTTCAGGCTTCTGCCAACCGCATTGCAGTTTCTGTGCTGTCACTGAGTATTTTAAGAGTATGAGGCCATCTCCTGCCCCCACTCTGTTAGGAGATAGGCTAGAAAGCAGTGTAATCACCAAACAGCACAAAAAGTCCTTTCCTTCTTCCATTCAGCTGCACTTAGTATGTGTTTGCATACAATTTCCCACAAGTGCAAGGTTGAGAAACTCAGAAGTGTGTTTAAAAAAAAGAGAGCAAGAACCACATGACTCCAAAACCTGGGACTTCAGTAATAAACTGCTGAATTTGGTGAGAGTCCAAAGAAAACCATGGGAATACACAACAAGGCTCAAGTGCACTGACCCTGTCCTGCCCTGAAATATCTTCTCTGCTGCAGAGATCTCTGGATCTGCATGGGAAAGCTGGACACAAAGGCATATCCCAACTTTAATGGACTGGCTGATTTAAGTTATAAATTTATTCACTGTCTCAGATGCAGTTTCTCCAGAGACATGAAGCAGCTCCTCGTATTTCACATCAACACTACCCAAACCTACTGGCTTTCCCTAAACACATGGCTCTGGAAAGACCCATGCTGTTTGGAAAGACCCGTTTTTGAAGCCTGAAGGTTTCTGTAGCTCTTTCTACAGACTCAGCGGGATACAGAATGTATTCATTTCGTGGCTTTGAGGTGGAATTTGTGCATTTAAGTTCATAGGAGCAATTAAGAAAACTCGCTAAGCTGTGTAAGGCCCTGTCACACTATTTTGAGGTTCCTAGGAGAGAGAAACAATGAACCAAGAGTGTTTGGGTTGCTGAAATGAGGTGTCCTTGTCCTTCCTTGAGAGCTTGCTTAGACTGTGCCCAATTCTCTCATTACATTTACCTGAATTTACACACAGGTTTGCTGGAGAACTGCTACCCTCCTTTTGCACTAAAGCTCTATCCTTGGAAGCCAGAAACTCAAATGGATCTGCTCCTCAGAGCTAAACCACATATTTTCTGTCCCAGAGGGTGGGGAAAGGGAAAGAAAAAGTATAAGAGTTAGTGAGGGTGGTAATAAATACGTAGCCAAGACCACAGTTCAGTAAGTTCAGATGGAGCAGGCAGCCTGGCATACTTCACTGTGCCTAAGTCGCTTTGGAGCGATCCTTGTTTTCTGCATTTTTTTTTCCACTTTTCTTATCCAAGGGCTGACTAATACAAAACACATCAGCAAACCGCAAACAAGGAGATGCTCCTTGTCAGCCAAGGTCCTTGACCCTCGGAGTCCTGCTGTTCTTCTTGTCCCAGAAAACAGTGTTTCTCATGTATCTGCCCCAAGGAGCAAGAGTGAGCTGGCTGGAAAGGAACGAGCTGCTTCAAATCTCAGAATTTGGATGCCTCACTGCAAAAACAGTAGGTCAAGTTTAAGGTGAAATTCTTAGTTCCCTGATATAATTTCTGATGATTTTATAGGACAAGGCTGTATCCTGCTTCGTAGCCCTTCTCTCCCTGTACACCCCGCTAATTGGATGCAGCGGGGTATACGTGCTGCGTGAAGCAGCATTTTTGCTTACATTTGCTATCTAAGAAGCGAAAGCAGTTCAAGATCTTTTAGAAAAGCAACACAATTTTGCTTTAATATTGAGAAATCAAAGACCTCATGTGACTTTGTAGATGACTTAACACATTCGTAGGCCAGGAAGGAAGTTGAACTGCACTGCTCTCTTCGCCTTTCAGTCGGGCGGATGCTGCAAATTCAACCACATTAACTCATAGCTGTGCACAGGAATCAAAAAATGTCTGCCTCAGTGACCACTGAACCCCCAAAATGTTGCTGCTTCAACACCAAGACAGCAACAGTCGCCGTAGGAGTCTTCCATACGGTAAGTTACAGAACCGAAAGCAGGATAGGTGAAAGGGAGAAAAGCAAAGGCGGGCAGAGCTACAAGCTTTACAGAAGGTATTATCATTACAAATCAGAAGTATTTCTGACTGTTGACTTTTCTGTATTCCCAAAAAAAGACCAATGATTTAAGAGGGATGGGTGAGAGAGAAGAGATGGGAAGAACAGGAAGAAATATATTGTCCTAGGAGGCTTTTTAACTATTTTTTTCCCTGTCTCTCCTGCTTGGAGATCATGGAAACTCACTCCGTTTCCTGTTTTTCTCCTGCAGATTAATGTGGAGCTTTGACCAGTGCAGGGGTGCGGGGCTTGGCCAGGCATTCAGTACTTTGGTTAGAAACTAGGCAGCACATTAGCAACAGAAACTACGGGAGTTGTAAAATTATGAGACTCTGGCTGAAGGGATTTGGGCCCCAGTAAAGGGTAGGTGGGCAAAGCTGCCGCATTAATCTCTCCACACCCTTTTGGATGCTCTACGCACCATTTTGGTTTCCATTTTGATAGGTGGCTTTGTACAGCTGCCAGGCAGCTGGCATAAGCGCTCCAGGGGTGCTGCAGATGGCAGCAAGCAGAAGACACAGAGACCAGGGTGACATTTGTACCTCCATATCTGGTTGCATGGAGGTGCTTTCAGGTAGCTTTAATCCATGCTGAGGAGGCACGACTCTTTTTTTGCACAGGGGAGGCATCTTCTGCATCACCCCTTGTGCACAGTCAGAGGTTGGGCCCTTAAAGGATGGGGGCAGGTCGTGGAGACACCTTAATGGTCCTCAGAAATGTAAAGGGGGGACAGCTGTGACTTTTAGGTACATGCTGCATCCATGGTAGCTGTGCCATGCAAAGGAGAGCAAACTAGGCATGTCCCCTCAGCCTGCTCGAACCCTGACTGCACTGTCACCTCCTCCCACTGTCCCCAGGCTCTGCAGTATGTGGAAAGTTGTCGCGACATGCCAGCGCTCAACCCAGAACAGGGGGCCAGCATGTTTAAGCTGGTGTAATCACGTTGACTTCCAGAGTGCCATTTCCACATAAACCAGCGGAGAATCTGACACATGAAATGAAACGAAAAAAAAAAAAAAAAATGGAGATTGGTTCACTTGTTTCTTTGTCTAATATAAAGGTATCAAAAAGCATTCAGAGAGTGATAAGATTTTATAAATATGTCACAAGCACTGTGGGTGTTTGGAGGCTGCAAGCACAGTGGTTGGTGCAGGTAGTTGCGTTTTGGTGCTGCATGATGATATTTCTGCAGCTCTGAGATAGGGGCAGGATGCGCCATTATGCCAGGTCAGAGCAGGAGAGAAACAAGGGTCTCCTGCACATCTCCATGTAACATGATTGCAAATGCCTTTCCCTCAGCATTACTGGAAAGTTATGTGCTGGAGTGGCGTTTCCAAAGCCCATTTTTAATAATGTCAAAACCTCAAAAACATCACGAGATTGATTGAAAGAACTGCACTGTTTTATCTCTTCTTTCTCCTTCTGCTTTTTGAGCATCTAAATTACACCCTGGGAAGGCTCCTGGGCTTCTCACTGGGAGATCAAAGGTTATATTCTCACTGTTTTAAAGAAAAACAAATTGCTAAATTTCTTGTGCAATCTCATAACCCCAAGAAACAGAAATTGAAGCATATGAAAACTGAGAGCTTGCAGCCCCCTGCTAGCAGTTTCTGACAACCAAATAAACATACACGCATCATGGAGGGATCTCCATGAACTGTTTTAAAATAACCTTGTAGGAGGTATAGCCAAGTTCTGAAGAAGAACTAGCAAATTTAAAGATCTACACAAAGGTGGGAAATGCACAACAGGGAATCTGGTAACTACAAAACATCTTCTTCAGAGACTTCCAAGCACCTCTAGGAACATGAGATGACTGATATCAGTGAAGGAACAGAAGCACATAGAAGGTTTTTCCTTAACTAGGAGAGTGAATCAAAAAGAAGCCTTCTTTGTCTCCCTGAGCAGTCAGAAAACACCTGAACTGAGGGATTTTTTTCTCATGATGGTTTCACTATGACGCCACTAACAGCAGTGGGCATTCCTGATTTATACCACTGGGTGATGGGAGAAAATGAGACACAGTATCTGTGCCAGTTGCTAATGAGAAAAATTTTCTCTGCTATTTAGGTGACATCACATAAAAGATGTGTTATTTAAACTCCTTTCATAGAATCACAGAATGCTTAAGGTTGGAAGGGACCTCTAGAGATCATCTAGTCCAGTCCCCCTGCACACGCAGGGTCACCTAGACCACGTGGCTCAGGACTGTGTCCAAGCGGATTTGGAAGATCTCCAAAGAAGGAGCCTCCACAACCTCTCTGGGCAACCTGTTCCAAAATGTTTCACAAATGTTTGGTAGGCTTGTTGAAAATAACAGATAAATCTTGAAAAAAATAGAGGCCTAAGCCATCTCTAACAGTGGTCAGCAGTGGTTGCTTCAAGAAGAAGACATTAAAAGTAGGACTCATTGAGAATGATAAAAGAAGGCAAAAGACTCATCGTTGGCCTGAAACCAAGGATGATGCCTTGCAGTCAGCTTCCTCTAGAGTAGACTGGACTTGGGGAAAAATAGCTGGAGTGGTCAAAAATGAAAGCCAGGGAACAAGGCAAGTATTTGGCAGAGTGGGTATATAGCCATACTAACCCTGCCAGATACCTTTAGAAGGACCAAACTTTCATGTTGCAACCAAGACCACCAGCTTTTTTTAACTCTCTCTGCTCCTCAGGGACCTGGTTTCAATCCCATCTGCAGCCAGATTGATCACTAGCAATGTGACCATTAGAGTAGTTACCCCAGAGCCACAGCTGGGTCCTTGCTCTGCCCTCCCTTAGCCCACATAGGTAGTTGCCCGTGTGCCAGGACTGCCTGCATTGGGAGCAGACCCATGTTCTTAAACAGTAGTTCTTGCATTGATTACATAGTTCAGCCAATCATCACTGTGTCCTCCAGCCTGTGGCTAGTGGTCAGGGAGGTTTGGGGTCAACCTCTGACACTTTGCGGTGCAACTTTGCAAAACCAGAAGAGTGATTACAACAACATATTCACAAGCATGGTGTGCAAGGCATGTAGCATAGCGGAGTCTTAAAAATCAGCTAGGGTTTAGATTAAGTGACTAGAGATGCTCCTGAAGGTCTGGGATGAACTCAGAAATAAAGGATATAGTGAATGGGCAGGGATAGTCAGAGTCCTCATGTATGCCAGAATAACCCACAGCAGCCTGCATGAGCAGATGTGATCAGCTCCTGATCTCCAGCAAATCCACGGAGGTCATTATGTTTCCATTAGTACCTTCTCTGTAGTTACTCAAAAAAAAAAAAAAAAAAAAAAAAAAAACCCTACAACGAATGCTGTGGGATTTCCATTACAGAATATCCCTTTTTTTCTCCCCTGCCCCCTGCTCCAGATGTGCCCTCCCAGCTGCTGCCAGCTACTCACAGAGCGACCATCACACCATCACAGCAGTACAGGCGCCTGCAATGCTGCAATTTCCTGGGGAGTCCCAGTCTGTCTGTATCTTCTGTCTCTCTGTCTTGCCTTTTGTACAAAGTCCTATGGAAAGCAGTTTGATTTTAAAGAATATTTTCTTGTCTCACTGCCTTAAGAGATAAAACAGAAAGCAAAATTTGTTGCCCCTATCTCTTCCCTACACTTTTGATCATGTTGCTACATGAAGCAGGGAAGAGGGGAGGAAAGGGAAAGGAATTTATAACTTGGCAGAAGCTTGAATGATTTGCTGCATCAGTACTCTAGGTTTGTCTCTGTATAAATTACTGCTGTGGGTCTAGTGATGAATCATAGTGATGCCATGCAACAGTAATGCCATCAAACACAAGTTCTCAGGCTTTGTAGCAATGTCTTTTCCTCCTATAAATTTGATTTGTCTCATGGCTGATCTCTTCATAGACTGATGAAATAAATCTTGGGCATGCTCAGGCAAATGGGAAGGAAAGGGAGGGGAACAAGACAGGGACAGAGTGTGTCTTGTGATTAGCAAGGCCTGGCTGGATTTTGTGAGGCTTGGCAGAGATGCTTGCAGATCATTTTTAAAGAAAGCATGGAGAAGTCTGTCCTCCTGTTCATAGTCTCCTCCCAGGCTTGAAGAGGGCTCAAGTTATTTGGCATTCACTTCAAGAACAAGGCTTGTGACTTGCTGCTTTGCATACAGCATGGGCTGAAAGGCTGTGATTCGCTTGGTCCTAGTCCTTTGTTGGAGCCAAAGGAGGTCTTGGAAGGTAACATCCTTGTAGCTTGGGCTCTGTCACAGCTTAGCAATTCCTATGGTGGCCATTCCCATTTCTGTGGGACATTCCTCAGGTTCAATCCTCAGCTGTGGCCATGGTTCTTCTTGGTGCGGAGCTGCGATTCATTGCTCTTGCACAGCCTATGCCTGAGCCAGGATGTACAGCCAACCGTGTGCTACTTCCTTGTCTTCCCAAAGAGAGTTCCAGACAGCACCTCCATCAGCGCAGTGAGCACGAACAAGAGGGAGGCAGCAAGAAGGAGGAATGAAATACTCTGAAAGGAAACCAAATGGAAGATAAAAAAACTCTGTTCTCACTTCACCCTATCCTGTCACGATAACCACTTATAAATTAGAGCAAGAAAGGCAGCACTGAAAATGAGGCATTTATATGTACTGCAATTTGCCTTTAAACTGCTGGGTGTTACCAGTCTGCACACACCACGGTTAAAAAGCTTTGCAGCACTCAGCTGCACTGTCAGACCAGCACATCCCTGTCCCCATTGACCCCAGGCCATTACGGCTTCGAGCTTTTCTCTCCGGAAATGCTGGGTGTGAAAAAAATAAAAATAAAAGAGAAGATATCACACCAAGGCCATGCACATTAAAATAAATTATTCCAAGGCTAGTCAACCTGCACCAGCTTCAGACAAAAAAAGGCACATGACTCAGCCTCAATCAGCAGTTTAACCCTACTGCAGCTGCAGTCAAGTTACTCCCCAGGGAGCGGAGGCCATATGCATCATGCTATTAAGCTTTTGCCTTGAAAGACATCTCCTTTCTTGTTGAATTTACCTGCCTTGGGTTAATGAAACTGGCTCTGCCTCAGTCCTACACAGTTACCCTGGCCATTATCACCTGATTTCCTAGGGATACAAATTTTACAGCCCCTCAGCAGTGGGTCTGTTGTTAACCACCAGGTTCGAAGCACTCTTTTAAAAGGAGGCACAACAAGGTGTGATGTCTCCCCAATACCTCAAGAAAATGCAAGAATTGGATGAAATACAAAATAGATGAAACAGAACCAACGCATGAGACAAAATATGAAGGTCCAGGTCTGCAGGGAGGCTGAGGCACTGCCTCATGCCAAGAATAGCAGGTGGTAGAATTTCCTATTTTAAGCTTTTCTCTCATGTTTAATGACATAGCATTTTGAGAGGGAACTGGATACTTCTCTGACAACTCCAGTCTGTCTGAAATGGGAACCTTTCCATTTCTTCTAGAGCCGAAAGGCAAGTCTCAAGTGAGAATAACTTATGAGGCCTTATCAGGTTAGGACAGGCACCACATCAGACTTCCTCCATTTTCTCCTCAGCTTGAGGCGAGCAGCCAGCTGTGGACATTTGATCACTTTGCATATCTATTTTCTGAAGGAGTGAATGACATATTGTCACATGCTGGGCAGCAGGGAGTCCAATCCAGACTCGAGTGGCAGAGAGGTCTCCTGTGCTCTTGTACTGGGAGGCCGAGGTGAAGCCCAGAGCACATTGTCTATTTCATCTCATTGCAGCTCCGTGCCTCTTTTTGTTTTTTTCTACACAAAAAGCCCTTTAAATGGAAAGTTTAATGTGCCTACCACTTAAAATGTCATCTGCTTAATCTTTCAGCTTGGGTTCTCCATCTGATATGCACTCATCTCACATGACTGCAGTTTGTAAGGTTGAGTGGTTTATTTCAACAGTTGCCAGGGAAAGTGCAAGGAAGCCAGGCCCTCTTTTGCTGTTCTGTTCTCCTATTTGAGAGGCATCAGAGGCAGTTCTTCATATCAAAGTTATGATCATGGATCTGCTCTGGCTCTAAACCTAGTTGGGGTTAGCAGCCTTTGGGACTTGATGCCCTCCTTTCACTCACTCGTTCAGGAATGAAATCAATTGCATAGAGGTTAGATCATCAGTTTTACTTAGGCTCCCATTTAATGGCAACTTGAAAAAGCCAATTCTCCTTTTATTTCTCATGCTGAAATGTGAGGAGTTTGGCCAACAGCAGCACTAAGGGAAGGAAAATCTCTTCAGAAAAGTGTACATAAAGCCTCTCTGGCAAGTTAAAGCAGTTTCTGTGTGCTATTAGTTAAGAGGTCCTGCCACTCCTGGGGAAACTAGCAAGACACTTCAAAATACTGCACTTTCGTCCTCCAGTCTTGACAAGGTTCATTGCTTCCATGGGAGTTTCATTGTTTTAATTGCATTCCAGAGAAAAGGCTAATGCTTTAGCTGGAATACAGTCCTCGCTGCAACAAGGGAGCTGCTTGTTGGTGCACTAACTCCAGAAATATGCTCTGGCTCCCAGGGAGGCTGGGGGATCTTCTGGAAACTGCTTTTGCACCCTGTGGCACAGAAAGGTGATATGCGGGATTTTGGAGATTACTCCTAGGTCTTCCCCAGCTAATGCAGAGATTGCAGGAGAGTTCGAGTTCAGTTCCAATCTCTGTTACGAGCCATGACGACCATTGCCCTGTCCGCTTCTGTTCCCCACTTGTGAAGTAGCAACAATAATCTTTTCGTCTCCTGCCTCTTTGTTCTGTTTTCTTTTGCAGCATCAGTCCTAGCACAGGAAGAATTTCTGACTATATCTACAATCAGCTTGAACTCTCTCTAGAGCTTGTATGGCACCTGTAACCAATGACAGACAAAAGAAAATATACTATTCTTTCCGCTTGCTTTATAGTTTTGTTCACCTGCTTTGTGCTTGCTGCTGTTATGCTGTTTCCTGTACACAAAGTTTGCAAACAGGAACATCAACCACAACAGTTTCAGTTCCTCCTTGCCTGCGTCACTTCTCTAAGCAACTGCTGAAGTGAAAGGCTGCTATTGTGAAAAAGCTGGTTTAAGCAAACCAGAGCTGGTGCTGGTCCTGGTGGAAGATACAAACCTGCTTCCTGCAGCAGTGTCAGGTTCAGATAACTCCCTGGCAGAGGCTGTAGAGTCCAGCTAAAGTTGTTTTCTTATTCACCTCTTCATGACAGATTAATTCTGTTGATCAGCTCTTGTTGATGCATCCTGCCCTTGGTAGTTTGCAGAAAGGCTGCTCCCGGTCCTGGACCTGGTGTTAGAAGGAGGTTCATGTTTGCCCTCGATTGGTTTCTGCTCTCAAACTGCTCAGCACTAAGGCAAGAGTAGTTCCTCTGCTCCTTCCACGTCCTGAACAGAGCTAAGGCTTAGGCAGAGGCAGGCAGCTCTTTGCACAGCAGCAGGCTGGTCAGAAAGCCTATCTAGAAAACAAGAGATGCAGCTGTGGGTGGTAAATCCATGTTTTCCACTTCCTTAAGGAATGTGTCAACAGTCTTCCTCCTGAATTCCTCATGCTGTTAAGTTCTATTTAGTGCATTTTTAAACTAAAAGAGCACAGTCTATGATGTTTTTGGAAAGTGCAGCTGAGGTATAGATCTGGCAGACCATGCTGTGCCCCAGCTTGCCACAGTCTAAAAATGCAGAAGAAAGGAAAGACATACTAGCCATGAGGAAGGACAGCACAGAAAGGAGAATGAGGTAGAAAGGGATAAATATGGGGGGCGGGACAGTGAACTTCTCATATACAGTGCTGAAAGTGTCTGGAAGGTGCTAAAGGAGCAACACATGACATCGGAATAGTCCGTTGCTCCTGAGAGGCTGTACTTGCTCTGGTTACTGTGTGGGAATTGGCTGGTGCTCTGTTCTGGCTTTGGACTTCTTGTGTCCGGACCTGAAATACATTTGAGCTCCTCATCACGTGCTGTCTGCAGTCAACAGGCTGGCAGGGGGGAATTGCCCTAGGGGCGATGTGACAGGGCTATCTGGCATGGTGGCCCCTTGCTTCCTAGCTATACTTGCATGGAAATTCCCAGGACCTGGGGTCTGAAGAGGTACAGAAGATGACCTCCAGCCTTAAGGAGGTCTTCTGCAGGCCCAGGGTGCCCAGTGCTTCATGAAGCACAACTAATTAACTTTGTAAATCTTCCATTCTCCTTCAGAAGCTGGGATGAAAAAAAAAAAAAAAAAAAAAAAAAAAAAAAAAAAGAGAGAAACCTATAGCATTAATAAATTGATAATTTTTGCCTCAGTGTTTCTCTGCAAAGGGTAGGTTATTTTAAACCTTTAATGACTCTGTCTCACTTGGAGAGACATCATGCATTTGGGACTACGATCTCTGGAAACTGTTGATAGGAAGTTGGCCTGCGGCCCACCAAATCGTGTCTTTTGCTTTTGTTCTCCTAGGTTCTAAGTGTTTTGCTCCTGATTGAGTACTCCCTGGAGGTGGCCAGTGGGAAAGGCTACTGCAAAGACCTGGACAAGGATTACTACAGAACTGGTAGGCCACTGGGTTCCTGAACATATGGAGCTGAAAGGGAGACCACAGTCCTGCACTGGTCACACTTTTTTTCTGCCCCTCATAGAAAACTACAAGCATATTCAGAGTCAACAGGCCTGGAGATCAGACCTAAAGAAAAAAGCTTATGCTCTAGAAACCTAGATTCAACTATCCTATTTTCTCCTTCTCTTTCTTTTCCCCTTGTGTAGATCATTTACACATCCTCTTGGCTCTCTTCTCACATTAATTATTTTGCAGGAAAATATTGAACAGAAAAAAAAACATCTTTTTCATAGAGCTAGTCTGGGCAACGAATTCTGAGTCATGGACTGGCACAAAGTTGCAGATTTGCACTACAGCCCGCAGCTGGGTGGGTTACCCGACGCTGTCACCAACTCATTGTCCTTCATGCCATGCAGCCATGCCCTTGACCCTCTACATCATTCCTACCCTTGTAGGGGTCTCCGACCTCACAGCTAAGCACACTTAAGAGAGCTGCACCAGACCACATCCTGTAGTTCTCAACCCCCAAATATTATTTTATCAGGCTAATTTTGCATGAAACTGCTTAAAAGAAACAAATTCAGGGTACTTTTTAGTCATTCCTCAGTGTGAATCTGCAAGCTAAGATAACCTTTCTCTGCTGTGCTCAGAAAGCTGAAAACCAGACTTTCACACCCTATGTTCCAGGCATTTCCCAGGGAGAAATGCAAACTAGAGCAGCAGGGACTTACTGCTTCCCTGCTCATCCAGCATGTCCTTCTTCAGTGCTCCTAGCTTGTGTAGGGGGAAACCCTCTGCATGGAGGAACAGGGAAACAAGTTCATAAGGCTCCTGCACAGCTAGACTCACTATTTCCAGGACAGCAATCAGACACAGTGAAAAACACTAAAACAGAGGTATTCGTTGTCTGAGTGAAGTTATTACTAACATCTGGGTTCACATTTTTCAAATGAGCCCACCTGGGTTTTAGGGAGCATGAGTGAGATTCACCAAGGCTGTTTCAAAAGGGATTAAGCATCAGTAGTGAGAAAGAAATTGAAATTTGTATTAATTTTCCTAAGACGGCACTGAGCAAGAGTTTGCTATTATAGTTTTTATCTTTCACCTAGAGCATTATTCAGAAGCGGCTCAGTCTGGGTGGGTTTGAAGGGTATTTCAAAGAGCCATTGTCTACATGGCCCCCTCTGTAGCTGTAGCTCAGTTCAGTGCCTAGCGCAGACTTGCTTGGTGATTGCTTTGGAGAATGGTGGCTGCCAATTTTTCCCAGGGTTTTGTTAGGACAACATACAGTACACCAAACTAGCTCCAAAGTATTGCTTTCCTTGACAGTATCATCACAGCACAGGTCAGAAAGTCTGGCTTTCCACTCCTGTAAAATAGAATTCTATTCTTAATTTAAAACTCTGCTGCTTAGTGGTTTTGTTCATTCAGTTGAAATTCAGTTGAAATTTGGAAGAATCAGATTCAAGTTCACCCTCTATTAAACATACAAGCAGCAATCTGGCTGTGTGTTTCCTATGCAGCCTCCTTCATTTCCAGGTTAAGAGAAACCTCAGCTTGGAACTGAGAAACCTTCCTAGCAAAAAACCTTCTCTCTTAAGAAGGGAGAAGTCGTTTTGTTAAAATAACATCAAATCTGTTGCTGTTACCACCTCCCTGCAACAAGGAGATCCACTGCCAGAAAAAAAGGCATCTATGCTGTGAACTAACAGGATGTGGACAGTGTATAGAAGAATTCACCCGGACTCTGTGGGCAATTAGTTTGCAGAAGCAGCAGCCAGTTGCCCAATTAATTAGCGAGCCTGCAGAGAGATCTGATGCATGAGACCCGTTGGAAAGAGGCAGAAAAAAAAAAGCTGTCTTTAATTTAGGAAAACACATTGCTGAAGAGAGAAGTTGTCTTTGGAGAAATCTTCTGATTCGTGGTCCTGAGAGTAGGTGTGGTGACTTGGATGTAGTTTTGGTTTTAATGAGACTAGGTCTGTCAGGATAGGGTCTTCTTTCATGGCTGTCTCTGTCTTTAAGACTGAATCTGTTTTTAAGCCTTTTTTTTCCCACTCAAATTTATGCTGACCTCATGCTAACCTCATGGTTCAAGATCCTTTGGTTCTCTGTGCATTGAATTACAGCCTTGTGCCTTGTCTCTGTCCTCTCATTTCCAAGAGGCCAGTTTGGTTTTCTGACTTGTTGCTTAGGTATTTTCCTTCAAGAATCAAGAGCTTCAAAGCTGCAAGCAGTCTCTTCTGCAGTAGCATCTTTTCTCTTTTTCTTCTCTCTTTTGATTTGGGGTTTGAGTCAGCAATGTGCCCTCGTGGCCGTGAAGGTCAATGGGATCCTGGCCTGCATCAGGAGGAGTGTTGCCAGCAGGTTGAGAGAGGGGATCCTTCCCCTCTACTCAGCTCTGGTGAGGCCACATTTCGGGTATCGGGTGCAGTTCTGGGCTCCCCAGGACAAAAGGGACGTGGAGCTTCTAGAGCGGGTCCAGCATAGAGCGACAAAGATGATTAAGGGACTGGAGCATCTATTGTATGAGGAAAGACTAAGCGAGCTGGGTCTGTTTAGCCAAGAGAAGACTGAGGGGAGATCTGATCAATATGTACAAGTACCTGAGGGGACAATGTAGGAAGGATGGGGCCAAACGCTTCTCAGTGGTGGCCAGTGACAGGACAAGGGGTAATGGGTACAAGTTGAAACACGGGAAGTTCCATATCTGTGTGAGGAAGAACTTCTTTCCTGTGGGGGTGACAGAGCCCTGGCACAGGCTGCCCACAGAGGTCGTGGAGTCTCTTTCTCAGAAGATGTTCCAAAACCACCTGGATGCCACCCTGTGCCCTGTGCTCTGGGTGTCCCTGCTTGAGCAAGGGGGTTGGATTAGATGATCTCTAGAGGTCCCTTCCAACCTTAACCATTCTGTGATTCTGTGATTATGGATTTGGGTTTTTGCCTTCTGAGCAGTTTTCCATGACTTCCTCCTCCTCTTCTGTCTTTCAGTTTTCATCCCTTTGGGGTAAACCAATCCTGATTTTTTTTTCTTTCTCAAACTATAAACAAAAGGCATTTCCTGGTTTTGTGCTGCAAGAGCTCTTTTTTTCCTGATACAGCATTTGTCGGACACTTTTTATCACTGATGCAAAATTCCCCACCTTGCTGCTGCCGCCTGCCCTCACTGCCCACTGAGGCTCAGCCTGGCAGGCAGGTCCTTTACAGTCCTAGAAGGGCTCCAGAGCTTCTCAGTAGCTCCTTTTCTCTTTCTTGTTTTTAGTCATATTTCTGAGTCCTTTTTTTTTTCTAGCATTAGTCCATACCCACCTCACTTAGCCGAAACTGCACATAGCACTTGACAGTTCACACATGTTACAGCTGCATGTAATGGGCACTGATACCCTGCCTTATGCTGTGGGCAGCCCTGGGTGGAGGTCTGCCCTTCTCCACTATTGCTTTCACTCAGACTTGGGACAACCATAGCTGGAACCACTCTTGCTCAGTTTGCTGTTGTGAATGGCAGTGTTGGCATTATCCGGTTGAGTAATACGGGGTCAGAAATGTCTAAATATCTCTGTAAATTATTTTCTCTAAGGACAGCAGAGCTAGTGAGTGAATTTAAGACAACATGATGTGTCCTATAACTCTGAAATAAGCTCCTTTTCCCCCTTCCCAAGGGTGTTACGTGGTATGAAGAACAGGCAAAAGGCGAAGCTGGGGAAGATGCAGTGGCTTCTTCATGGAAGGAGTGGAGGAGAAGGAGTAAAGGGGAGCACTGGAGGCTTTCATTGCAGATGGAATCTTCTGTGAATCCAACAGGCTTGCTAAAGCATGATTTCTAGAATTTTTTATTAAAGTAAGAGAGAGAGATGAAAGGAGTTCTAGAAGAGATATAGTTAGACACTGGATTTATTTAATAAAAGAGTAGTAGAGGCAGAGAGGATACTAACCGACAATCAGATATTCCTGAGGTTAAGAGAATTATTTAGCTGCTTTAAAGAAGTTAAAAAAAGATAAAACTAGTAAATTTATTTAATAAAGGAGTAGTAGAGGCAGAGAGGATGCTAACAGACAATCAGATATTCCTGAGGTTAAGAGAATTATTTAGCTGCTTTAAAGAAGTTTAAAAAAGATAAAACTAGTAAATTTAAACCCTTTCCTCTAGCTTTTGGAAATTAGAGACCCCAAACAGGCAGCTGCTATTTAAAGCAAATAAAAAGCACAAAGAATGAAAGGGTGAGAATGAGTTGGAGGAGGCAGTCTGAAAGACTGAACATGATGTGGAGGTGGATAAGGAACCTAGCAGTGTTCTGCTTTTGGAGAGACCTCCTTCCTCCCAGCAAGAATCAAAATAACTTCTTGAAAAAATCTCACACTAGCCAGACCGCTATAAAGCCCAAGTGCATATCCTGTGCAAAGAGGGCTTCAGTGGACCTTGTTGGGGCAGGCTGCAATAAGAAGAGAGAAAATTACTTCCTGAGAACAGGTCTGCAGGCAGCTGTGCACATAGAAACCATCTGCTTGGATCCAAAGCAGTTGACAAAGATTATCCAGCAGTCTAAGAAGTGTCTTGCGCTGTTCTCCTCACACATACATTTATTTTTAATAAGGCACATCATGCATTTACAGAGACTGGAGATGAGGTGTTTCACCCTGAAATTCTGAAGCCCATTCTAGTGGTAGGTGGTTTAAACCTGCACACGCTGATTGAGAATGTTCCAGACCTCTCCCCATATCTTACCGTTTTTTAACTTATCTGTCTTAACATCTCTGTCTAACAGAGAGGAAAAAGTGGCAGTAAAAAGGGAAAACAGCAATTTCCCACTCTCCAGCTGCGGGGTTTTCCCACTTCCATCTATTCTTTCTATAACAGATTATCACACCTTAAATCTTCCCTAGAGGTGTGCCTGAATTAATTACCACATTACTGAAAGTTAGAGCCTAATATCTTATTTCTTTTACTTTTAGCTGATGTTGTCACCAGTTTCCTATTGATCGTCATGCTGCTTGTCATCAGCTTCAGCCTCCTCCTTGGTGTGGTGAAGGTATGCTCTCCACAAATAACAGCTAGCAGCCTTCCGGGCCTCTCTGAACCAAGAGGTAGGAGAGGAGGGCACCAGAAGAACAATTAATGAAAACACTGAGTATGACCATAATGGTAGACAAACGTCTCAGTTCTTTTTAAAACAGAAAATGTGGATTGTTAGATAATTTGCAAAGCTACTAACTGCCAGAATTACCAAATCTGGGTGATGTTTCAATCCTAACTACTTCTTGTGTTGAGGAATTTAAGTGTTGTGATTTGGAAATGCTGTGGCATTTCCTTATTCCCCTGCTTTTTGCCAAGTCAGATTCTGGAGTTAAACTATAACTCTCCTGCTACAGTGGGGATTAGATTTCCATTTGGGGAGAAGAAATGACCATGCTTTGGTCTGGGAACTCATCTTTATTTGCAGAAAAACTTTCGTGGTAGCTGAATGACAGTTCTGTGATCAAGTGTCAAAGTCATTTAGGGAAACCCCAGGGTGGAAAAAGAATGAAAATGAATTTTGATGCCCTTCACTTTCTGAAGCAACTGCCAATGCAGTATATAGAATTAGGTACAGAGACTTCAGGAAAGGATTTGTTCCTAAAGTACCTTACTACATGGCCTTTCAAGTACTGATACCTACTCACATTATTTGTCTTAGAATAGAAATGACTCGCACTGTTTTTCCTCTTTCTCAGAGGAGGGAACGTCTCCTGGTTCCATTCCTTGCTCTACAAATCATGGACTTTCTCCTCAGCCTCCTAACAATGTTCAGCTCCTACATACAAGTCCCAGCAATCATTTCTTTGTCATCCCTTAGCCACATGGTAGGTGACAGCTTCCTTTTGGGGTGGTGGTGATCTAAGGGAGGGCAGTATGAGATGGAGATGGATGCAAAATTAAGAATAAAGTGCTATCATTTGGGGTCACAATTCTTCATCACTAGGTAGTTCCTACACTGCCTGTTCTTGGAAACCAACCCTTGATGGATTAGAGAGTGCCCAAAGAGAAGCAGTGACAGCTGCAACATAAGTTAGTTTCCCATATCTTGGTGTGTTCCTGTTGATTTTAAGCTGTTTCTCAGGGCTTTGGGGAGGTTGTTCTGGGTGTGCCAATGCTGGAAATTGCTGGAGATAAGCTATGAATACCACCATGCTGCCCACAGTCAATTTTTCAGATAGTATTGGTGAATTAGATAGGTTAGGTTGTAAATGAGAATAAAACACAGAGCCTTTGTATATAGGGCAACTTTATAGACGTGATATAATCTTATAACCATAAAGAAAATCTTGTCCTCTTCTTACCTGTGCAGCAGGGACATTCAAAGGTCCCTTTCTTGGCTCTGCAGCTACTGGACTTCTGTCTGAGTATCCTCACTCTCTGTAGTTCATACATGGAGGTCCCAACCTATCTCAGCCTCAAGTCTTCAGAGAATGCGGTAGGTAATGAGCAAGCCTAAATGATCTCTGTCATGCTGTTAACCACCTAGAAGTTTCTTTCAGCAGTTGTTATCACAAAACAGGCTTTCTCCACAGTATAACCAGAACTGCTGTTTGGTGACAAAAGAGGATTTTACTGTATGTTCTCAAAAACACAGTGTTTTTGACTGACAATTTGCTTATGCAAGTATTCCTTAAAAGTACACCCTGTTTTTCTTGTAAGAATCCTAAGGATGCAAATTGTAGAGCAGAGTGATTTGGATACATCCTCCCTGCGTACATAGAAAACACATCAGCGTTTCATCTTTATTAAATAGTCATACTTCTTCAATTCTCATTTGAATATTCTTCTGAAAATCTTTACCAAAGAAGTGTAAACAGCAGAAATACCTCTGAGCAGCTGGAGATCTGCCTTTTCCAAGAAAGAGAAAGAAAGCGGGCTTTTGCCATCTTCCGGAAGGCCACGCTGAGAAACTTGTGGTGATACCCACAACTCTCTGTGACACGGTAGAAGAATAAATGTTTATGACAGAAACTCTCTCCTCTTTTCACAGGGCTTCCTGCCAACCCTTGAGAAGTTACCAAAAGAAGAATATGCCAAAATAATGGTCACCTTCACCATTGCATTCATTGCTGTCCTCTTCCTCAAGGTAAATGCCTGCAGGGCCTGCTGACTCATGAAGGCTGAAATACAGCTTACTTACCTGGGGAATAGAAGGAATCGGTTCTTCACTCTCTAACCTGCCAGGGCCTTGGAAAGCCTTGTTGGTCTTCCCTTCTGCTTAACAGCAGCAGTGTCTGAGGCAGGTTTGATGTTTGAGTTGCTGTTTATATCTTTCTGCAAGCGTGAGTTATAAAAGCAAAGCCTCTCTCATTTTCACAGCCGATTCCTACTCGTTCACTTCTAGAAAGATAAGAAGTTTGGAAACAAATACAGGAAACTCTTCTGCTATTGTATGCCAAAACAAATTAGATCATTAAGCAGCAGGTTAGATCTTCCACTTGGGTAAATTGCTGTACTTGCACTGACGTGAACCACATTATGCACACTGATATCCTGAAACTTAATTAAAACCTGTTAAATCCTGCTTACCTCTTAGGAAACTTTACCGTGAAAGGACTTCTATTCTTCCTGCTTCAATGGACTGGAGAACAGGTTTTCACTGGGAAGTTTCAGACCAGCTAGGAACACTAGACCTCTCCAAGTACTTGAGTAGACTGTCACAGTGAAAAATGCTGTTTATTAGCTGGAAGGTTTTTTATTGCCCCTCCACTGATATGTTGTTTTTGTATATCTGCTGTCATTTGTTTGCCTTCAAGCTGGCAACTTCTTCCCCTAAACAGTTGTATGCATCCCACTCCAGGGAGTAATTCAGCTGGCTAGACCCCACCTGGATCTGTCAGGTGGAAAAGTCTGGATACCTGTTTTCCTACCTGCCTCTAACTGCAACTTCCTGTGGGACCTGCAAGGACTTGCTAACCTCCTGAGCAGGAAGTCTTTCTTCAACAGTGGTCAGAGGACTGAGTCACTCCTCCCTCTCTTTTCTCATAGACATCTTTTTCTCATATAAATTAACATTCCCTCCACTGCCATGGTGGATGAGAATGCAGAAAGCAAGAGGAATAAAGCATCTCTGGGAAATGAAGGCAGAGCAGGTTTCTAATGTAATGTGTTTCTGGAGGAGCTGGCAAAAATGCTTGTTCGCTTCTGATCTCTGGGACAGACTTCCTGCCAACATATGATCTGTACTGATGTATTGTGGTGGTACCTGCTTTTGCTTGCAAAACTCTTAAGTCAACTCTTTCACTGATTTCAGTGCAGATACTAGATTGGCACTGAAGCAAACTGTTCATAGAATCATAGAATGCTTAAGGTTGGAAGGGACTTCTAGACATCATCTAGTCCAATCCCCCTGCACATGCAGGGTCACCTACAGCATGTGGCTCAGGACTGCGTCCAAGCAGGTTTGGAAGATCTCCAGAGAAGGAGACTGCAAAACCTCTCTGGGCAGCCTGTGCCAGGGCTCTGGCACCCTCACTGTCAAGAAATTTTTCCTTAAATTCCTGTGGAACTTTTGGTGCTTCATATCAGCGGCCACCACTGAGAAGAGCCTGGCCCCATCCTCCTCACTGCCTCCCTTGAGGTCCTTATAGACACTGCTCAGGTCTCCTCTCAGCCTTCTCTTCTCCAGGCTGAACAGGCCCAGCTCTCTCAGCCTTTCCTCACAGGGCAGATGTTCCAGGCCCCCGATCATCCTCGTAGCCCTGCGCTGGACTCTCTCCAGCAGCTCCACATCCCCCTTGTACTGGGGAGCCCAGAACTGCACACAGTGCTCCAGGTGTGGCCTCAGCAGGGCTGAGTAGAGGGGCAGGATCCCCTCCCTCGACCTGCTGCAGACCCTCCTCCTAATGCACCCCAGGATCCCATTGGCCTTCTTGGCCACAAGGGCACTGCTGCCTCATGGTCAGCTTGCCATCCACCATGACGCCCAGGTCCCTCTCTGCTGAGCTGCTCTCCAGCAGGTCAGTCCCCAGCCTGTACTGGAGATTGGGGTTATTTTTCCCCAGGTGCGGGACCTTGCACTTGTCTTTGTTGAATTTCATAAGATTTCTCACTGCCCAGTTATCCAGTGTGTCCAGGTCCCTTTGGATGTCAGCACAGCCCTCTGGGCTGTCAGCTGCTCCTCCCAGTTCTGGAATTAAAGTTGTTTAAGAAAGGGGAGGAGGGTTTTTCCTTTTTTATTTTTATTTACTGAAGCTTATTCAGAAGACGAGGGGTTTTGGTTCAGTTTAAATGGTGGCTCCGGTGTTGTGCATATTTGCACTCTATATGAGCAGGTTTTAGGGAGGGGAAGGCTTTTACAATATTACCTCAAGTATGTCCACATTTGGATTCCCTTCCTTGTCTTTGGAGGTCTATATGAGATGGATTCCTTCAACACAAATACCTCATTCCGTGACCTTTATCTTGGCTTTGTGTCAAGAGAAGCAGTTCCCATTGTTTCAGCAAGTCCTAAACTAGATATCTTGTTCTTGGGGCATATCATCCCCTGTGTTTTTTTGAAAATGCCAACTGTTTTTAAAGTGTAGTCTTTCGCAAAAAAAAACAAGAGGCACACGACTTCCCCTCACTGCACATAGTAGGGAAAATATTTATTTAATATGGCATGTTCACAGACTTTGCTTATTTTCTTGTGCCACAATCTGTCAATCAATCCATTTTTCTCAAAAAAAAAAAAAAAAAAAAGAAAAAAGAAAGCTCTTTATTTCCTCTTACAACTCTGAGGTGCAAGGAAGGGCTGCTTTTCTTGAATGAGTTGACCTTTCAGGTCAGTCCTTGTTGACCAGCAGGCCTTGGTGTCTCTGGGATGTGAAGCCCTAGGTGTTTTTCTTAAACACCTGAACTTTGTGTCCTGCTCAGAAAAATAATATGAATGTAAAACATGCTTCCCTTTCCTTCCTGATGACCTTAAGTTCTTGGGGGTCATGAACATGTCCTTTGTATTTAATGTTATTAATTGACTCCTTGCACCACTGCGCTGCTCCAGACAGGTGCAGTTGTCACCTTTCTAGTGAAGGGTCCAGACTTGTCTGAGGCCGTGATGTGCAGTACCTAGTCTTCTGTAAGGCTTTCACCTCTAGGGTGATAGTAGAGCCAGCTGATGGCAAAAGGGGAGATGCTCTTATTGATTTGCAGTGGTGAACTTCTCTCTCTTTCTCAGGCCTATATGTTCAAATGTGTCCTCAGTTGCTTTAAGTACATTAAAGCCAGCAAGAGAGGAGAGGTGAAAGTCAACTCACAAACAGCTGAGAAGGTGAGTAAAGGCTCCATAATGAAAAGGCACGTTTTGGAGTAGGGGGATGCATGATGGTTCTTGTGTCTTTGGCAGCCTAAGAGATAATTAAAACCTTCAATTTTGCATCAGCAAGCTCTAATAGTCAGGTTTCAATTATATATTTTTTTTAACTTTTGAAAGGTATAAAACATTTCAAAGGCAATGGAATCATCAAGAAACCTGAAACTTGGCAGGCAAAGCAGATAAATGAGGGTATATTCCTCTTATTCTCTGACCCAGAGATATACTTCTAATTTGGCTTGAACTTTGGTTTATGTGCCTAATGGTACTACCCGTGCTTAAAACTGTTCGCCTTTTGCTGGATCAATGTCTGAGAGGCTTGGTGCATTGCCCTTCATCTTAACTGTTTGCTCAGCCATGAATATCAATGTCCTTATAATAGGGATCTCTTTAACAGTACCATCCAGCTGCTTTGAGACAAAGCAAGGATTTTGAAGACTGTCCAAAAATAGGAGACACAGTAAAGACAGATGAGGAGTAAAGCAGCAATGCTTTGGGAGAAGTGGGTGGGACTACTAGTAAAGTGGTTATAAAGTGCTGCTTGCTTCTAACTCTTCTGGATTTCTGCCCTCTGCCATTCACAACCTGTGCAGTAGGTTCTTTTCCTCGCTTTGGAACGGAGAAGAGAAATCTGCCTAAGATCAAATCCACATGAAACCCTTTTTGTGATTCCCAGAGCAAGTCTGATGGTCTTTTCTTTCTAGGCTGGGCTGCCATCATATGAAGAAGCTGTAGAGTTGCCTTCCAAGGAATCTCCACCTCCCTATGTAGCAATCTAAGCTCCACTCGGAAGAAATTTGTATCGCTGTTGGTGCCTCATTGAGAAGCCCTTGCTTCATAGCAGTATCAAGCTTATTACAATCCAATGCACTTGTAGGAGCCTCTAAAGAGTGATGGTGAACTGCTGGACCTGGGGCCGTGTTCTGCACTATTTGACCTGAGGTGGTACCAGTGACTGAGCTACAGTGCTCTTTTAATAAACTGGGCACCAGGCAACACAAAAGTTCCCATCACTGGCCTCTGACATCTGGCTAATGTGAAAGTAAAGGCATTGCCCTGAATTTCTTGCCAGGCATACTTTTCCCAGCAGGATATGGCTTCTCATATGTTTTATATCTTTTAAATCAGCATCTGAGGGGAGCATCAGCATTTAGTAAGTGGAATGGGGAAGTGGGAGAACAAGCAGAAACCTTTTTGCTGAGATAGCCTAATTCAGAAATATGCTATGTTAACCAGCAATATTAATAAAGACCTAAGGGAAGAGGATCAGCAAAAGGCTGAAGATTCCAAATGAACTACTATGCAGCTCTCAACTTGTCTGCTTATGATAATGATTAATGGTGTGTGCTCCAGAATATACAATGTGCTGGAATTATCACAGTATTGCTCTGCTATTTTATACCTGAGTGTTTGCTCTTTTTTTTTTTTTTTTCCTTTTAGTGTGTGACCTGAAAGATCAATTTCCATTAAAAAAAAAGACGTTAATGGCTTCAATCCTCTGCTGTTTGATTTCTGAATTGTGATATCCTTGCTGACAAATATCCTTGTATATTGAAAGGAAGCAATAGTTTGTTTGTTTGAAGCAATTAGTTAAAAGGATATTCATAGGTTTAGGCTGACAGTATCTCACAGGAGTCAAATCATGTGTGCTGTTTGCAAAGAAAAAGATGCTGTTTCTAACCACCAACTCTAAAGTTTAATCTGAGAATCTAGCTTGTTTCTTCCTCTTGCACACTGTCACCGGTGATTAAGATCCTACCCCAGGCATGCTTTCTGTGACACATTCAAAACTGAGTCTGATTGCACAGGTCAGCCTCTATAGATGCTACTGATGCTGCGGATGCTAATGTTGTTGATGAAAGCTGAGAGGAAGGTGAAATTCATCATCCATTTGGGGGATGTGAAGACTTGCTGATTGTTAAACTCACTCTGTATGAAAGTATAATTGGCTCAACAGTAACTAACCCACTGTGTCCACAAGTGAGACACAGCCAAGGCTCCTTGTTCTGCTCAGATATAGAAGAAATTCAGGTAAAGACCTTGCTAAAGGAAAAATAAAAATCATCAGTGCTGTTTCCTACTCTTCTCACTGGATGTATATTTAGGTATATGGTGATGAATGTGAAGATTTTGACTATATGCTTTTGAACTAGTTTCATGCTACAACTGATTACTCTGGGCTTCATCACCGCATCTTTGGAGACAGGCAGAAAGGCAGGAAGAATGTACCAAAGAATCATCTTCATCATGTATCAATATAGCATCATATCATATATCGAAGTATTCCTAGTGTCCTAAAATAGTTCAAATCAGTTGAAAAAGAACAAAACCCTCAACAATTCTCCAAGCAAGGGAACAAACAAGCAGAAAACCATCTCTTCCTGATACTCAATCTGGTAATTGCAGAACCAGTGAGCATCTGCTACTAACTCCCCTTGATTGTAGCCTTCAAAGCCGTGTGTGGAGAGATGGGGCTTGGTTGATTCTCTCTGAGGGACAAAGGTGCATGGGGCAAACCTCCTTTGCTTGCTAGTTTAGGGAAGTACTTGAGATCACAGTCCCTTCCTCAGGACTCCTTCCTGGAGTCTGTAGGTGCTGAGATGGGCGTGATGACTACAGCACTGGAACATCTTCACCTCTAGCCAGATGAAGATGTCTAGACTACCTTGCTCCAGCCACGATTGACAGAGAGCCTGTAAGCAGGTCAGCCAATGATCTCCTTAAAGGAAATGCTCGCAATTCACTTTTCGTTTCTGAGCTATAGGAAGAGAGTACCTTTGTATAATCCAACTAAATTGGGTTTTAAACCATTTTCTGTGTCTTTAAATAGTTCAAATTCTGACTCTCATTAAATTCCCATGCTCTTGGCTATTTAGTTACTGCAGCAGGGTTAAACATTCCCTAATTCTTTTGGTTTAATTGACTTTGATAATACAGCTAAAGCTGTTAAAATATGTTCAATACATCTCTCACAGAGATGGTTTTCTTGCAATGTCTACAAGGATTCAAGCCTTTGGGTAACGCACCTGATCTTTTAAATGAACCTGATATGTTGCGGGTCTTAGCAACTCTGTATTTTCTCTCCAGGGCTTAGAATATTTCCTCATGAAAGCTTGGCTCAAGAAAAAAAAAAAAAAGATAGAATGTATAGATTTATTCAGCCAGGTCAGGGGCTGAGTCCTAGACGGGAAATGGTTTTGGTTTTCTGAAATGTTAGATTATCTAGCCAACACAAACCAAATATGAGCTGTCACACTGTCACAAGCCTGGTAATAAGCCAGACCGTGATGCTATCAATGCTGGTTTTGAGACTGATAAAAGGACTCTTTTTAACATGCTACTGTTATATTTTTCCTTCTCTAAACTGATTTACTGATGTGAATTTCTCCGCTAGGGAACCAATTCACACAGAGATGTTTAGCATTGCTCCAGAATCACTTTTCTTTCCTGCTCACAAGAAAAATGAGCAGGAATTCTTTGATGCAGATCATGGGTTGAGCTGATGGTCTAAGCATAGATAGGACACAGCTACATTATCTCGACAGAAGGAAGCAGACAGTTAAAAGCAGCAGCATCTCATGGAGGTAGAAATGTCCCAAGACTTAGCTGGATTCCCTGATTTTGTGTCTTGGTGAAGGTAACAAGCATGTATTGCTCCAGCAAACCAGGCCACAAAATTTTGCAAGATAATCTTCAATATCTTCTGTTTGGAAACTCGGTAAAAGTTCTAAGTCTACAAATCATTTCTGAGAGTAAATAGTGCCAAAGCAAGCAGAAAAATAGTGCATCTGTAAAGCTGGGGGAGGAATGGAAACATTTTTCTGGTGCTGACTTCAATAGGACTTAGAAATGGTGTTCAGAAACATGATGGAGCTCCTAGCAACTTGGCAAACGAATAGCATATAACACAATAGAGAAGGTGGTGCTCAAAACCAGGCAGATCAAGTCATGGTGTCCACTGTGATGGAAAGGTCTCCTTGATTCCAAGGACATTTTGATGCCCAGTAGAGAGTATAAATAGATCTCGAAGAGGGCAAAGGCAACAACTTGGCAGCATTCCCTGGCATCTCCTCAAACTGACGTAAGCCCGTTTGCTGGCTGACTTACTGGAGCATCGGAGGGAATCCTGGTGGTGGACTTGTGGTGTTTCTCCAGAAGTTTTTCACTGCAGATTGTTCCTCACCAAAGGTGGACAGTGCTGCCCTTCTTGGTGTTCTTGCTGCCTTGATTCCTCCTGACCTGAATGGCACCTACAAACCAATGATAAGCCTTATATTGCTGTTTCATTAAAGCAAATGTGAATATAACCATCCTGCCATCCTGTAAACCTTGTTATTGTGAGGGTTGGTGAGATCTTTCCATAGCTGTGCTGAAGAATGACCCTCTCTCATACTGTTCAATTTAACAGGACAGAGCTAAGCTTAGGGACTTCTGAGCCAGGCCAGTGTTGCTGGTGTCACTACGTGGGTGGAGAAGTCAAGGCATGGAGGGAGAGCATGAGTAGCCTAAAGTTTTGCAGGTGGTCAGCAGGAGAGCCAGGTATAGTGCCCAGGACACAACTCCATTCTTAGCTCCTGTGAGGGGATGTGGGCAAGGTTAATATGGCAAATAAAAACAAAGATCCCTCTGAAATAGATGTGACCTATAAAATACATAAACATCGACTAGCCATAAACAGCATTTACTATTTACAGCATAAGAGCACAAGGATATTTGCCAGCCATTTTCAGCTTAAAGGATAAACAGTAGTTCTTTTGATCTTATCTTGTCAAAAGGGTTGTGTTTAAAGCAATTTATTTCTCCAATGTCTTTCACCCTTTACATCATTTGTTTTGCCTTATGCTGATCCCACTACTGTAAATATCACTTCTGCAATAAAGTGATGCTTCAGTAAATATCCTTGCTGATAAAGATGCAGGCTGAGAGGGACTTCTTCCCTCCTAGTAACAGGCAGTGAAATAGAAACGTCGGGGGAATAAAATATGAGAATCGGAGCTTTGACTAAATGACAGTTTACATCACAGTTTCTCTGAGTATTTGAAAAATGGTAGCTGTGAATCCAGCTCAGAAACTCTCACACAAGAACATCGAGGAAACCTGCAAGAAGGCAAAAAAATTACTGAGAGCTTTACCAAACCTCTGAGTTTTCTGGTGGCTGGAGGGCAATAAAACTACGTTTCCTACAACTACCAGGTTAACTTAAAATGAAATAAAAATCAACAGTGAATTACTCAGCATTTGGCTTCCTGTCCCTTTCCAAGCCTTGTCCTTTCTCTGCTGCTTCCCTGGCCAAAGAGCACAACTTAACCACAGCTCCAGATTCCTCCTAGGATGTGTCTACAGTCCAGGACTAGAAACACATTCAACAATGTGGACAGCTTAGGTCTGATGGACCAGTCTTGAAATTTAAAGGGAGATTTTAGCAGTTGAATGTTAGCAGTAATATCTTGTTTGTGGGTATCTTCCATTTGATATTTTAGACTAAAAGAAATGCGCTGATAACAGCCATAAGATTTCTGCCCAGTCTATATCATTTATAGAGATGTGTCTGTGTGCGAAGCGTGAGTGACAGACTCTTGCTTTTGAAATAGACATAGGTGGGAGGTTTTTCATGCTTTAGTGTGGGAGCTCCCAGGTTTCTGGTTGTATCGCTAGGGGTGATGAATCCTGCAGCTGGGGAGATGATGTGTAGTTGTTGAGTTGTGTGGCAAATAGTCACAGACCTCAGTAACAGACCTTGCATATGACCAGAGAGTTGTAACCTGCCCACTGTGAAGCCTGACTGCAATCTGTTATTTGTAATAACTGGCCAGAAAATGACTCACTATTTCTTTTCTTCTTTTTTTTTTTTTTTTTTCCTTTTAAGAAAAATCCAGTATTTTAAATGTCTTCTCTCTGAACTGTAGTGAAAGTTTGGAAATGTTCTGAGAACATAAATCTGATTTCCTTTCTCTCATAGAAGATCAGACCATTGTTCTTCATCTATGTGGAAGTGACTTATTGACTGACTCATTTTGATTTTGTTGTTTTGGTTTGTTCCACTGTGAAATTTATACCAAGGTATTAAATGTAATAATGGTATGTTTATTGGAAATATGTAAATGCAAAACTAAAATACTGTTTTAAAATAAAACCTGAACAGAACAAATTGAAAGACTAAAATTACAAATAAAAACAAAACATTTCCACTTAGCAACAAATAAAAATGTCATTTTTTTGGCTTTTACCATCTAATCTACATTCCCATGAAATGTTATTCATACAGTGATGGAGAATGAATCTGCGTTTCTATATTTTTCACCATCAGGCTTGCTGTCAAAATGTCTGATGAGAAAACCACCACCTTTCCCAGCTGATCACAGTCCTTTCTAGTGCCTTTCTAGTCCTTCCTTTGGCATTTTGTTCTTAAACTTGTTCTTACTTTTTCCCACACATCCCAGGGCTAGAAACTTTGTCAATGCAAATGTTAAAGGCACCTAGCAGGCAGGTGCAGTGACTCCTGCTTTACCAGCCTGGGTTTTCAGAATCAGAGTGTGGTTAGAAAAACAAGACGGGATCAGAAGGAGAACTCGGCATGGCAAACAAACCATGAATACATTTGCATCAATCTGGAGCATCATGACCCAAGGGACACCTCACAGTCACCAGGATGCAGAGGGTGACACTAACTTCCCTGGTCAATCATGCTGGGGAGGGCAGTCAAGGCTGGAGTCTTCTGTCAAATCCAACTACCTCTGAAAAGATATTTGCTTTAATTCAAGCAAAAACCATGGCTGTAGTTAGGTTGTGTCAGTGGATATGGAAGCACAATGGCTTTCCAGCCTGGCAAAGCCCTTCGAATGCGATTTTCCAGCTGGAGTGTCCCAGCAGTTTAAGCACTCTGATGGTGAGCCTCAAACTGCTGTGTCATTAAACATTTCATCCACGCTGTGGCATCTGGAGGCTGAGCTCACTGCAGCCCAGCTTGTAGCCTCCGCACTGGACAATGACAGACACCAGCAACCGTGGTCCCATACCAGCAATCCCAGGACAGCTCTGCTCCACTGGCAGTTCCAGTTCCTCTGGCACCACCAGGGCTGGCAGGATGAGAGAGGGCTCTAATGGAGTGAACCTGACTGTGCAAGCAGTCCTGCTTGCATTCCTGCTGAGAATCACTGGAGATTTCCACCCAAAAAAAAAAAAAAAAAAAAAAGGTATTTACCACCTCCCTGCTGAGAACAGGCCAGAGAGGCCAGGGCACAAACCCAGGCTACAAAACACGTATCTATCAGTCTGAAGCAGTTGACTTCAGTGGGAACTAGATGGGATCTTCTGCTGAACCTCCAGCAGTGGGAGGAATGAACGGATCTGGTATTTAAAACAAGCAGTTTTTTAGTAAAGGGACATGTTGATGTGTTAGAGGGAGAGACAGCTCTTCCTTGTTTGGGGACATGGGGACACACAACAGTGGATCTGCAGAATGGCAGGCACTCTGGGGACAGCATGAGCCATTAAGGGTTTGTCTGTTTATGTCGCGAGTGGGCTTGGGAAGAGCCGTAAATGCATATTTTCCTCTCGAAATATTGAATCCAGTGTTTTCATTTTCTGAGGCCTTGGGAAA
Source organism: Nothocercus julius (assembly GCA_013398735.1). Classification (NCBI taxonomy): domain Eukaryota; kingdom Metazoa; phylum Chordata; class Aves; order Tinamiformes; family Tinamidae; genus Nothocercus; species Nothocercus julius. The sequence goes on along the minus strand of VZSV01000226.1, from coordinate 874,616 downwards.
AATTATGTTTCATATTTTAAAAATAAACACTGTTTTTACAGAAGTATAAATGCAGGCCTATAGTACCCAGCACACCTTTGCCTCTCGCCTTATTTTCAAAGCTTTAATGTTGCTTGTGTGCCCCAACCTCCGCTAGCGAAAATATTCACCTGAAATGTATTTATCTTTCTTTGCTAATTAGCAGTAAAATGACACAGAGAAACTTTATATTTTCCTCAGCAAGAACAGCCATAGAGACTTCATTTACAGAGGGCTCTGAATGATCCCTATTCATGGCAAGCAAGTACTGTCTGCACCAATGGGTCCTTGTATGCATAGCAAAGTAACAGGAGAAACCCCATTGCAGACAGAGCTGGAGGCAAAATCTCCAGGATTTTATGCTTTCATTTCACTTTGTTCCCTAATAATTGTAAATGCACTTGTGTGTCTGTGCTACATATGAGGAGCATATGTACCTGTGTGTATTTAAACAGACAGATACCTGTATATAGCACTTACTCATATTTGCACTCATGTAAATTCACAAATATGCAAACACGTTCATGAAAAGTATGCATGGAGGAGAGTTATGTGTCTGCATAATTGTCTACATAAATGTTGAACATACACATGCACAAGTATGCATTCATGTATATATGCATGTATGTTCATATGTATATACATTTATGCATACCTTCACAGGCACACACACATATACACAGAGTTTTTATATAGGACTCTCTGTGCATGCATATGCACCTACAAATGTCTGCCTGTGCTTTCTGTCCTCATTCTGCAATTTTCACGTCCTGATCAGTAGCTCTTTTATTCCCAGGTGGCTCTGAAGGAAGAAGTAAAAGAATTAAGATGCTATCAAGTTGGGAAAAGGGAAGGTGGGTCTGAACCTCAGTGATAGAAAAGGTGAAATGGGAGAAAAACAAAACTCCGGGCAAGCATTTTCTCCTTCGGATTAAAAATTCCCAGCTAGCTCTGGAGTCAGTGGAGAGTTTGTGATGGTGTCTGCTTGCACCTGGGAAGAGACAGGACAGTTGTGGGATAAATCTATGCTGATTTTTCATGGGAACATATCCATCTTTTAACAGCTTAATTAACATACTTAATGTGAAAAGTGTTACAAAGAGCCCAACAACTTTACTAAAGACCAGTCCTGTTTCACCCTGATCAAAGAACCTTTTTCTGCAGAAGCTTTCGGTCTCCGTTGAAGCTCTTTTGGAGCAGAATGTGACTCAGAGGAAAGAAAAAGTGGCCTTTGAATTAAAGGTAGTTTGCCATGGAAATGCAGCAACACGGTGCAGATGAAATGGGGGAGCTCTCCAAGGGTGCATGGCTAGAGAGTGAGCGAAGACTAATTGGTCCCATGGGGAGGCTTCAATCAACCATCAACAGTGCAGCATTACAGTAGGTATATAAAAAAAATAATAAAAACTAGGAAAAACAAGGAAATAGATGCACTGCTTCATGATGAAAGCCTCATTAGATCCATCTTACCACCATAACAAAATCTCCCTGTTGCTCCTCTATAAAGAAGACGTTGGTTTTGTGCTCGCTTGCAGCAGCATCACTCTTGTCTTTTGGTTTAGATGATTGGCTTTCTGTGGCAGGAGCTGCCTGTCCCTCACGTGCACAGACCTGAGTGCACCGCTGCAAAAAATTGAATCCAGCTAACAAGCCGGCTGTCTTCCTCTGTCTTTTGTCTATTTATCTGGTTTAGGTGGCTGAGCTCTTTCTCAGTCTCTCCCTCCCTCTTTTTTTCCCTTCCCCTGCACTCCTGCAACAGAGCCAGGGCTCACAGAGAAGCGACTGTTTCCCTCAGGAAGAAATTTTCTGCCTTCTCCTGCTTGCTTGCCGGTGCCTCACCACACTCTCCTCTTCCTCTCGTCTCCCTGCTCCAGACTAGCTGCCCACAAGCTAAGCCAAAGAAGCGCAGCCCCCCCACGTCCCCATGCGTGGGTCTGTGCAACTCCAGCCCTGTCCCAATCCCACCACCTCCCCTGGCCGGGTTTTGCTGCAGGAAGAACACAAGGCTGGCACCTCCGCAGACCATTTCCGTGCTGGGGCCAAGCCCGGGATATGCAGATTGGAGCCGGTGATTGACAGGTCAAGCCCAGTTCCTCCAGGCTGGCATCACTGGTCCCACTGTTGCGGTCCCAGATTCCCCGCATACCAGGCCCTTGCTGGTCTCTTTATAGCTCCCCATGCCCTTCGCGCAGCAATGAGGCCATTGTGGCGGGGCCGGGGGCCGGCGGGGCTGCGTGTCCCTCCCTGTCAATAACCATCTGCCCCCCTCCTCACCTGCAGGCAAAGATTTCATCCAGGGCGTCCTTGCTGGCCCCTCGGTGCCCCCCCAGGCGCTCCACACGTGCCGGGGGCTGGCCCCATGCCTCCCCGAGGAAGGGCAGGTTAATACCTGGGGGCCAAGGCTCCCGCTTGCCACTCCACATCCAGCCTCCGGCTCCTCCGCAGCCATGGACAGGATTTTCTCTGGCTTTCTGCTCTCTTTGCTGCTTCTCCTCCAGAGCCGTGGGGTCTATGGGGCACCTCCGCAGACACGAGGTAAGTGGAGAGCTCAGCACGGGGAGTATGTGGGTCTGCTCTGTAGCTCCCAGCCCGAGTAGGGCTGGTAGAGATGATGAAGAAGCAAATGAGAAAGATACACCCAACATCTGCCAGGAAAGCACGGACGTTTACTCAAGTATTTTTCCAAGGCAGCAAAACCTGGAGGTCTGTTTGCTCCTGCCTATTTCATTCCTTTAGAGTAATGCTGAGACCTCTGTACGGACTCACAGCAACCAAAGGTGGCACCAGGTCAGCCCTAGCCCACAGCCCGGGGCCAAGTTTTGGCTGGAGGAGGCCCACTCGGGAGAGGACCTCTCCCATGGCTTCAGAAACCTCTTCTCTTCCTCTTTGCAGCGCTGCGGAGGGCTGGTTTTGCCAGGTGCTCCGGGAGGGATTTGGCCGGACATCCCAAGCTCTGGTTAACCTCACTGAGTAGGAAAGTCTGGGCCAGGTTCTTGAGGCTGGGCCTTACCTAGGTTTTACTTAACCCGTTCTTGAGCAAAATCAGCTCTATCTGTCTTTTCAAGGGGGATGTAAAGTAACAAGATAGGAGATGAGGTGCCTGCTTTGAGGTTGCGCAGTTTAGTTTCAGGGTCTGTAAGTCCCAATTTATAATTAGTGTCAGCAAGTCATGGACACAAAAGAGAAGAGCTTGAGCATCTCCTGCTTAGAAAATGTCTGTCCTTTGCCATGGGCAGGATGCTGCTATGGGCTCTAGCCAACCTGGGAAACTCACTGCTACAGGAGGTGGCCACAGCAAGCTTTAAAGATGTTTGAAAGACCTTACATTTAATAATTTCTATTTCTGATCCTGACACTTGTAAAACAGGTGCGACAGTGGCTGCAGCATTAACTGCAGCTTATGAAGGGGACTTTCCTGATATACTGGCCAGTTTCTCCTTGGTATTTTGGAAGAGAGATATCTTTGCAGCAGAACTAAGCATGAGATACCACTGAATAAAGAAACTAAATGGACTATTCATCCAACCCAGCTCTAATGCGAGCAGTTGCTGTTTCTAGAACATCTTTTAATTCTGAATTACTGGCAGGTCTTCTCGTCTTTTAATTAATTTAGCAACAGTGCCCTAAGGGTTTTGTTTGTTTGTTTGCTTGTTTTTTTTTTGTTTTGTTTTGTTTTGTTTTGTTTTTAATATTAAAGCAGTGCCTGAAGTTCAGCTATTCTTGAATAACTTCCAGTGTGGACACTATTGAAAATGGAGGATGGTTTTACTGAGGTTTAATTCAACTTTGAAATAGACTATGCTGCATCAAGGTGTCGCTCAGAGCAAGTGTGCTTGAATGTCACCAACAGATATAACCAAGGACAATCTACAGGTCCTCATGTGTGCACAGTGGCTGGGACTAGGCAGATGGAAATCCCAAATCCCATCTTACATCTTTTTTTTTCTTCTTCTTCATTTCCCTTAAATATATTGTAGTCTTATGAAAAGACATTTAAGATGTTACTTAGGGCAAAATCACAGAGCTTCTATGAAAAAAAGAAAGCACACTTCAGCATTTCTATTGGATCCAGCTGTTCCTAGGGGAACATTCTAACTTTTCCTCTTTGATTTGTCACTAAAAACAAATTTGATTCATTAGCTGCAGTAGCAAAGTGGAATCTGTTCTTTAATTTGAAGGAACTGATTGCAAGATGCTCCGTCTTTCTCTATATCTTCATTTCCCACCTGTAAAATGGGTATAACCAACCCTTGCTAAAGGAGTTTGCAAGCCTGTATAAGATGGACTGTCAGCTGAGGTTTTTCTTCCATTGCAATGAATTATGGTGGCAAAGTGAAAGTTACCCCTCTGGGAAAAGGTTATACTGCATTTTAGTGGAAACTTGAGCATCTGACACTGTAACTACCGCCTGCTTCCCTTCTACACACAGCATCATTTAGAGAAACCTTGTCTGGAAGCCAGAAACAGATTCAACATTACTGTCTCTCAGGAAACTAACCTGATTATATTCTTTATGGATATATCACAGGGTATTTATTTTTGTGTGCCTGAAAGACTGAAAGCTCCATTAGATTTCACACTGAGGACCAGCTATAATATTTATGTCATAATTTGGAACAGATTTGTTGGCCAAAAAGTGCACATTTAAAAATCTGTCTGCAGAAATCTCCTTTATGATATAACCTATATCGTTCCTCCATGTGGAGGTCAAATATTAACAAAGCACTTGATACCCCCACAGAGATAGGTTAAGTGATAGAGAAGTAAAAAATAAAAGAACAGAATGCAATATATCTGGTGGGGAAAATGGGACAATTCATTTAAAAAATCATGAAAAATATCACTCCTTTTTATGTTTTGCCACAGTTGAAAATTAGGATGGAAAACTGCATGAAAATGAGAAATTAAGAAATTAAAAAAAGTCAGTTTCTTTCATTGTTAATGTTTTCTGTTTATATGTTTATACCATTTATTTTTATAGTGCATATTCATATCTTAGTATGACAGGAGTTGTAGAGATTAATTAGGAATTGCAGGATCCTGCATCTCTCTATTGTATACTTTCTCATCAGGTCACAGAACTAAAATAGTGTTGATCTTTTCTGTATGACAGTATTTCATTATTAGTGCCAGTGGCTAAAAAATGGGAGATCAGGTCATATCCTGTTAGGCGAATCTGTGAAGTTTGATTCATGATTCAATCCGAATGGTTAAGTTTCATGCCTGCTTCTGGTTATGCATGACAAAGAAGTAATCTTGTTAATTAGTATCCATGTGGCTTCCTTTTGCATGTCCAAAATTATCATTTCTTTTTAGATTTTGTTTGATACAGAATGGCATATATAAGCTCCAGTTCACAGCTTTATTCTTCTTTCCATGCTGCCATAAGCGAATTAAGTTTCATATAGACATTATCAATAGTCTGGGGTTACAAGCAGGGAACCTGCTCCCACAAGTGCAAAGCCAGTATCTCATCAGCTCGTTGCTTTGTAAGTACAAGCTATCCATGAATAGCTGTGTTTTTCTTACGGACAATTTTCTGTGAAAGGAAAAGAACATTTAGCAATCTTAGAGTGGTCTCTCTGGGTCTCTGTAAGACAGAGGGAGAAAAGATTTGAGCTTGTGGGTCCTCTAGCCTCAGCCAGCTGCTTGAAACCACAAGTCCATTTTTACCCTAGGATATTTTGCTCTTCATTTTCCTTTATCATTCTCCTCCATCTTTATCCTTTCCAGGCACCCTGTGCAGAACCAAGCCCACTGACTTGGTGTTCGTCATTGACAGCTCTCGCAGTGTGCGCCCACATGAGTTTGAGAAAGTCAAAGTGTTCATGTCCCGCGTGATTGAGGGACTAGACGTGGGCCCCAATTCCACCCGGGTGGGTGTCATCAATTATGCCAGTGCTGTCAAGAACGAGTTCTCCCTCAAGACCTACCAAACCAAAGCTGGCCTCTTGCAAGCCGTCCAGAGGATAGAACCACTCTCCACTGGGACTATGACTGGCCTGGCTATCCAGTTTGCCATTAACCAGGCTTTTAGTGACTCAGAAGGGGCCAGGGTGAGGTCTCCCAACGTTAATAAGGTAAGCAAATTATATGTTTCATTGCTGCATGGGAAGGACTTGAAGATACCTCTTTCTGCAGTTCACCATGGAATGGTTGGAAAAAAAATTAGAAAAGAGGGAAAGGTGATTCTGTGCTCAAGTTAATACTGACTCATGCTCAGTGAGATGTTAAATGTTTTGATTGTGTGGGAACAAATGGAGATTAACTGTCAAAAGTGAACAGGCTCCCAACTCTCTTTGAAAGCAAAAGCTCAACTTTTCTTTGGAATCCCCCAAGAACTCACAAGGTAAAAGAGGTGGCCAGGAGTTGTCTGGGTAAAATTAATCCAGCTTCACCAGCTTTCCTGCATCTGGAGTCCTTACAGTGTATGCCCTTTGGGACGTGATGCCCTGCTTCCAATGTGCCTGTGACAACATACTGTGGTAAGTGCTGATTTCAGTAAAAATTGAGGCAAACTTCTGAAGTTTCCACTATAATAGATCCTTTTACATGTAGATATAAAGCAAAGTGCTGTTTCAATGTCCTTCATAAGTCTTCCAATTTTTTCAGAGGCTAATTAATAGCTACGTTTTCTGCTCTGGATATTGTCTTTAGCTACACAGACTTTGATGATTATTTGGCATTTAAGGTGTAGTATAAAAGCAGTTTAATCCTACTCCTGATTCCAATGGCCGTCATGGCTTCTGGATCAGATTCCTTGTCCCAGAACCTCAGTTTAGCAATTTTTTCCCAGATACCTCAAACTCTTCGGCTTTGGCCCCGAGTGTAACCAGACCTCAGCCCAGTAACAGTCATCAGGATATCTCCCCTCTGAGGAGGTAGAAAATGCGTATTCTTGACAATATGTGTTTTAGGTAAACATCATGAATGCACCTTCTAGGACCTTGTGCCCCATGCCAGCTCCACTGGCTCTCTGCTTTGAGACAGGACCAGAAAAATAAGTAAAGGTTTTATGCAGGCATTTAGAGCTTTCCACCAGCTGGACAAAAGCCCAGTTGTTGGAGTGAGGAAGTCTGGGAGCTTTTCCCTGATTACAACATTTTGGAGCAACAGTCTCTTTCCGTTTCCCTCTGCTGCCAATAATACAACAGGGAAGGCAGATTTTTGAAGGGCTTTTTGAATTTTTTTATGGAAAGAAGATGCCCAGCGAGGTCAAGTTATAAATAATACTGAAAGGTGAAAAATAGGCACTAGTAAAGATCTGCCAACTCCAAAATTGAGCAATTCTCTCATCTTTCTCCATAATTGTTGCTCAGTACCTCTAGGTCAAGATGTCTTGCTTAAGTGTACGGAATGCGATAAGCTCCAAGCAGGAGGGGCATCTGCTTGGGCTTGTCTTTCCTCCTACACTGCTGTCAACAACTGTCCAATGTGCAACAGTAAATGTGGTGGCAATCTAGAAGGGTGGATGCTGCTCCTTTCCTTGGAAATTGTCAGCTCTTGCCAGGTAATGACTTCACATCATCAAATTTCAAACTGATTCTGTTGAACACCTTTATGGATGGACATGGGTGCACTTGATGAGCATGGCTTCACAGTGGACAAAATCTCAGGATGTTAATTTAACGCAGAAAAATGTCTCTTGGAATTGAGCTCTTTCCCAAGCTCCATCCATTCTACTCTTGCTGGCTCAGAAATTCTTTCTAAAGAAGAACATCCAGGAGCATGGAAGTGGCTGAAGCTGTTCTGTTCCTTTTAAGATTTTCAATGTGAGCACTGGACTGGCAAAAGAACAGCAAAGGAGCCCTGGCTATTTCATGTATCTGCCATCTTTGTGGGGAGCTAATTGCTGGAAAAGTAATTCCAGTGCCCTCCAGGTCACTGGTCCCCCCATGGAGGATAATCCTGATGCAGCTCTACAGAGTCCTCAAACCTATGAGTTATCCTTATCTAATAGGTGTAGGAAATCAAGAAACAGGCAATCTATGGCTAATCATTTAACCCAGAATGGTACCAGAATTATGAAGTGTTTCAAAGGAGGGGTCTGACTCCCAGTTATGTTGTATGAAAGCATCTTCTGTTGCATTTAGTCTTTTTCTTACTATTTACCTTTCTAAATGAATAAAAAAATGGAAGTTTTTTAGATCCATTTTCTTTTAGGACCACTACCAATCCATGAATCCATTCACAACCTTTAGACATTTCATCATTTTTACATATCTTCTCCTTTCTTCATTTAATTCCCAATGTATACTTCAAGGAAAAGTGTCTATGTCCGTGTCAGGATGAGGACCCTTCCAACCTTAACGATTCTGTGATTCTATGAGGACACAGTCCTGGCTAGTATAAAACCGGTATAACATTTTCGGTATTAGCATCTGGGTGTTTCTTAACACAGTCTGGCATCTTGCACGTGGTGTTGACCGTTGCTATAAACTGAGGAGACATTTTTTACTGAGCTATCTATGAGAATATCTGGATCTTTACTTACCTAATGTGTTTCATACCATTTAAGTAACCCCTTTCCCTGTGCACTTTTTTCCCGCTCTTGTATGTGCCTCAGCTGGGCTGCCAAACAACTCACCCAAAATGCTCTTGCACTCCTTAGAGTTTCCTTTCATGCCAGTAGGCATAAGAGCTGCTGTGCCAATGCGTTTTTCCTGTTATTAAATTAGCCAAGACTTCAGTTTACATTTCTAGGGAAAAAATATTAGCAGCTCACTACAATAACATGACTAAAGAATTGCTTTGGTTCCCTGAAACTTTAATGTCCTGGACATCTCAAAAGGCAGAACAGTGGTGATCTCCTTCATTATTGATCTTAGGCATTAAAAAGGAAGAAAAGGAAATCATTGTAGGCTTTCACCTCTTTCTTTCTGCTTTGGATCTGGTCAAGGAGACCATTTGCATTCCTTGATTCTGTGCTTATGTGTTTTGTTGTTGTTTGTTTGCTTGTTTGCTTATTTTTTTCACCATGCTTTGATGTCCAGCAAACCTTTTCCCTTCTGTGACTGTCATGGTGCTCATGATCTCCCCCACCATCTACATGGAAGGAAGAATAGCCCGCCTAGTAATTCAGTACAGTAAAAATCCTTGTACAGTAAAAATCCAGCAAGACCTTTGTGAAAATCTGTACTATGAATTTCAACCACATTGGTGCTGGTTAGAGCATCAAGAGATTATTTGGTCTTGCTGTGTTTCAAGCAGCAAATGTCATCCCAGGACAGGGAAAAATACTGTTTGTTTCTGCAGGAATTCAAAGTAAAGTCTGTTTATATGTCTATTAAAAAACGCAGGGTCTCCAATTTCTTTTATCTTTCTTTAGGTGGACTACAAACATATTGTCAACTTGCTGAGAAAATCAAGGGCTTATTCAACTTCCTGCTCAATTCCCCTTCCAGTATTGCTACAACATTCAAGTTATACAGTAAATAATGAGACATGGCTACCTCATTAGCTGTGGGATTGTCTACACATGATAGTTCCTGAAATATGAACACCTAGGGAGGCCTGCAAATACTCTGGTGTCTTATTTAGCCAAGAACAAATTATGTCCTGAGAATACGGGGGATTTCTATATGACAGATATAAGACAAGAGGGAGACTCTGGCTCCAGCAAGTTAGAAAAGTAGTGGCTAAAATAAGCAAAGGTTTTGATTTTGAAAAGCACACATTTCTAAGATGCTGAATTTCCTTAAGGTGAAGCTGGAGGACCTGTCCTTTTTAGAAAGCGGATGAGAACACTTCTTAATTCTTCTCAGATGGCAGCCTGCGGAGCACAAGCCCTCTCTGCTGCAGGGCCGTGTGTCAGCCTCTCTAGGATGGGGTAGCCGTTACTTTCTTCCTCCCTGTCCTGCCTTCTGCTCTTTACCAAACAAGGCTTCATGTTTCATGTACCGCACACTAACAAACATGCTCAGTATTTCAAATGAGACTAAGTCACAATGTAGAGTTACCAAGATGCTGTGACTGAAAATAATTTGGCAACAGGTTTTTAACAAAAGGATGTAATTTCTCATGTTATAAATCAGGCTGGTAGACAGGGTAAAGTTTAAAGAGAAAATCCTGGGAAAACCAAGTTTTCCTGATATCTCCAAATATCAAGATATCTGTATACTAGGGAAAGATCACCTTATACTTATTCTAGTTATTAAACTCTTCTTGCAAGTACCTGGGCCTTGGCACTGTCACAGACAAGTTTCCTGGCTGGCTGGAACACTTGGGCAGACTCCCAACTCCCTTGGGCTCAGTGACTGACTCCTGGTGCCTAATGGAGACTCTAGGCCTCCAAAGTTTGTTCTCTCCACCTTCCAACAGCAGTTCAGAAAGCAACACAAATGCTGAGTGTTCTATAATAGATTTTCACACAGACCCATTATGAAGGTCATCCCTATCGGATCCATATGTAGATGCTTCTACTAGAAATCTCCTGGGTCAGGAGATATGGGACATGGCCTGGGTCTACCCAAAGATGGATCTCTAATGTAAGGAGCAAAAGGAACTGTTTAAACTGAGAGCATCACTTATTTATTCAGACAAAGAAAATGCCAGGAGGATGTACAAAACCTCTGTCCTGTGACAAATAGTGCTAGAGAGATACATAGCTACTGACAGGAACCTGCTCATAGGGTAGTGTTCCTTGCAAAAGCTACTTGATGATATATCTTGTTTCGTGACAGGTTGGCTTTTGATAAGCTCTAATTGGCAGCCCCTGGCTCAGAGCTGCTGTGTGGATGCAGGAGCTGGTTTGCTGCGGATGCACAGCTGAGTCAAGGGCTCTCTCTCCTGGCAGAAAGCATGATTGCATGGCTGGCTCCTCGCCCCAGCTTGGCTGCAGGCCCAGCAGCAACCCCAGAGCCAGGCCTTGAGGTCAGGCCCTGAATGCCATGTTCATCCCCCTCCTTTCAGTACGCACTGACATCTGTCACAGATGGATCACCTTCTTGCCCCATTTCCTTATTTTGGTCAGAAACAAGGAGAAAAACTTCCACTCTACTCCAAAGCAGCCAGTTACAGAATTCTAGTGCTTTCAGAATTTTTCAATTTTGTGGCCCTTAGGAAATGCAGATGAAAGTCTGGACTTACAGACCTTCATCAGATTGAAAGCTCTATCTATTTCCAGATTCACCCATCTTTTGTGTAGATGGGAAGCTCTGAACGAGGCAATAGAATACGTAAGGGCTGCAAAAGCTCCCTGGCAAATAACACTCAAGCATCTCTGCTGAAATATAGTGGGCAGAGGGAGAAGAAACCACTTGACTGATGATGGCTGAAGCCCCTTGGGAGTGGGACTGGGAAGTTCAATTCTGATCTTCCTGGGAGCAACTTTTCTCCCTCCCAAGGACACAGAACGGCCATCGCACTATCCTAACTAACTAGTGGGTCTCTATGACTTTATCTACACAGAGGTGACGAATATATATATCATAGAGGAGATCAGTTAATATTGCCTTAGTGGCCAGATGATAGTTCACTCAACCCTTTTCTTCTTGTTAGATTATTTTCTGCCTTCCATTTTTGATACTTCTTTATTTTCTGTATTACTGAGGGTACTGGCCTGTGATACGGATTTTTTTTTCTGCTTAAGCAGCTCATCTGTTCTGGATGATTTTATTCCTCTGTAGTACATTACATTCCAATTAATTGCTTTGGAGTTGATAGTGGTGTCACAATAAAGGGAGGAAAAAATGGCAGGAGTAGATCAATTGCACAAGAACAAAAATGTTGGTTAGAGAAAATGTCTCTCAGAAGAAGAAGAATAAAGGGGAAAATGGACAACCTAGCAACAGCACAGGATTCCTGGATTACTGCTGCTGGTTCAGGGCTCCACCTAATCCAGAGAGAAATCCAGATCTCACTGATATCAGCTGTTATTTTGATGCTGATGTTAGTACAGATATATATATATATGCACAAATCACTTCCCTACTTTCTACCTCAGTTTTTTCATCTGTAAAATAGAGTGTAAGCTTTAAACACATTATTTTTCCACACTTCTGTGAGATTCTTAGATGGGCAAAGATGCTATGAAATTTCCATACTCAGCCAAATCAAAGTTTAATCAGAGTTGTCCTTAATGTCAGGTAGGGATTCGCAAGAATAAAGAAGTTTAGAGTTTGACTTGAGCATTAGTTTATATATGAAAAATGTAATATTTACTTTGGTTTGCTCAGAGGTGAGACTCACCCAATGTCCATTGTTTAAAACAGTCAGGTACGTGGCAATTTAACCTTTCCAACTCTGAAAGAAATCCCAAATAAAAAGAACACCTTCTGAGACTTGAGGAAGAAAAGGGAGATGAGGGGATACATTTTCTTCTTCTTTCCTTTCAAAAATGTGAAACCTTATTTAGTAACCCAAGATATTCGGCAAGTTAAATGTGTTAAAATATTAAACGTTCCTGTTAAAATCAGCTCTCTCTGGCCTTCTCTTGGCAGGTAGCTATTGTTGTGACTGACGGACGTCCCCAGGACAGCGTGCAGGAGGTGCCAGCACGGGCCAGGGCAGCCGGCATCGAGATCTTTGCCATAGGCGTTGGCCGGGTGGACATGCACATCCTGCGGCGAATTGCTAGTGAGCCCCTGGATGATCATGTAGACTATGTGGAGAGCTACAGTGTTATAGAGAAGCTAACTCACAAGTTTCAAGAAGCTTTCTGTGGTAAGTCCTTGCTACAACCCCTGAGTTCCTAGCCAAGAGATACAAGTGGCTGCCAACAGGTTTTCCATGTGGAAATTTTATATGTAACAAGTCTTCATCCTTCCAATCCCTCGTTCCAAAGATTTGGGTCCACAGGAATAGAAAGCAGTCCAGAAGATGGATGTTCTTTGAAGGTACCTTTCAAGTGACCCATGGGAATTTCAATTTTCTGCACACTTCATTTGCACAGAGGAATTTGTAAACATGACCCATGTACTTCTTGATGCATAGAAAAAAAAAGTGGCTTACATGCTCTTTAAATAAGTAAATTCATGGTCCTTATGATTTAACCCATGCGGGCACTTTTTAGAATCTGGCCGGTAACTTCCCCCACCAGCACTGTCATCTGAATTCCCAAATAAGCGTGGGCTAGTTTCACTTTCCTGCTAGAGGCTGAAGCTTCTGTGCTTAACTGTGCTGGGTTTTTTTGCACACTCTTTGAGGCACAGAACTCTCCTAGTTGAAAGTGTATCTAATGCCATTATGCAGAATATATAAAAACTGCCTGACTATTCTGCAAACATATATTCACTCCGGCCTGAGCCAGTCAATGGAGTGAGAAAGCTGCATTGCTTTCAAATGTATCCACAAGACTGTAGGAGATAGTCTATAAATATCCGTTTTATATATCAGGAAGAGAGGCCTGGGGGCTTCACACAATCATCCTGCCAAAACACAGACGTGTGCCAACACCTTTTAAAAAGTATGATGCCTATGGCGAGGCACTGTAAACACATACACACACATGCACAGACGGACCCACAAAACTCTTTGAGACCAATTTCTTCAAGAGGTGTAAAATTTCATGATTCAATTTTCAGCCTGAAAATACTGGGAGTGAGCAGTTTTGCATCAAGGAAAATTTCCTTCACTGTAGAAAGGAGGAAAACGTTGACTCTAAAATGAGTCATGTTTTTTAATTAGGTGTCACTGCACTAGAAGCTTATGAAAGAGGGAACCAAGTGCTACATACTAAGAGAAGTAAAGACAAAATGGCTATGCATATTAGCAAGCATTTTGTTTTGGCTGCCCTGGAGTCAGGAGTCAGCCAGATATATGTTTTGAAGTTCTGGCATTAGTGACATCCAAAGAGAGAGAGAGGAAAAAAAAAGGAAAATTACCTCCTCCTTTCTGTGTCTTGTTTTCCAAATGTGAGAACGTAGTTCTCCCCTTGGTAAAAGCCCTCAGAGATACATCCAAGGGAAGCACTGAGCTAAGGATTAATACAGGTAACAGAGAACAGCACTGTATTAACTGCCAAGTGGGCTGTTATTGTGCTATGCAAGCAGCTACACAAAACCATACTCGGTCAGAGATAAACCCAAATACCACCTTCTATTGTGAAGCAAAAATTTGTGGCTACTGCCAAGCAAAAAGAATGGTGCAGCATTGTCCAAATTGCATCCCATTGTGCTTAAAAACTCACAAGAAGAAGGAGAAAGAGACCCTTCACAATCAAGCTTTGTTTAAACATGTAAGATTTAAGTATTCTTTGTAATACAACCTGAGAGCGCAGTTTAAAAGTCATTTTCAAAGTTAGTAATATCCCTAATTATATGTGCTACATACATGCTGGAAATACCTTCTTGTGTTGGCACAAGAGCATGCAGAGCTGTGGGTTGCAAAGGCCTAAGGAAGCCAAAAGAATGCATAAGGGGATAGCACAGTTGAAATAACGAACAGAATCCTCTTAACTTTGAAAGACTTATCACCACTTCTCATTGTTTCTAAAGGGCCAGAAATGCTCAGCTTTCTGCACATTTTTTCCAGTGTTTGTAAATGAATTTGCTCCAGCCAAATCTGTTTGAGTTTGCTTTCCACAATCATTGCTATAGCTCCAACAACATTGTCAGTCACTGAACGCCACTGTCTCAAACTGCTGCAATTCAGCTTCTGTTTGCTTAGCATCTTAGGAGCCAGATACAGGTTAAGATCAGCAGGAACAAATATTTGCAGAGAGTGAATTTGAAATATGGACTTGCAAGGGCAACTTACAAGTTCACTTGCAAGGGCAAGTGAATTCCAAGTTTGCTTGGACATGAATTCCACCTGGGAATGGCAGCTGCACATGGGGACTGAATTCACTCATCATAATTGTCCTACACAGCTGAAAAAAAATGGGTATTGGCCAGCACAGGTGGTAGTTTGGAAGCCAGTTCTCATTCCACAGTTTCGGAGGGTGAAGTGTAGTGTGATATGCCCATCAGAGAGGTGGGGTTTGACTTTTGAGGTGGCTTTTCAGCGCCGAGACTTCTTTGAGTCCTGGAAGTGCCTGAGTCAGGACACTTAGGAATTTCTCCTTGCTTCTTGCATTTTGGTTACCATCTCAATATAGTGACTTCCTGCTGCATTGCCCTGCTGTGGATTTAGATATCACTCAGCTCTAGTGTATAGAATGAGAGAGCATAAATATTACGCTTTGGTCATGTAGCTCTGTAGCCTCTGGGTTGAGAAGCCTTAGCATGATCTCTGACTTGAATCTGCACCTTTTCTTACAGTGGTGTCTGATCTGTGTGCCACTGGAGATCACGACTGTGAGCAGATCTGTACAAGCATCCCAGGTTCATACAAGTGTGCCTGTAAAGAGGGTTTCACACTGAACAGCGATGGGAAGACCTGCAGTGGTATGTAATGACTTTCAGTTGTGCTGAGCTGTGTTCTGCAGTCGTAGGATTGGGAGCCACTGAGACAGGCTGGACATGTTCTGTTCAGAAAAGTCTGAAGATGAAACAATATACTTAGCAAGAATTTTTTTTGAAAAAGTGAGAATAAATGAGTGTGAACTGGTGCTGATTTTTTGCTGATTAAACATATTTTATTAGGAATAAAATGCCACTAGAGTTATCCACTTTACATAATTAATTGAAGCCAGGTAGTTGCTATCTTCTTTTGCCTTTTTCTTGCCCTTCAGCCTGCAGCGGTGGGTCAGGATCTGCTCTGGACCTTGTTTTCCTGATTGATGGCTCCAAGAGTGTAAGGCCTGAAAACTTTGAGCTTGTGAAGAAGTTCATCAACCAAATAGTGGAATCGCTCGATGTGTCAGACAAACAGGCCCAAGTTGGTCTGGTTCAGTATTCCAGTTCTGTCAGACAGGAGTTCCCTCTGGGGCAGTACAAGAACAAGAAGGACATCAAAGCTGCAGTGAAGAAAATGGCCTACATGGAGAAGGGAACAATGACAGGCCAGGCTCTGAAGTATCTCGTTGACAATTCCTTTTCCATCATCAATGGAGCTAGGCCTGGGGTTCCCAAGGTGGGCATAGTCTTCACTGATGGACGGTCACAAGATTACATCACTGATGCTGCTAAGAAAGCCAAAGATCTAGGTAGGTCTCCTCAGTTCTCAGTGCCTTGTTTTTCCCTTGGACGAGACATTGCATCTGTTACCGGTCTAGGTATGAACTCACTCCTAGAAGATCTCTCTTATCTGGAATAAATGCAGGTTGCTACAGAGTGAATTTATCCAGACATTCTCTGAATATCTCTGCATGCTCATACAGAACATGCAGCAGCTCTGGCTGAGCATTTAGACAAAGTTTGGTTTGCCAACAGATGGTTTTCACTCCCACAGCTTCCCCTGTGTTCTAAGTTCACTGGGTGTTTCTTGGCTGAGCAAGATGAAGTTTTACACATTTGTTACGGGTGCATAATGGCTTAGCATGCACACTTCACCCCAAATGTGCAGCGAACTTAGAGGAAAGCCACGGATATGTCTGATGTTGGTAATGAAAGTCATTCCAGCATCAGTAGGACTCATGGCAAGGCAAAGACAGAGAGCCCCTCAGAGAACAGCTGGAATCACAGGGCCAAATACAGCTTGTCTGTATCAGCCTTAAGGCATGGAAAAGAAAAAGAGGAAATAATAAAATAACAATACAAACGGAACCACAGACTGTGGGAATATCTGTGGACTCCCTGTCTGAAGCCCAGGCGCATTTGCTCATTAATTGATCCTTGCACAAGGATTATGCCTCTTCTAATTCACCTTATACCCATCCAGGAGGCTCAAATTGGCATATCTCTGACCTGGCCTCTCTTCCTGTAGCCTGAATACTCCAGGTCTGTATTGATACTCTACAATAAATGATGGCACAAAACGTAAGAAAGAAGCTGAGCAAGAAATCTTCACTGAATGGATATATATTGATATATTTATATATTTAAACATACTGAATATACATAGCTTGAGATCTGCCACTTTGCTGATCTCCTGCTGAACAAGTTCCCCGTGTCCTGCAAACACTCTGATAAAAATAGTCACATATATATCACACTACAGTTTTCATCTGGGATCTGTGATGGAAACACATTCCTAACTGAGATAGTCTATTCTTGGTATGCATATTCAGTATTCTGGAAATTTTAATAGCACCTATTCCAGAAGAGCTAAGGAACTTCCAAGCACAATAATCAAGTTTGCAAGGAGAAGAGTTCCCAATACCCAGAATGATCAAGCAATGCTCCTGCACTGGTAGTTGAAAACGTGTGGTTCCTAGTCAGCAAGGACCTACAGACTGAGCAGGGTCTGCTGCTGAAGCAGCAAGATGGTCCATGGCTCTCAGACTAATGGGCTCTCACTGCTTGCAGGCTTTAGGATGTTTGCTGTGGGAGTTGGCAACGCAGTGGAGGATGAGCTCAGGGAAATAGCTTCAGAACCCGTAGCTGAGCACTACTTCTACACGGCGGACTTCCGAACCATCAGCAAGATCGGGAAGAAGCTGCAAATGAAAATCTGCATTGGTGAGAGCTGAGTCCTGGGGGGAGGAGAAAATATAGTCACAGTATTTAGACATTACATAAAGCTCTTCATTCTCACTGTACTGAATTTGCAGAGTACTTGGAAGGATCATGGGACACCCAACTTCTGGGCAGTACCCTAAATCACAGACACCCCCAAATCTCAGGCATCTGTCCCTCTCACTACTCCCTCTTCTCCTTTTTCTCTCCATTCTTCTCTACTTTCTTTTTTTCTTTCCCCTTCAGTAAAGAATTCAAGCTAGAACAGGTACTGAGCGTGGCTAAAGGTGTATGAGGAATGAAAAAAAAAAAAAAGTTCTTAGAAGAGAAGCTGAGGGTGCATATATCTGACTTAACTTGAAGATCAAGTCAAAAAAAAGGCATTTGAATTGAAGCTAGTACACCACTGGCTGCTTCTACAGTCAGACAGGCACCACAGGGGTGACAGACTGCAAATTAAAACAGGCATCCAGTATATTCCACATGGCCCTTAGGTGTTTAGGTGTTTAAATTTGGACAATATGAATTCTAAATTGCCTCAGCTGGGATAGTCTCAAAAAGCAAAGGTGAAGAGGGGACTGAGTAGGACATAGACATTATAAGAGGAGGTAAAGAATAAAACAAAAGCTAAAGAATAATGTTAACCTGTGAATAAACTGGGTCTCTAAAGTAGAAAATAAGAATTACCGATGTAATTTGGGGTATTTATTTAGAAGGAAGAATAATGCCTCCAATGAGATATATTGGTCTTTTGCAAGGGATCTGCTTGCAGATTCCAGCAGACCACTGTATAAATCCCAAATAGTCAGGCTTCATTTAACATGTGCATACCTTGCTTGCTTGCCTTATCACGTGCATAATAATCTTGTCTCAGGAAAATCAGGCTTAGTTCTTGCTTCACTACAGATAACCTGAATCATTCTAGGCAAGGGTCCTGCTCTCTGTAATGTGATTTAAATCGTCCTTCTCTCTTCTGTTTTCTCCTTCCTTTTATCAGGTTGTTGAGTTGATTCATTGTCATTTTGTAAATATCTCCTTTCTTTTCCCAGTCATCCCAGTTACCTTTTTTTCTACTTTTTTTTGAATAAATTAGTTTTTCTTTAAGAACATATCTAAATCACTGTCATAGTTTACCAATCTGAGGAAAGCATATTGCTCTGCCTACTCAAGAAATGAAATATTGCAGCAAATACCAAACAAGCCTTCACACCCAGATGGCAAACAGTGCCTCCAAATTATTTTTTCACAAAGTCTGACATGTGCCTTGTTATGAGCAGAAAAGACTATTGCCCACCATGATGACACTGTTGGGAAGAGAACTGGAAAACAGATTGTTTTGAACACTGTATCTGACCAGTTTCATGTTTTGGGACCATCAGTAGTAGAGCTCTTTGGGCTTTCAGAAAACTGGAAATACAGGAAACTGTTTCTATTTTTGGACAGATCTTGGCCTATATAACAAAAAAAAAAAAAAAAAAAAATACTCTCTTGTCATCTGAGGTTAAAGGTTAAAGGCAGAAATAATCAGTCAGGTAGTTAGGAAGAATGATAGTTTGATCTTCTTCATGCTTGCACTAAAGAAAATAAGAAATACTTATTACAGTTGCCACAGTGATTTTGATTTAATTCTTTTGTGTGTGGCTTTACTCATCTTCTTGATACTGTGTTCTACAGAGGAGGATCCGTGTGAATGTGAGTCTATTGTGAAGTTCCAGACAAAAGTAGAAGACCTCGTAAAATCACTGCAACAGAAATATATCCTTTGGGGAGCTATCTTGGTCCAGAACTGAATGGGTTGAGCTGGGTTTTTCTGGGGGGAACCAAAGGGTAAGTCTACCATTGAGGAAGATCTACCACTGAGGGAAGCAGACTAGATAAGTGGTCAAGAAGCTGGAGACAAGACACTTGCATCACAAATAGGTGTCTAATGGGAAGGATCCCTGCTTTAGGGTTCACAGCTACAAATCTGGTACACAAAACAAGAAGCACGTGAGAAACACTGGAGCCAAGGGAGAATATGAGCTGTATGCAGCAAAGGTCATTTTTTAGGAAGATGCTTAACTGCTGCCAATGTGACAAAAGTGTGGAAGTGTGTGAATGGTTCATTCATGGGAAAATGTTGCTATATCTGTAAACTCCTCAGTCCTGTGAGCCAGGCCAGAACATGAGGGCTGAGAGCAATCGTTGGACTGTGAGCAGAGAGAACCACTGGTTCTTGCATGCGGTGGACTCAGTCAGTCATTACAGCACAATGGGTGGAATTCTCACCCGTAGCTAGAGAGAGTCTTCATTCCTGGGAATAAGGAGAGAACGTCCTTTTAAAAGTTAATTCAGGCACAGACTGCTGTATTTTCTATGTCAGTTACACAGTATATTTTCTCCTCTTTAGTTCAAATTGAGTAAAATCAATGTCTTATATTATGCAAAAGGTCAGAGTAAATCAGTAGTTCTCATCCAGTGTGCTGCATCTCTTAGGCACGTCATGAAAAGCAATTAGTGGAAAGAGCAGAAAACTGTGATATGGTATAACTCTAAGAAAAGGTCTCTCCTCCAGTCTTCACATAACCCATACTGCTCAAGGTCAAGAATTCTCTGTCAACCACTTAAAAGATACTCCAATCATTCCTATTTTTTTTACATTTTCCCTTATAATAAATTCAGAGGCGTGTGAGAGTGTGTGTGTATATGTGAACATTTTTTTACCTTTAATAAAAGTCCATCAACCTGAGCAATTCTGAAAATGCCAGAGCAGATGATGACAGCATTCCTCCTCTACTTGCTCCCAGCGGGGCAGCTCCATTCATTATCAGTGCTGAAAGTTAGAGAGGAACTTGAACAATGAATCACTAATGTGCACTGTCATTTTTCCCCTTAACTCTTGCTCACTGGATGCTGTGGCAAAAAGGATCGAAGCCCTGGAAAACAAGATCATCTAAGATCCCCAAATTCTTTTATTTCCCTCCTTTCTTATGTAATGTAACAAAACCAGAAGTCCTTCACCTATAGCAAGGGCAGCTCAGCCACAGCGTTATGTCCAGCTTGTATTTTTTTAAAGAGTCTAGTCTACCTGCATTTGTTTAAAAGAGAAGAAGTATAACAGTAGGGCACAGATTGTATAATGGGCAGAACACTGCGTATAACTGAGAGCTAGACCATGCTAAAGTTTGTTGCATCATATAGAGTGCATACATAAAAAAATGGAAAAGATTTGTTTTTGATTTAAAGCTTAATATATATATGTGTGTGTGTGTTAATACATACTTGATTATGAGTTCTGTGAATCTGAATCCTTGCTGTGTTATTCTGCATCTTTTGTTTCTACGCATGAGATAATTTAATTTAAAAGTCAAAGTGAGTTAAAGACAACTCAGATGTCAAGTGCAAAAAGTCAAAGCAGCTGATCAGCTTATTATTGTAAGCATGAAGCATTTGTCAGTAAGTAGATGAAATATAATTATCTCTGACTGTGCATTGCAGATATGATAGGATAAGATGCTGCTGCTAGTTGGGTTTATCCATAGCTACTGTACAATACAGGAAGAAAACAAGCTTATTTTCTCCTAGCTAGCAAATGCCTTCTCAACGTTTCAGTGAACCAGCATCTGTCTGAGACGGACCTGTCTTGGTTCAGTCCTGATAACGTTCAATGAGCCAGTGGTTGTGGCTCTGTGTAACGCAAGGCAGTACTGCTAATACCAACCCCAGGAGATGGGCCAATCCTCAGCTCTCTGGTCTCTAAAGCCACAGCTCGAAGTAGAAAACTTCATCAGCACCTGAAACACGGAGAACTGCTGATGAAACTGCTGCAAATGGAAATGGTGCCTTCATCACTGTAGCGACCAGAGGCGAACTAACTTCTTCCATAATCCACACCTCTAATCTTCTTCAAAGCTGAGAAGTTAACCTCAACATGAAACACTTTTGTACTGTATTTCTTTTCCTCCCTTCCTGGATCCCCATCACTGGCAAGACCAAAAAAAGTGGTGGGGACTGGAAGCTTCTGACGCTGCCTGTCTCCTACAGCTGTAGTCTGGCTAGGAGAGGAGTGAAGTGGTCACAGAGGCCATGTGTGTGCACGGCATGGTGGAGCACTGTTGAATGTGAGCATGAAGGGGTTGGTTTGGAAGGGTATTTTAATTTTTTTTTTTTTTTGCATCAAAATATTTATACTTGAGACTATGTGAAAAGCTTTTCAGAATAACTTGGCCTATTCAGAAATGTCACCATAGCAGATGTTTTGGGGTAAAAAATAAAAGTTTGCTGAAAACTTTAGAAGATCATTTCTTTGTGTATGCTTTGATGTAGTATCCTGACAAATGGCACCCCTTCCTACTCTTGGTAGTGAGTAGGAAAGCCTCAAAATTCAGATTATAGCCTTTTAGTTCCTTGCAAAGAAGAAGCATATCCATCGAGTATCTAAAACACTTGCCTCAAAGCTGACAAAAAAATCCTTTATTACACTCTTGAATTTATGGGAGCAAGCCTACACATTTCCAAGCATTAGCTCAAGGACTAGAGTTAGTTACTGATAGCAAAAACAAGTCCTCGCAGTCCAGTCTTTTATACTGCACTTACCCAGAGTAACCTCTATCAAGTCCTAGGGATAAGATGAGCTTGAGTAGCCTGAGCTACTCATGTTACATTTTTTGTCAAGTCAATGAACAGAAATAGACACAATAAGGCACAACTGTCAGGATGATGTTCATGTTTTGGAGGACTAAACCCAATCCCCAGACATGTCAAGGGAGGGTGATCAGCATAAGACCATGTGTATTGGCTAATAACTCCGAAAGTCTGGGACACAAGGAGCTGAAATACCAAGCATTGCTCCTTCAAATCTTTGGAAGCCCTCTTGGGAAGGAACTAAGAGACATCATGTTTAGGTCACGACGTTCTCTCTTTCCAAGTAAGGCTCCTGGAAACTCCAGAGAGCTGCTCCTACTGTGCACATAGCAGCTCCTGTGTTTATGGAGTGCACACCACTATATCTTTCCCTAGCTAGCTTTTCGGAAGTTCATCTGTCCATATATCCATCTAAATAACCAAGCAGCAATCCTCAGCTCTGCCATGATCTTTAGACACAAAAAAACTCTAGTGAGATGGCATCATCAGCTCTCATAGTAAAGAAGACATCATAGGAACAAGCCATAAATAATTGCAAATATAAGCTGAAAAGGGTGCTTTTCCAGAGCTCTACATAGAGAGGAGAGCCAGGATATATTATCAGGCACAGAATTACTTCTGTAACTAATATTTTGTTTTGTGTTACAGATAAAGCAGAACTAAACTAATTAACAATTATTTTTCCTCCCTTCTCACTTCTTCTGGCTTAAAAGAAGGAAAGAGCTCTCGCATCTCCAAAATCAATTAGTCACTGGGATAGAACACAGGCTTTTGACATTGTAATTAGACTTCATTAATGGATCACCAATGGCAGCAAGGTGGAAACCTACTAGATGAGTCTCCGGTCGCATTTTCTTTCAGTTAATTACAGGCTTATCTTGGAAACGAAAGATGCTGCACACAATGAAAAAACTCACTTGTATGTCCCAAATTGTGGAGTGATGAGCTTACACTGAAATGAACTTACACTGGAGGTTATAAAATGGTACTTCTGGGGCCAAAAAACTTCTTTTTTCCTCTTTTTGCTCTTGAACATCCTAAATATGACCAGTCCCTCTCACCACATTGTCATCAAATCCCAAGTTCTTCTGGCAAAAGAATTTGTGAAATGTTTTCTTTTCTCTGTGGAAAATAACCTCAGCAACTTTTCCCTTTCCATCACAGGAGATCAAAGATGCCATCTCTCTCAAAGGCAGGAGGAGAAGATCTCTCAGCAGAGCTCTTTTGCCAACAAGATCCCCCTGAGGAAGGACTTTTTTTTTTCATGCAGGTCATTGATATTATAATACAGGGCCATTAGTAATCAAAGAAAAAGTGCTTTCAATTAAACAAAGGGCTTTTAGTTTGGTAACATCTTTCAAAAGGAATTTGTAACACTAATATAGTATAATTGCTGCAAATGAATGGGTAGGTAACAGACCAGGTATTTGTTTGTTTTTCTTTTTTCTCCCAGCAATATCAGGTACTCAAACCTATCTCAGGCTAGCATAAATTTATTGTTCCTTGTAAGAAACAGTATACTTACCCTCTCCTAGTCCTCAGAGGTAACTCAGTTTAAAGTGCTAGTAAATCTATGTTGTGCAAATTAATATTTATCATTTTATGCTCAACTTGGGAAAAGGCTTCAACAAGCCCATGTATGTTACCTTGTGTAATTCCTTTAATGATGAACTTGCTAAGGATGAGAGCTCTGATGATAAATTTTAAACTTTATCCTTTTTAAACTCTCTCCTTCAGAGAGTCATTTGGATTCATTCATTTTTCAATCAGCAATCATGCCGGGAACTCTTTTGTGAGTTTTACAGTTGCTGTGGCATTTTATTGTTTTGTGGCCTGCATCTCATTATTATACATTTATCTACTGCATTATTTAATCTATGTTCTGCATAAATTAGACTGGGGATAACAGGAAAAGCTGAACCGTTAACTGTCTTCAGGTAGTGCTGTGTTCTTTGGTGTAGATCAAATTAATATCCCCCTTCTGTGGATGGAGAAAATGAATCCCAAAGGTACCGAACAGGCAGCAACATAAAGCGCTTGAGGAATTGTACAAGGTGCTGTATAGATGGGTAGGGAGGGGAGGGCCTTGCTTCCCCAGATTACCCTCAAGGCAGAGGAAGGTCAAGATGTATAGGTGATTTTATAGCTGAGCCACGAAGCGCGTTACTTCACACTTGGAGCATATTCACACGTTCTCCACTGTCGATGACCAAGACCTGCCGCTGGGTGACAGAGGGCAGCTTTCAGCAGAGCCTGCAATGCAAAGCTCGCATCATCTGAAGTCACAACAAACTGACTCCCAACTTCTGCTCACACTCTGTGCAGATCTCTGTCCTGGACTGATGTCATCTTCTTCAGGTGAAAATGCCAAAGTTTAGAAGAGAGAAAGGTAGAAAGCCTGACCTGTGCTTGGAGCTGAACTTCACAGATGAGGCCAAAACAGGTTCATACTGTGTGCAGCTCTTTTTCACCGCCATAGAAGGGGTCATAGCAAGTAGCAGTGAGCTCACCATGAATTCATGTGTATGGGTGCCTTTGCGTACCATAAGGAGCACAAATGACATTTCCAGTGCAGCAGCAGGGCTTGTACTTAGGTTGTGTTAGGACTCCCTGGAGTCTCAAGGACTCTGTTGCTAGACCATTTAGACAAGTATGTAATTAATAAATTAGCTCCAGAGGGGAAATCACTTAACAACCTTTCAGACCATCAGACTTCAACGTAACCTCCTGACATGTCTAGTTTTTAACAGTATACCCAGAAATTAGTCACAGTTTCACATGGGCTAGTAAGGAGAAAGTAATTATTGGCATTACTGCTAGAGCTCATAGCAAAGGCTAGGCTTACTTGGGGAAATAAAGACTAATTTGAAATATGTATAGATAGGAGATCTTGAAATCAGCAGGTGTAAGGGGAAAAGAAACTTCAAAGCAGACATAAGTATGGGAAGACAAATTTCGTTTATTTTTCAGGGAAAGAGGGGAGTTCCATAACCAGAATTGGCGTGGTCGGAGATGAAGTTGGCATTAAGACAATAAAACTGCATCTGCTTAACATGGGCCTTCATGTTCCTAGATGAGGAATGTGAAGATAAGAACATCTCCAACTGTCTGAACATTTGGCATGGCATACTCTAGACCCTCAAACCCATGCTGAAATGGAGTACAAGAGCTGGTGGATATTTGGTGGATGTCTGGTTGAGGCAGGATCCATCCTGAGCCCCTTCCAGGATGTCCAAAGGGCAGGATGTCCAGGATGTCCAGGATGTCTCTTACCACACTGGCCGTTAGAAGAGACCAGACTCAGAGGACAGGATACCTGGAATCCTCTTCCAGATGGCAGTAAGTACTGGGGGTTTCGAGGGCAGATCTGGGTTATACCCATACACTGGATAGTACCTTACAAGGCTACATTTATTACAGTTCTCCATAAACTCATGTTTCTTCTGGAAAGCTTCAGGAAGTCTGATTAACAGAAAATCAGAAGATAGCCAGTTGGATATGTAAAAGAGAGAATGATAGATGTGAGAGGGAACAAAATTGTTTTGAAAGACACACAGTTTCCTGGCCCTGATGAGACTGTCTGCCTTCAGAGTATAAATAAAATACACAAAAAAAGCTGTGCTTGCTATTTCAAGTAAGTTCTCTGAGCAGAGGGCACTTGGGACACCGGCTAGGGCGGAGCGGGCTGGAGATGCCCCCTCTGCTGAGCAGCTGGCAGGATCAAGGGCCCCACGCTGTGTGCGCACAGACGGACACTTGGCTGCACGTCTGCCCTGCAGGACACTTGGCTCCAGGTGTCCACACAGAGCCCTGGCCATGCTCTGAATGAAGAAATAGCTCTGGAGAGGGAGCGATGCAGAGCAGCAGCGGGATGGGCTTTTCTGAGGGTGGATGGCACCAGGTGATGGATCTGGAGGTGGGGAGCACTCTGTGCCCAACATCCTGGGAACCTGGAGCATCAGGACCATCTCCTCTTGCTCCCTGTGCTCCACGCTGGCTTGCTGAGCTGAGCATGGCATAACATGGGCCCTGTGTATTCAGGGATCCCAGGCACTCTGGCTTACAGAGACATCTCGCCACGTATACTCCTGGCTGCCAGAAAGAGCCCAAAGACTCTGCTCAGAGGGCACGTTCCCTTCCTCAGACAGCTCCAGAGAGGTATGTCATGGATGGAGCACTGTAAAGAACCCACTGCAGTGACTTTGTTTGGTCCTGCACCGTGCGAGGATACAAGGGGACTGGAGACAAGACACCACAGCCTCTTGGGGGCAAGTAGGATTAGATCTCGAGGGCTGGGCTGCACGGAGACGCCCTAGAGAGGATGTCCTACCATAGCACCAGGTGAGGGGAGTAGCAGTATTAGCAGTGTGAAAGTGGCTTCCTAAGCAGGCAGCGGGTTGCAGGCTAAGGTTTCAATGCCCACTAGAGAGTGCAGAGGCAACCCTTGCAATATGTCACCATTGTCGCTAGATGTCCCCATCTGAATACAAACGACAACCCCACCAAAACCCACAAAACCAGACCTCTATTCCCCCACAAACACAGCTCCTGGTTGTTCTTCTTGACACTGACAGTGATTAAAGACAACACCACTTAGCCTTCTGTCATTTGCACTGAATCAGTAGTGTTTGATTGGTTTAGCCTTTGCAGCAAGGAGTTAAATAAATAAATAAGAATCTCTATAGAGTGTGTGGTAACGAACAGGGAATCCATGGCAGACATGGACAACACAAAACTACAGGCAGATTGTGCTGAGGTGGTGTTTTTCTACTTGACTTGATGTGTCTTATTCTCCTCCTGCATCCTTTAGGCACCGCCCCATCAGGGGGGCTCTTCCCTGGCCCACAGTCTGGGAGGGAAGCACTGCTGGCAGCAAACTGCAAGGAGAAGGTGCTCACTGCCTCTGGAAACGATGCTTCATTGAGGCATAACGGGCAATAATGATGGCTTCCATCTCACTTTTCATGCCACAAGCATTAATTAACCCCGATATCAATCAGGGTGGTCTGATGGCCTTTTCAGGTGGCTCCAGTATGGTGATAGTGAAGGAAAGCAGACAGAGGTTATGTGAATTTCCCATGGCCAGGGAAGGATCACATCAGAACCAAGAAACTAGGAAGGCTAGAGGGACAGTGAGCCTGGATGAGGTGAGAGGGAGCCAAAATGATCAGCATGAACTGACCACGAGCGAAGGATGAACACAAGGTTTTCAGCACTGAGAGTTCAGCAGTTGGAGTCAGGGTGGAGGCCAGAGACCAAAAGAGGCACTTGATGCGATTCAGAGCTCAGCTACACAAGGCTTTAAGCAACCTGCTCTCTGTTGATTCTGCTCTGAGCAAAGTGTTGGACCCAAATCATCCAGAGGTCCCCTCCTATCCGTATGATTCTGTCCCCACATCTCCGCTCCAGATCCCTTCTGGGCCTCTATTCTATGAGGCCAGAGTTTGCTATTGATGTTTAGATCACAGTGCTACTCTTCTGGCTGTCATCACTCTATAACACTGCACAGAAGCTCTTGAGACACCACCGATGGCATTACAGCACCCTCTGCAATCCCAGTATCTGACCTGAACCCTGGGTCACCAACAAGGAATGGCTGTGAGACATCCAGGCTCAAACCACAGACTCTCTCCTCTCGCAGACCCTCCAGGAGGGCTTGGAGAGCTGCAGCATCTTGGTTCAAATTCCTTCATGCTGTGCACGATCAATATCTCCTTGAAGGAGGGTGGATGGCTCGCGGGACAAACCTCTGCCTCCAGACAGGCCACATCCAGACGTGGTTTCATGCCACTGTGCAGAAGTCAAACACTGTGTGTGCTGGCTCCCACAGAAGGACCTTGATGCAGGGAGCTGGGCTGTGCCTCTGGCAGAAGGAGGCTGTGGACAGAGCCCTTAGAGCAGCTGTAAATTCTTCTCTGCTGTCTGTGCTCCTCTCTCCAGCTTCTCTGTCTTGTTTCACCTGGCTGCATACCTCAGATTTAGTATTTCCAGGCTTTATTTCCTTAAGAGAGGGCAAGTGGAGACTGTAACCTGAGTTGATAAATCCTTAGACTTTGACCTCAGCATTTATTTGCTTAGGTTGATGTTTCCCATTTCTCCAGGCTGTGCAGACAACCAGCAGCACCATCTCCCTTGCAGACAGGCACCTAAAGGTGCCGGCTGACTCAAGGGCAGCCCACCCCGCGTTGCTCTGTGGAATGCCCTGCTCTGGGACACCCATCTTTGGGCTCAGGGTGGGATCAGTGGCTCCCTCTTCAGTGGCCCCAAGTGATAGTGCACAACATCCCAGAGGGACATTTTTCTGCTTTGTCTCACAAAACAACTGTGGAACGGAATGTGCTGTGTGACAATGTGGCAGGAGACTGCTGATCCCATGTTATGTCTGGGAACTGCAAGACATCATTTCTCGCATCACAGGAAAATGGCCTAAGGCCATCAGAAGATATATATATCTAAAAAAAAAAATGCTCTAATAGCAGCCCATTATCTCATGACAATGGTTCTGTTAACACATGCGAACTCTGCCAATGTGCTTAGACGTATGAGAAATGGAATGAAAGGTGCTGTCGCTAAGGAGAGAATTTATGTCCAGGTGGAGGAATGGGAAGCGGAATTGGAGACAGCGGTCCTGCAGGCTTGAGGAAATAGATTGAAAAAATGCATCTGGAGCACGGAAGCAGCACAAAACATGTTGCAGTTTGGCTCATTTGGGATTCCAGTCATACGGGCAGCAACGCTGTGGAGGATTTAGCTTGCCAATCAGCACCTTATTTATTTCCACTGAACAGGATATCTTTATTCTGTGGTCGTCGCTGCCTCTGACATCTTTGGAGATTGCAAAATCAAGCAGCTTGGCTCATGGCTTCGTTTTGTTTTGTTTCATTCAAAGCAGCACGAGAAGCAGGAAAAATATTCATAGTTAGGAGAGAGCTCCTTGGCATTGCAGGATGGCTGCAGATTCATTCACCTCCGGGTCTTCGCCCCAGACACAGGGATTGCAGTGAGATGGCGCTGGCCAGGGAGCATCTTTTGGATCCTAAGACGGACGGCCACCTACGTCCCTAGGGCTGAGGTGGGTGAGGAGTGAAGTGATTTAGAGGACCGAGTGGAAGAGAAAAACTGACTTTCCCATCTTGCATACTCTTGCCACTTGCTGTGTTCACTATCACTACGAAATGAGTTCTGCCTTGAATTCCCACAGGGATTTGCTCTCAGTCGGCTGCACTGGCATCAGGTCCCAGCCCAAGGCGCAGGGTATGAAGCGAGAGCCCCGGCGACGCTATTTCCAGCCCAACTCCTCAGCAGAGCATGTGGCACCCACAGCAGCACGATGGGACCTGCACCCTGCAATGCTAAATGCTCTCAAGGGGAGCAGAGTGTCCTCACTCCTCTGAGGACTTTCTGGGTGACTCAGATCTGCGGGGTCTCCTCCAGCTCTGTCCAAGCTCCTGGAGCTCCCAAAAGTCAGAGACTTTCCCTGAAACCCGAAATACTGAGAGACTCCACAAGGCCTGTCTCAGTATTCAGGGCAACCAGAGGCTTTGTTTTATTTTGGACAAATCAAATAGAAACAATTGTTTGAGGTTTGTTTGTTTGAAAAAAATGCTCTTCCAGAACTCCCAGGGAGGGGGAAAGCATCCAAATTCTCATTTGCAAGCTGAACAAAGAAACCTTTTCCTGCAGTGCCAATTGTTGCCTCAAAAAAAAGATCCTGATTTTGTCACTAGCCCTTCCTGGATCTAATAAAGAACAAGGGGTATTTAAATGTGAGCCAGTGCTCAGAAGGTTCAACATGTGAAAATGGATGCACCGAATTAAAAAGTACTGAACCTATCTTCTCAACAAAGTAATTTTTGTAGAAGGTCTTCTTAGAAAAAGAAGCTTGGCAATTATTTTCCTTGAAAATATTTAAACACTATTGACAGACGTTCCATTTTCCAGAAAAATAAAATAAACTTGCATTTGAATTAAAGAAGCATTCTGCATTGTTCGGAACTTTGAAATGGGAAACAGATTTTTTTTACGGAAGAAAATTCTGTTAAAAAAAAAAAAAGACAATGGGGAGGAAAACCACACTCCAAAACATTAACATGGAAAATATTTTTGCTTCCAAAATCAAGAATTACAGTTTAACTTGAAAAGAAGCAAACAGTATCATTTCAAGCAATGTGTTGAAACACTGCCAACTCTTTTCATTTGTTTCTTTTCAAAGTTTCATGTTCTTCCCAATTTAAAAATGAACTGTAATGCAGGAAAATGAAACCCCTCACTTGTAGCACTTCTAAGCAAAGGTTCACCCCAGGCATCTTCTGTGTGTAAGATGTTGGTTTCCTGCCCAGCTCTGCGATGATCTGCGTTTCCCCACTCAGTCCCTGGAGCTGCTTTTTATACCTTTTGCTTACACCAGCCTGCTTACAAATCGGTACAGGTAAAGGTTTCATACAGCTTCCAGAAGACAGCTGTTTACAAAGATTAGCACCATGAATTTCTACTAAATCAAGGTCGCATGCTGCAGGACCTCTGAAAGGCTGATTATCTTCAATTCTTCAAGTTCTTTCACAGTTTCAGTTTACCACATCACAGCTTCAGATATCACCATCTCCTGTGGCACCAGCTTTCTTTCTGCGCTTCTCTGAAGCAGGTCCAAAGATGCTTTGCACAGTGCAGCACTTGGGCAGCCCTTTTCCACATCTGGGAGAACTGAGGCATAAGCAGTGGCAGGGCTCAACACCATCATCCATGGGTAGAGCTGGTAACAACACCCAAGGCCCCTGCTGTATATTTGAGGTCCTCTCTGCCAACGTGAACTCAATGTTTTTTGGGAGATCAACCCAAGACCTAGCGAAATTCAGGAATTGTTGAACATCACAGTGAACACCTGTGGACCACGGTGACGTGCAGATGTTGCCTAGAGAAGGTAGTATCCAGGCTTCAGTGGATCTAGT
Organism: Nothocercus julius; assembly: GCA_013398735.1. Taxonomy (NCBI): domain Eukaryota; kingdom Metazoa; phylum Chordata; class Aves; order Tinamiformes; family Tinamidae; genus Nothocercus; species Nothocercus julius. Next base: position 843,592 of record VZSV01000226.1, on the reverse strand, counting down.
GGGATTCAGAAGACTCCTTCATCTTCTCTGAAGGGAGATCAGAAACCTTCTCCTCTCCCATTTCACAGATTTGTTTCATCCTTATGGAAAAGCAAGAAAAAAAAGTCAATCTCTTCTTAGCATGAGGTGGGAGGGGAAGGAATCCTGTTGATAGTCAGTGCTGATGAAGCAGGAGAGTGGAAGCACATCTGCAGAGGATACTTTCTGATAAATTAACGTGTGCGGGGTCTCGCAGGCCCATTTCCTCCCATCAGAATTGTGCTGGTGGAAGTACTCCCACGAGAGACAGCTTCACATCTGTACTGAGCACCATAGCTAACAAGAAATGTGAATCTTGGCTTTCAAATGCCAGCAATGAGAGAAGAGCGAGGGAGTAAAAATCGCTTCTTTTATTAAACAAATTCCCCCCTCTTATCCTTATTAGCATCCTTATGCTTATTAGGAGCACTGGCTGCCTCCATCCATTCTGGAGAGCATCATCTGAGCATGAGGGCAGCCCGGCCCGCTTTGCGAAGGCTTGTGGTGGAGTAGCCTTGGGTGCCACATACTCACCTTGACAGTGCTACCAGCGCCGGGGCTCTGGCAGCTCATGGAGGACTTTGTTCCTCTGCCTGGAGGGCTGATCCATCACACGCAGTTCAGACCTGACTGTGAACAGAAGACGCCAGGCTCACGAGAGTGATACCAATCAGGGTATAGCAAAGAAAAAGCGCATTCATACGGATCTGTTTAATCATTAGTGATTCCTAACCCGTCATTTTTCAACACCACAATGTTGCTTGCTGGTGCTCCAGAGGAAAATGCAGCCTAGGGCAGAAGTAGATTGGCTAAGAGGGAAACTGGCAGGAAACATAAGGGAAGAACAAATCATCTAGGCATGGACAAGGTCAGAAATCAAAGACCTCCTAATGTTCCCTGAGAGAGGAGGAAAAAAACAGCTTTGGTTGACTGCAAGAGAAATGGATAAACTGGGGATAAAAGCTACACTGAGGGTTTCTTTGTATGGGAAAATTATGAGAGCTGGGTCTCGGCTGAGTTTCCAATGATCCTCTTCTTGGTGCCTGGTGACTGAAATCAGGGACAAGTCATTCCCGGGAATGCAATTAACATAGCCGTCACAGCTGCCCGCTCGGGGCCAGCATGAGCCAGTCGCATATGTTCTAATCCCCGTCACAGCCAATATAACACAGAGGGAGCTGTGCTGGGATTTCAGCAACAGCAATTTCAGCACAGGCTTTTACACACTGCTGGCCCACTGAGGCCTGAGCACAAGCTAAGGGCAGGAGGGGGTGTCCAGGCTCCTGTGCTGCTCTCAGCATGACGATTCTGCTGACAAGCACAAACCAGGGTCTTGTCAGCACCGAGGTGCAGGTGAGGCTCCTCCGGGCTGCAGCTCGGCCTCGCAGCACAGCGAGAGGACCACTGATAGAGCAGTCATCTGAGTATGCAGGCAATGCTGCCTCCCCAGTGATTGGGATAAATGACACCTAGGACGTGGGGCAACACCCAGGTGACCCTGGGCTGACTGCTCATTTCACGGGTGTCAGAGCTGGCCGGCACCAGCTGCTGCTTGCTCCAAGGCTGACATGCTTCAGGTTTCCTTTTTCTTTCTTTTTGTTTTTTTTTCTCTCTCTCAGATTTCTTTGATAACCAGTGGGCTCAGCTGCACAGCACTGGCTTCTCCTTGGCCTGCTGGGGATGTCACTTATACACTTACAAACTAGACAGCTGGGAGATAATCCAAATATCGTAATCGGCACAGTTCTACCGCAAAGTGGTCATACAGTAGACATCTGCTGTGCTAGCACCAAATAAGCTAATGCCAGGAGCAGAATAACCATGGTTCAGGGATGGGAGAACCAGCAAGAGTACACTGCCCAGCTACTGCAGAATTTTGTTAATCTTTCTAATGCATTTTACTGTGGGGGCCCACCAGGTCCTGGGGAGCTAGTTTGTTCATGAACATCAAAGAGCTTTGCAGCCACTTGGGGACAGGCCTATGGAAATCACAATTGCAGGCTACATATGCTGGAAAGTTGATGTAGGCATCAGCTGGGCCTGTTTAGCCTGGAGAAGAGAAGATTGAGAAGGGATCTGATCAACATGTTCAAATACCTGAGGGGAGAATGTAAAGAGCATGGGGCCAAACTCTTCTCGGTGGTGGCCAGTGGCAGGACAAGGGGTAATGGGTACAAGCTGAAACACAGGAAATTTCGTCTCCATATGATAAAGAACTTCTTTCCAGTGAGGGTGCCAGAGCCCTGGCACAGGCTGCCCAGAGAGGCTGTGGAGGCTCCTTCTCTGGAGATCTTCCCAACCTGCCTGGATGCCACCCTGTGCCATGTGCTCTGGGTGTCCCTGCTGGAGCAGGTGGGGTTGGACTGTAGAGGTCCCTTCCAACCTCAACCGTTCTGTGGTTCTGTGAAGGACTGCACCTATTTCCAGTCAGGACACTGAGTCAAAGGAAAGACTGCAACTGCCAGGTCTGAAACTGCAGCTGAGCCCTATGCCATCCTGCAAAAGTAAAGAGTGCCGAACCTAGCTTATTCTTAAAGGGTGGAGAGGCTGAGAGGATCCAGATGTGCACCGGCTGTGATTCAAGAACTGCAAGCTACTTCTTGTGCTCTCTGCACAAATGGCAAAGAGGAAAAAAAGGGTCAGGAGAAAGGGTGTTTGTCCCTCTTCTACAGGTAACAACTTCCAATGCAGAGAGAGAAGTTGCTCATCCTAATACAAGGCTATTCAGCACCACATTCCCTACCCTTTATAGCAAGATCCTCTTTTGCCTGAGGCACTTTCTGATACTCATATTCTATTATTCTGACATGAGCCATTTCCTGCTTGATTTCAGGATAAAAGGATTTGTGTAACTTTCTATGGCCCTGTTGCCAGCAAAAACACACAGCTTCCTCTAGGATCAGTACAAGTGATGAAATTGCACCTGGCAGAAGGAAAAATGCATACTCTAGATAAGAGTGACCCCATGTAAGAGATAATACATTGGAAGCTCTTAATCAGTCCCATTAAGGAGAAGTGGTGTCTACACTACTGTAATCAAAATCCTATTGCAACTCTGCCAGGCTGGCTTAGACAAACATGTTCCACCTTTGCAGCCTTTGCAAGATACAGAGATTGCCTTGTGCTGAGGTGATACTGAATTGATTCAAAACAAATTTTAGGATGTTTCAGGCATTAAAGTTCTTCAGGAAGGTCACTGGTTATATGGCAGAAGCAGTTCCTTTTCAATCTCCCCTTTAGTTTCAATTTGCAGTTCTGCAGAGAAACATAGAGCGCTCTGGTTCCTGTTTTTAAAAGAAAATAAACCAAACTCATGTGGTGAGAAGTCAGAGTAAGACAGTGGGCTTTATTTCTCTTCTTGAAAGCCTCCAAGTATTGGTGGAAGTCCTTGAATTTAATTGCAGAAACTCCTCTATCTGTGTCTTTCCCTTGAACCTTACATCCAAAAGCACATTCTTAACTGGCATGAGATTAAAGGAATTGCAAAATAAGAGGAACATTTCCCCAGCCTTAACTCCTTGGTTTAGGGGCTTCAGGCTGCTCTCTTGCCTCTGTGTGTGCAACACACCACTCATGGACCTTCTGATATCCACTGGGGAGGGTAGGGAACTTTTTAGAGGGAAAGGTAGAGATTGTGGGTATGAGCACGGACTCTTCATGCGGTATTACAGAAAAGGTCGTGGCTCTGGCTGTTTTCATGGGCGACTGAAGAGAGAAATGCGGCAGGGAAGAACACAAAGTAGGTGCCGGTGGAAAGCAGGGGGCAGACAGGGCTGCAGATGACGGCTATTGGAAGCCTCCTGGAGGACAATAAGGTGACACATCTGAATGATGGAGGAGTGTTAATGAGACGGATGTGCAAGAGGAAGAAATGGCAGAGGTGTTTTGACCATGATGGTCTAAGGATTCCATGGAGACAAGGTTTGCAGGGAGACATAATAGCTTCTATTAGAACAATTGGTATCATTGAGGGGAAAAAAATGACTAGCTTTTGAGCACCCAACCATTGCAGATCTATGAAAAGGAAATTGGGGTGAAGCATTACAGAAAGTAAATGGGGAGAGAATCTGATGTACGTGTTCACACGGGCGGGCTGCTGGATCTTCTGTTGTCTGATGCATTTTTAGGCCATTTCCACTCAGGCAAAAGGCCTGGTAAAATGCTTCTGAATCAGAGTGGAATTACTCCCATTTCCCTTGTTCTTATGTTTACTTATGTAAATGATGAGAGGGCAGGCAGAACTCATTCTTTGTTATTCACACACCTCTTCTTTGTCCAGGAAAATTCCTACACGTTATTATGAACATTGCAGCGAGTCATATAGGATACCTATGGACACTACAAATCAACCCCACAGTCCTAAGGATGAAAGCCAGCATTCCCTATTTATGCAGTGATAGAAAATTCCCTATTTGGGGAAAATTATCCAAAGACAGAGCACATGCTGAAGGCAATTTTCATTACTAGGAGCAGCTACCAGAGGAGACCTAGAAATACTCTCTAAATTGGGCCCACCTAATTCAGGGCACTCTGAAGCAATGACCAAAATTAATGCATGGACATCTTTGCCGCATTATTCTTCAGAGGGATCCATCTGATGGCAGATTTAGTTCCCTAAGCCCTCCCCAGGCTTTAGTTACCCACATGGTGCTTTCAGTGCAGAGAGGACTCCAGGATTGTGTCTTAAGTTCCCCTGTGTTCTCCCTGATCTTCTGCTTTCCATCTTTCCTAGCTTGCTTACAAACTCAGTTGCTCTTTTTATTTCTGAAAAGGGCTAAGGACTTCTCTTAGTAGGGCACCTTGGAAGTGTTGCTTGTTTGCAGGTTATTTAGCATTTCAATGCCAGAACACAGTGTAAAAACAGCATCTGTATTCTTTTGCCACCAGCTGTAGTTAGGCAATTTAGATATGTTTTGAGGACTTTTTTTTCTTCTTTCCCCCCACTCCCTTTGGATTATCTGAAGAGCTAACACAAATTTTAACCTGTTATTTACTCTTGGATGAAAAATATATCAATTAAGATGAAAACTTACTCCAAGTTTTCAGAAAAACAATGCCACAATTGTTGAGTGGATTCCTATCTTTTTTTCTGACCGCCTATGCCTGGTTTTAGGTGATAGTAGAGATCATTTTCCCTCTCTTTTTTAGGACAGAAAGCAAGTGCAAAAATCAAGAAAAAACTTCAAGGATCTGAAGACAAAAATGGCAGTTCTACCCCTCTCACTTGTCTTTAAAGAAAGAGGAACCATGAATCAGGTGGAAATTGCTTTAATCTTGCTATGTATTAATAATATTCTACTTCATTTACTGTGAGTGAGAATAATACAGACCTCCTCTGCCTCCTGCTCCATTCATAATTTATTCCCAGCCAATTAACTTTTGCTGCCGCAGAATTAATAAACTACTATATTATTGATGCCAACAAGTGGGTATGGCATTTTCTGTCTTTCTGGCAGTGTGAAAAGCAATGTATATGATTGGAGCAGCAAAGAGAGTTTTGGGAACTTGCTTTTGTGTCAAGCTGTGGGAGGTGAGACCCTGCAGGAATCAGTTCTCAGCTCATTACTAACCCTGTGGTTATCCTGATCTGGCTTTCCTCAAAATGTTGAAAGTCTCAAAGTCTTCACAGTCAGTGGAATCACGGAAGTCAGTTAATGAGGTTTAATGGTGAATTCTACATGTTTGCTGCAACACTCAGATACACAGATACTTTAGACATTCAAAAATTTAAAGGTACCACTTAAGCTCCAGCAGGATTCTTCTCACTTTACTACAGATGTCAGAAAAATATGTCTCTATAGCTGAAGTACACCCTATAGCCTCTTTTTGAAACCAATGAAAATAGGCATTGTGAGGAGCAATTCTTCTGACCAGTGTAGACATCTATTTCAGGATGAGATAAAACATACTACAGACAGCATTGAGTCTACCAACCAGATCTGCTTTGGAGAGACATGCACTACAAATATCTACATTTAATTAGATAAAGCTCCCCTTGCAGTGTAGTCCGAAATGGTCTTTTAAGCTTCTTCTAAATTCTTGTAGAAGGCCGTTCATCCCACCTTGTTAAGTTACTTAGGATGGACAAGTTGTCTCTAGAGAGGGGTCGACTGCTCTCCCATCACTGGCCATAAAGGGAGAATGGATGCCTAGTTATCCTAGGCAGACAGGCTTCAGGTAGGTAAGTCTCAGGATCAAGGTGGCTGATGACTGGAAGGGTACAGTGATGTGAGGAGGCACCTTCTGCCTACAGTGATGAGGAGCTCAGTGGTCCCGAGAAGACTCTTGTAAAATATCGCAGCCATCTGGTCCCAAATGACATGTTCAATTCTCTCCCCACTGCTTGTTAATGATCTGCACAATAAGCCCATCATTGACCAAGGAACCTTGAATGAGAGCTGACTTTTTTTATTATTATTTTCTATAACTCTTCATATATCTAATGCAATGAAAAGGCTTTTTTAGGGCAGTGAAGGTAAGTTATTTCCAATAAACAAACAAAAACAAACTCGGCAATATCATGATTGCAAGAGACTTTTATACTCCGTCAGGTCTGTACTTCTAGCGCCCTTATAGGAAGCTCTGTAGCAGTGGGACAGCACAGGACAAAGTCCTGGAGAAACTCTTGCGAAGGCTCTTCGCAACAGCTCCCCCCAAAAAATCCAAGGATGTTTGTTTGGAAATATGTTTTTGATGAAACCTGAACTTTTTGAGGGAATGCATCTTTCCCTTCAGAAAAAAAAAAAAAAAAAAAAAAAAAAATCTTAGACCTATAATACCTCTCTCATCTGGGCTAGAAATAACATCCTAGACCCAACTGACCCATAATCAAAAGCTAGACTGTTTTTCTGGTAACTATTACTGAGGTCAAAAGGCCAAGGGCTCTCTAGGACTTCTTCAATGTATAAACTGGAACATGTATCTTCTGTGGTCCAGGAAAATGCCTTTGCTGTTAAGTATCACCTGCTCTGAAGGTGAACTTTCAAGCACCTCTGGTGGAACTTTTCCCTATCTATAACTGAGCCTGGAAGCAGAGGCTGTCTCCCTTATCTGCCTGAATACCCAAACTATTATTTTCTCTTCCCAAACAAGCCTTCCAATTTGTCTGGTATTTCAAAGAGAGCAAGGGCATAAAACTAATAACCCACTAGCTAGCCAAGCAACTAAACCCCATGAAATGCCTTGGTTCCAGTGCAGTATGAATTAGAGAAGCAAATGTTGAAATAATATTTGTTTTCTTTCTGCAGTGAGAAAATCCTCCCTGCTCTGCAGTGGGCCGAGGGCTCAATTCCAACTCATGTAAAGTTTTATTTAAAAACCAAAGCGTCCATGTAAACAAAGTAGAAGTGCTATTGTTTCTAAAGACAGCTCTGGGCTTTTCTCTATGGTAACCTTGCAGAAAGTAATTAGGGAGCCATAGCAACCGCTACACCACCTAGCATACAGTCTGTAACCTCTCAAATACTGTGAAAGCTCCTAAACATACAGGCAGGCATCCTGGGGATGCCGAGCTAGTTTACATTATGTAAGAGGCAACTGATGTTTCATATCATCAACAAGTCCCCAACAGCCCCTGGGGCTTTGTTTTTAACAATGCTCTGTTTATATCTGCTCCTTTGTGTGAACAGGAGACGCTGGCCAAAAGCTGTGATGGTGTGTCCTGCACTACGCGGCAAGTCGAGCACACCGCGGTCGGCCCAGCCCAGGAAGCCTCCCCAGTCGCGCACTGTCACATGCTGTGCTCGGATCCGTGTCTTCCATGTCTATAGTGGGGGTGACACTCTATAGCTGGGGGGAAATGGAGGCATCAGTGGTCACCCTTCTCAGGTTTGAGCTGTGTGGATGGAGCACTTGGGAATTTGCCTCTTACAGAGTGGCTAGATGTGAAGTGCTGTGAAGGGCAAAAATCGCAGGTAAGGCATGTTTGACCGTGCCCATTCGAACACCGCCTTCCTCTGAGATGTGATGGCACAAGACACAGGCTCCCTAAGTAAGCCCCAGGTTTCTAGCTCCTGTGTGGGCACATGTAGACACATGTGGACACTGTTCTTATCATGGCAGCAGGGCAAGCAGGGTGGCTGCGAGCACAGGCTGGCCGAAGGCAGAAATACCCTTCATCGACCACCCTCGCTCATGCCAGCAGTCTTGTGCCCTTTGGCTTTAAACAATTCCATGGATGACATCACCTTAATCCTGCCAGAACCCTGTTTTCCAAAGGAGAACAGATGGGGGGCCTGGGAGACCCCAAAAGTGGTGATGATCTTTAGACAATTCTTCTGAAATATGAGTCTCATGCAGGAACACAGAAACGTGTTAATAAATAAGAGAGGAAAGGCTCTGGAGCCTGCTTTTCTGTCCTTTTTCCCATATCTCCTGCTCGCATGTTGTTCCAGGTGGCCTCCCCTCGCAGCCGGTCTCTGTGGGCGCCTCCTTTGACGGCCCCCGGGCGCTTGCCGCGGGTTCCAGAGCTGGCCGGGTCGGTTCTGACCGCCCCGGTGCACTCCCTCCCTCACCTGCGGCGCTGCCACCGCCTGAGGGAAACCTGCACTTCGCTCCCGGCACAGAGCACTGTGAAACATCAGCCCGAGAAGCTTTAACCTTCCCCAAAAGTCCTGACACGTTGCCACCCCAACACATGCCCTGCTCTCGCCTCCTCGCAGCACCATCACCGCCAGCCGTTCACTAAACACCTGATTAAAGCCCGTCACTGGCGACTCTTTTAATCGCAACGAGCACCTCTGAAGCAGGGCCGGGAAGCCGCTGCGCACGCTCCCGGCAGGGCACGGCGGCCATAACCAGCACCGGCCTCCACTGTGCACGTGGACCCAGGGAGCACGCAAGACCTTGAAGAATCCCCCTCCGATTCACACTTTGGAGAGAGAGTTAATTAAAACGTTTCAAGGACTCATCTCCACGGAGGCTCCTTTGTTAATTAGCAAACCCTATTAGCAGAAATATTGTGCCTTGCAAACGAGGTTTTACATTTCTTCCCATTTTCTTGCTGTGTGTTTCTTAGAGCGATAACAGGAGATGGATTATTGGGGACTGTTTTACCTGACTAGGAGCCAAATTTGGGGGTCTTCTGTCCCTTCCCGCTTGTAAATCATGAACTCCTGAGGGAGATGCGACCTGCGTGGACAACCCTGCAACACCAAGAGCAGGGGGCTCACTAATGAAGTGGTTCGGAGCAATGCCAACACATGCTGAGCCTGTGGCCGCGAAGGCAACGCGCTGTCACAAGCCGAGATGGCCTCCCAGCCTCCCAGACTGCGTCCGTAACAGAACAAATACGCTCGATAAGACAAAATGGTTTTGTCAGCGCTGAGATAGAAGATCTTAAGCTCCCTTGCGGATGTTTCACACAGTGGGGACAGCATTAACCCTCCTGGAAATCAGGCCGTCTTGTTCCAGTGTTTCAACATAGACTTGTAGACGAGGGCTGGCTCCTTGTTGGCCAGGGTTGGGTTTGGGTTGCGGTGGGCACAGAGACAGACCCAGCTGAGCCTCCATTTGCTCGTCTGCATGTCCCAGTTGCACCTTTCCTCCCCAGGAAACACCACAACCGAACCCACGAGTCGCCTCAGAAATCTTCGCCGCGGCCCGCGCTGCTGATGCAGAGCCGTGTTATTTACTGCAGTGCCGCATGCCTGTGGCTGGAGATGATGGAGGGTGGTAATTTCCAAATTCCTCAGAGAAATGCCAGGCCCAAATATCATATTCAAGTTTAGAGTCTGCAGAAACCCCATTAACAGGCTTCTCTTCATTATTCCTCTGATTTGCATAGTGCTGTCTTAATGCTGACTAAATGTAATTACTTCTCATTGCTGTTTTGCCTGTATTAGTGAAAGCTCAAGCCACGGGGGCTTGTTCAAAAAAAAAGCCTGTATAAATATTGTTAAAAATAAATGCATAACATTAATTCTCCATCGTTCATGTCACTGTTTATTTAATGTTCTAAAAAGCTAATTACCACTAATTTTAGTCTACATCTTCTTCAGGTCTTATATTCTCAGCACTATAAGATAAAAGAATTAATTGTTAATTAGAATACCTTTTTTGGAGAACACATTTTTTTTCTTTATCAAAGATTACAAGAGGAGGGAGGGGGGAAGGAAAAGGGGAGAAATGAAGTGCTCAATATTTCTGCCAGCTATGGTGCCAAAATGGGCTTTTTCTTAAACAACAACACAAAACTTTTATCTGGCCCTGGGGAGGAGATGTACAAGCTATGGTGTGTGAAGCCAATAAAAGCACTCGTATTATTATTAGTTTTTCTTGCAGTGGATGTCTGAACACATTGTACTCGACAGCGTCTGCAGCCTGATGGATTTGTAAAATGGGAAATAATGTCGCTGGAATTTTACACATCCACCACCAGCAGCCACAGGGCCCTTTGCTCCGAAACAACCTGGGAGGCAGCACAGGCTGGTGCTTGATGCTTTGAACATTAGCAGGGGGGTATCACATTTGAAGAAACACTGGGAACGGAACATGCTAAACATTGCAATGCTTACAGGAGGTCAGGGAGAGCTCCAAGTTGGGTATCCAGACCTGAGGCCATTCATGTGACCCCCTCAAAGAGACTGAATGCAGTTAAAAACATCCTGCAGAATGAGATTTACCACCAGGACTACTTGCCTGAAGGCCTATGCTTGTTGCCCTTCTTCATTCCATGCCACCCAGCCATTGCAGTTGCTTTTCAGAGTTGGATGACGTGGCAAGAATCTCACTACTCCTCATCATCCTGGTTGCTGTGTAGAAGAAACTCACAGAAGACAGCAAGAGGAAAACTACAGTAGCCACTATCCCTTTCCTAACCCCTTGTTTTCCAAGAGGGTCCTACATTTACCAACAGCTCATGGTAGGGTAAAGGAGCCCTTTACATTCTGCTACCCTTTTCTGGTGCCTTGTAGCACCAGAATCACCAGCACATCAAGACCAAACCACAGTGATTTCAAGGAGGCAATGAATGAGGGGCGATGGACTCCCGTGAGAACAGAGCCAGGACTGGAAGGCAATAATCCTCATCCTGATCTTATTTAAGATACTACGCCCTGGTCTTCACTTCTTCACTCCAATGCAGTCTCTGTCTTACTCATCTGTGTTTCAGGCAGAGATATTTACTGTGAGCTTCACCCTGACAGCAGCAGCTTTGCAGGTCAGAGGAAAGGCCACCTCACTGGCTTTGTCTTCCAGAAGTCAGGACCTTGTCGAACACTGCCGTGCTGATATATTAAAGACGCTCCTTTCTTCACCTTATTCCTCAGAGCAGCTGACCAGGGGCAGCAAGCAGAGCGACACCGGCTTGGGTTTAGCACTGCTGGCAATTTCTTTGCCCTTGTGCCCAAACGTTCAGCCCTTTCCTGCCACAAAATCTCTCTTAGCCTCCCAGAGCAATGGGCCACCCTGCCACGGTGCCATTAATCTCTCCTATAATAAGTGCTCGGAGCCTCACCGTACGGTGCCGTGACGGCAGGGTGCTGGTTATGCTGGAGCAGACTTGACGGCTTTGTGATGTATTTATAGTTGTGTTGCTTTTCTCCCCAGCTAATTGGAAATGTCAGAGAACTTTTAATTTGTAACAATGAAGTGAAACTCTTCTGCCTCTGTATTTACATAAATTAGGGAGAGTTTGCACACAGACATTTCCTGGAAGAAAAGGCAAAAAAGAAACATATTCAGGAAACATATTCATGCTTGAAATATTCATGAAGCTGGGCAAAAAATATAGCAACTTGCTAGGCAGACTTGCTAGAGAAGAAAATGAAGAGCACCACTAGATAGAGGCAGTTTAAAAGCCCCTCATGGTAGACTACTTGGCCAACCCACTTGTTTGGTCATGGACTCTGCCTGTCCTATACTTTGTTACAGGGAGAGGAGACGGACCCTGGTAGCCTCCTTGATGCTCTTGAGCTAGTGAACCAACAGGTCAGAGCTGTGCTATGGTTTTCCAGCCACTTAACCCTGGAAAACACAGGGGCTGGAGAGGCCTGGCTGGTCTAAGCGGGAAATTAAATCATCTTGGCAGGTCAGTCACACACAGCGCCCCAGACCTGCCTCTGCGCTGGCCCCTGTAGCGCAGGCTGGCATCAGATGCACCGAGCTCAATGAGGACAAGCTCTGGTCTTGTTGGCAGTTGCAGGGTTGCAAAGGGTAGGGCATTAGCAGGACTCTGCTTCAAGCTCTTTCTGAAGGGGAGTTTTGTGGGGATTTTTGTTTGTTTGTTTGTTTGTTTTTTATTAAAAAAGGCCATATTTTCCTTCGGCTGCTTTTTGCAGATGCTCACACAGCCCTAATGAGATGCCTTTCTCAGGAGATGCTCACCAAATGCCTTAGTGCTTGAAGTGGCCAAAGGAGACCAAGGACTCTGGGAAGGAAAATGAGTATTTATTCAGCAGCAGCATCCAGGGGTTTGTGTTATTTCTCAACATGAAAGGAGAGCCTGAAAATTTCAGCCCTCACTGCTTGTCCTAGCTTGATCTAAGCATCTGTCCACAACTATGACCTATCAGATACTCTCAGTAAATATTTAAATCTCAGATGGCTTAGCATTTTTTATTATTTTTACTGCACCTGCAGTTAGAGCACAGGAAGGGTCAGCAATTCAGCTGTTAGCTTAATTTATACACAGTATTCTCCACCATTATCCTATGAATCTACTATTAACCTGCATTATTCCATTAATTCAATATTTATCTCTGGTGCTGTTAATGGAATATTTGATTTAACAGTACATGAATATTGCATCCTGCAGCAGTAAGAAAAAAGGTGAAATTACAATTTTAAGCCAGAGCAGGATAATTGCTAATCTAATACACTAGCAAAATTGTTAAATACAAATTCTGCTAGGCTTACCCCAACTGTGGGGCTGACATTTCAATCCACTTAGCACAGATGGAGCATTTTGTAATTTGTACAAAGGGACATATTCCACGAAGGATGCTGGAACCCTGATAAGATCACATCTGTCAGCCATTTCATTTGGCTTGCTGTGGCTACACACAGAAATCTAACACAAGGGTAAAAAGACATCTTGGAGGAGCAATAATGGCTTGATTTAATCATGAAGCTTTGTCATTTTCAGCCTTGGTGGCACTAGGGTGCAGCCTTCAGAAAATGTCTGAGCCCTGGGCAAACATCCCATAAACTGGAGGCACAGGGCCTGCAGAGCTCCGAGTTGACTCATATGTTCTTGTGGCTTCAGAACGGCTCAGATATTCTTGCTCACAGGCCTTGCAAGCGCCTAGGCAGATCGGAATGAAGTAGTGATGCTTTGCTAGCGGTCTGGTGTCTTTCACAGCTTCATTTGGGGCCCAGTGAGAGATACCTGACAGATGCTTCACTAGCACCTTCCAGATAATGGTTGAATTTTCATTTGAAATGCCAGTGATGGAGAATCCTCTGTTGTTTGTTTTAGGGGCTAATAATCCACACTACACATATGTTACAGGTTTTTCTTTTTCTTATCTGTTTGTCTTTTGTCTTAGTTTCCAAATATTGCATTTGTTTTTCTTTCCTACGGATCCCTTTGATGCCCAGTTATTTCCCTGACTGTGAAATAGTCACAGCTCACCTCTGTGTTTCTGAACTTTAATCTCCATTTAGACCTTAGCTTCAATGTTTACAGGCAAAACCAACTGGAAAAAGAAGAAAAATAAAACAAAAGAACAAAAAAATGCAAACTGGCCGAAGTTTTGTGCTAGGGTTATCAGCTGCAGCTGGACACTGGGACGCTCTGCTTCATGGCACGGATCCAGAACCTGTGCAGCAGCTCTGTGCTGCCAGATGAGCCGCTGCACACCCAGTAAACCTGTTCCACCTGGTGAACTCTATTTTTCCTGGAATTTCTACCCCTGCACTAAAAACAAGGGCTATGCACAAAGGTCAGCAGCCTTTCCTGCACTGCTTACTCCATTCTGGATGCAGAGCTCAGGGGAGGGTTTGAACAACTCTGTTTTCTTTCATTTGAAACACTCTTGCGGATTCCCAATGAGGGATTTGAGCAAACAAAGGAGATATTGTCTGCACACAATCCCTTTTGAGTTTTGCCTTCATTCTGCTGCATGCTGGGAGAAGGGATTTGAGGCTTTTACCAGGCCTTTGTGGTTATCCAGGCAGTACAGATCAATAAAGCTTGTTGATACACACCTCATTATCCGCTCTGAGAGTCAAGAAGCTCCTATTTACCCAGGTCGTCAGAGAATATTCCATCAGGCAACACCTTTAAGTAGGTCAGTTTGGATGGGGAGCACCAGCCCAGCATTCCTGTGTAGTATTCAGAATTTGCACTGAATTTCCCATCTATCAGGGAGTGGTGAGTGTTAATTACATGGGTGATGAGAAGCCAGGAAGGGTGAAGGCAAGATCAATCTTGCCCTTCTGGTACTTGCCAGAATATTCATGCAGAATTTCCTCTTTTTTTCCCCCCAGACCATCTCAAGCATGTAATGAGGGGCATGTTTTGGTGGAAGTTCAGGCTTTTCACACCATGAGAACCTCCTGTGTGGCGGGATGTCTCCAGAACTGCATTCCTCTTGTTGCCTGCAGAAGGGACAGTCTCGTCTTGCTGCATACCCAGAGCGTTCACAGGTCTTCAGTGTTTCTCCCAGGCTCCTTTCAGCGTTTGAAGCAGGCAAAGGTTTACGGGGAGTGTAACAGAGCAGTGTTGAAAAGAGATAGCTGCTATCTTGTAAGCACAGCCAGCATGAAAGGAAATCAGGGTCAAGGATCAGAGACTTTGTATAGGGCAGATGGATCAGACATGCTCTGTATTGAATTGATGAGATAGTTCTCACTTAGATATTTACAATACCAAGGCCTTTGCTGAAAGAGCAACACAAGGGAATATTTTCTCAGATTCACTTGCTGCAATGTGGTTAGTGATGTCGGTACACACTGGCTACCACGGGTAGAGGACCGAACTCCTCCCCTTCTTCACTGAAAAGCCCTGATCCAGCAAGAAATTTGGACAATTTGCTGACTAACAGCAGAGGCGTTCCATGATTAATATCGGGTCTGGGCTTCAGTACCAGAGCTAGTCTAAAATCCCGTCTCAGTAAATGTTTGAAAGGGGCTGCCTTTTTTTTTTTTTTTTTTTTTATTAGAAATTTGCTGCTCAGCTGGTCCGATGCCTTCCATGAGACCATCTCACAGCTCCCGAGTGATGGGCTGCTTGGACCTCACTGCCTGTGCACAGTCCATCTGCTGATTTCAGCTGGAGGTTTTCCATCTTCTCTAGCTAGACAGATTACCCCAGAGTGAGGGCTGCTTTTCCTCATGTGAGGAGCACTAAAACCTCTTTTTCTTCCTTATGGAATAGATATTTTGAAATACCAAAACATTTGAAATAATAAGTACAATTTTAAAAAAATGGGGATAAAAGGAAAAGGATGCTGAATATAAGGTAATCAACCAGTTACTACAAATATATTGTCAGATGCACCATATCCATCCAGATATTAATCAGCACCTATGGGCAGTAAAACTGTTTTCATTAACACCAGATGAGGTGGAAACCCACCCCATAGGCCCAGTAGTGCCCCTGAAAATCAGTCTGATACCTTCAGTTAGTACCTACAGGCAAAAAAAATCAGTTATTGCTTGTTCTGTGCCAGGACTTTATTCCTGACAGTAAAACGTGCTAAATACAGCCTGGTGGTCCTCTATGAGCTGTTTTGCCAGATTTTTCCTTTGGAGATACTCAAGGAGCATTGTCTTTGGAAATGTGTCTAAATGTGTCTAAATCACCTTCTTCACTGCTTGCTTACAAGGTCTGAATCTCTTTCTGAGTGAAGGGTGTCAGTTATTCCACCTCTCTGATCTAAGACACAATAGCTACGTTGGGAACAGGTTTGCCTGAGGATAAATGAGAAAGTGATTAATTTAAATCATATGCAGAGATGAAAGAGCATTTATCTGACAGCAAACGTGTCATCTTCCTTTGGGGGGTTCGTTTCTGCTAAGGCAAGGAGATGAATCATTGCCACACACATCCAAGGAATTGCTCTCGTTTTGGGCTCCAGGGACTCCCATTGCAGCCAGCTCTTTCTCCCATCTGAGCATTTCTTCAGCCTTGCCTGTGCCAGGAATCAGTCAGGTTTCCACAGCTATTAGTAAGAATCATTGTCATTTCCAAATCAAACCTCTTTGTATGTTTGTTTGTTTTTGTTTGGTTGGTTTTTGTTTGTTTGTTTTGTTTTGTTTTGTCTGCCCTAGAGGTCTAAAGCTCTGGCAAAGACTGATTGAAGCTTAGATATTTTTGACTCTCCCATACTACTCAGCTACATTTGAAACAAAAAAAAAATACAGCCAGAAGCTTGAGTTCTAGTGAAGAAAGCATCTTCTAGTAAACATTTCCATTGAGCTCCAATAATTGCCTTTACAGGATTTGTTTATTTGATTGCTTGCAGCTAAGAGGAAGTCTGTGTTGGTTCACATCAGTAAACCTTCTCTCTCTTTTGTTCTGCTTTATCACTCACTAGAAAAGTTGCTAATGATGTCAAATTCAGGGTTAAGAGGATTTTCTGATTTTTATTATTGCAGCGTTCTTCTGATCCAGGGATTTGAGTTGGGATAGCTGGGACCTGCACTCAACCTTCCACCCTGTGACCTCTAAACCTGTAATTCTACAGAGACCTGATGCTCCTGGCCTTTAGCCAGCTTCTGCTCTTAGCCAATGCTTGTCTGGTCATTTCTCTACTAAGACTACTAAGAAAGAAGAAACCTGTGAAAGAAATAAAAGATTAAATTCTTATGTAAGGTGTCAGCCAGGAAGAGGCAGAACCTGCAAGATGCTCGTCCCAGGATGCTGCCAGTTCAGGGTCAGGCGTCTGCACTTCAGCAGGCATCACATAGTCTGTGGGGAGAAATGGGCTCTTCCACGGGTGATTCCTCCTTCCACCAAGCCTAAAGATGGACCAGTCACCCTTTGCAAATTCCACTTTCTGTCCATCCACTATTGCCATAACTTAAGCATCTTAAACAAGGAGCCTGACTTTTAAAAAGCTAAAATTAGGTGCAATGAACCCCAGCTTCCTCTATCGTAACTGAGCATAGCTGAGAGTTCAGTCTCCTGCTCAGCCCAGAGAAACCCCTCTCCATTACCATCCTGAGCACACCTGAAATTTCAGTTTTATTGCTTACTTTCTAGATGGATTGAGAAAAAACATCAGGAACAATCCTTATAGCTCAGACATTGCACTGGATTTAAGCTGAAATGAAAGAGTTCAGGTTGAGGGTTTCCATATCCCTTTAAATGTTTTCACAAGGCCAGTATCAAAGTAAAACATCATTTCAAAACACCAAGGCAAAGTATTCATTTTGCCAGAGTAGAAGCTGACTTTTAAAAGATTTGTGTATTATTTTCTCTCTTTGTCTCTCTTTTACTTGAAAATAGTTGTCAAAGTTGGTACAAGCTGATAAATAATCATTGCTATTAATTATTTTTAACCTAACCACCAGTCAGGAAGAGTGGAGAAAGCTTATTTCCTGCAGCATTTTAACTTGTTCAAAGGAAGGATTTTCAGGTGCACAAAGTTGCATGCTTTGACACTAAAGTTGTATAGATAAAGGCTGTCTAAAAAGGTTTTATTCTCAGTTTCTTCTCTGCAGGGATTTGTAGACCTAGCCACAGCTTAGTCCTGATAAATAATACCCTAAATGACGGGTGATATTTGAGTCAAGGCAGAAGATTCCTACTTGTCTATTTATTTATATGTCTGTTTTTAAAAGAGAAGTAGGTGATGATTTCCCCCCCACTACAGTGATGAATGAATCGGAGCATTGCCTCCTTTCTATTAGAAATTAATTCTGATGTATGAATGTGCCAATGTTTGTAATTAGCATGGTAATGTATAGGCCTTGCTCTTCATGGCTAATTTTTCATCTCTATTATTATTCACTCGTTGGTGACAGTGACTGTTTTCCACCTCATAAAGTGACAAGACTTGCATGTCAACATTGTTTAATGCATTAAAGGTGTTTAACATTAAAACGAACCACAAAATGCAGAGGCACTCAAAACAGTGTTAAAGAGAGCACTGGAGGGGATTGTGTAGAAGGAAGTCTTTCCTACACCAGGTTTCCTGTTACCATTACCCCTATGCAAACCCACAGGAGCCCATGAAGGCTGATAAATAGACCTGTCAGGCACAGGTACCAAGAACATCCTTCTCCTCCAGACAGCATCAGTTCAGGACCCCATAATTATCATTTTTTTTTGCTTTAAAATGAATTGCTCGGTTTTCAACAGGCTCAATGAAGATACAATGGTTGCTACACCCAAGCAGTGTGCAAACCATCACACAGCCAAGGTCCGTCCAAATATGCTGCTCCGTCAAAAGGGAAGATCACGCAGAATTGTGTTGAGGTCACTTGTATTACATTTTAGAAGAGAATTCTGAAAATACTGACATATCCCATTGTAAGACTGCATTTATTTTAATAGAACATTTGGATTATGCAATTTGAAATGACTTTTTGTTTTGCAGCCATATTTTTTAAGGTCAATATTGACCTTACTCATAAATTTTCATGTTCAGGATCAGAAGTCCTGACTCAGATTGTATTTCATCGGGAAATGAGTTATTTCATTCAGGCTGGGCTAAAGCTTTAACTTAGGTCTGATATCTTTAATGGGAGAATTGGGCTGAGAGGGGAAAGATCTCAGCCCAGTTTGAGCCCCAGTTTCATCTTTAAAGATGAGCTTTTAAGAGTAACCCTTCTCCCAGCCACTGTCCCAGCTTGCGGGATTCAGCCTCCAGGCTGTGCAGTGAGGTAGGTTGTACCCGTATTGTGATAAATGCAGTAATATGAATTCTACATGACCCGGGGGGTTAGACAATGATATTACACAGCACAGTAATATTTCATTCAATCAGATACAGGCACCAGAGAGGACTGTGTTTTAAAGTGAAGGGAAAATTTTTATTAGTTAGAAATTGGTTTCAAAAGCAGAGCCCCTACTCTATTGCATTTCTTTCTCTCTTGGCCAAATCTAAACACTGAGAGTTGTCCCTTTGACTGGTGTAAATTATGAAAGTTAATGTGGCCATGATGCTTTATGATAAAGTTCTGGCTTGTATTAGTTGTGCACCAGTGTAAGCCCACCATGTGCCAGGAAATTATTCCAGCTTATAATTGAGATCTGTATCTAGCCCCCAAAGTGTAACTGCAGCATAAAGCAGTTTATGTAGCATAAAGGTAACAGTTTCATCAGAAACTTTTCAGTTCTGCTGTTATTTATGGGAACTTTTTTGCAGTAGATGGGTAGGTATTTCTTCACTAGGAGCAGAAGAGAAAATTACCCCCTAAACTTCTCTGCATAGTAAAACACCTTGGTGCCAGGATAGGTAAGCAAGGTGCCAGCTTTGTGCTAGGCAGCAGAGGATAAAGTGACCGTGATATTCCTGACTCAGGTCCCTCCATTGAAGAGGCGATGACCCGGGAATTTGTCCTAGGAGATCATGGATGGGCTGCTCAGCCCCTCTGCTCCATCATACTAATTGTCCCAGCATGAATCCAGAGTCCCTCCATCAGCACTGGTGGAAGGACCATCAGATTATGCTGTCCCATGTTGCTAGACTGAAAGTGGAGCATTTGGGATTGTCTGCGTTGACAAAGACTTGGAACAACGTCGTTTAGTTAGAGTTCATTAGTAGGTCTTCCTTCCTTCCTTCCTTCCTTCCTTCCTTCCTTCCTTCCTTCCTTCCTTCCTTCCTTC
>VZSV01000226.1:803403-823094 GCA_013398735.1 Nothocercus julius | reverse complement strand
AAAAAAATATCTATTTTAAATCTTTTTTTTGTTTTGCGCTCTACAAACTCATGAGATTCTAGGAAAGCTGCTAAAGCAAATTATTGTCAAGAATAGCTTCTTCGCATATGAAAAGGTGCTCACTAGCCATGAAACATCACATAATTTAGGGATGTAGCTCATGAAGCTGTTACGAATTTTGTCATCTGTGGACTCGGCCTTCATGTTTCCAGACATTTAGCTCCCAGCTTATTCGCACAGTTCTGCGATTCTTTTTCAAAAGACTGGCCCGTATAATATTTTCTCCTGGATATTTCCCTTTTTCTCTTTATTTTCTTTGGAAACATGGAATTTGAGACTGCAAGGGCATCTGCTTTTCCTCTTTTATAATGCAAGTGGGTTTTTGGTGCTAGTACTTTACATTTCTCTGATGTCTTTTTTTCTGACTGGTTTGCTGACAATAATGAATGTGCTTTAGCAACACTCTTGAGAGCCAGCCCTGTGTGTGGGTTTAGCAAATGCAAGAGTGAAGCACCAAGGTGGTGGCCAGAATGGTGGGGAATTCACAATCCCTAACAAGCACCTACCTTATAAGTCAGGAGCTCCATGGCTGCACATTCCCCATAGAGTCCCTCAGTGGAGAAAAACAGATGCCATATGAAGCTGAAAATGACTTTCAGAAATCTCTGTCTCCAGTGACTGCAGATGGAGTGAAAGGCAATGGAGGTTGTAACTCAAGTGCCCAGGTTTTGTCATGACCGTTCCTCGCCCTCCCCATCTCTACCTTCTACAAAGCTATTTGCATGAGGGACACTTAGAGACATGAAGAAGAAAGACCAAGGAGATAACACGGAGCTCCTTCCCTTCGTGCTTGTACATGTCAAGGTCTGTGCTGCTCTGTGTTTTCCAGCAACTCTTTCCACATTCACCCACTGACATTTGAGCTAGGCCCTATTTGTGCTACACCTCTGTGGGGAAGGTGAAAAGGAACCTGGAATATTGAATCTTCTCAGCATTGGCTCCCATTTTCTAACCCAAATCCAGACTCATGGAGGTATGGAAAGACTCAGAATCAGTAATGGCTCCCTCTGACAGCCTTCACCATCTCATTGCGGACAGTTTATCACACACTATTTGGGGCTTACAGGATGCCCAAGGAGTTGAGCATGTATCAGCCCTCACCTGATTATTAATGACTGCTTAATTACTTGGAGCAACATGCTGGAAGACTTTCCTTCAAACCTCTCTGCATGTGGAGCACCCTCCTGCCCACTGCCCATCTCTCCCCTTCCTTGGCCCTGCTCAAGCCTGCACTGCCGACTTGCTCGCAGCAAAGTCACCTTGCGAAATTACACAAACAAACAAGAGGAGGCGAGAAAATAAATAAGAAACAATTTCAGGTCTTGATATAACTGGGCTTCTTCAGCTCTGCAGATCAGCAGTAAGCCCAGTTCATCTAGTCACTGTATTAACACCATTACCTGCAGAAGATCACAATCTCACAATCTCTTCTACCTTTGCTGTGGAAAAAATTGACAAAATATTCCCCTGTTCATGCATTTCTTCAGTTATTCGGAAAGATTCAGGGGAACCACAAAAAGTACATACTTGCTTTTTATCACTCACCCTTTTCCCAGCCTCCACCTTGATTCATCTTGTTATAAACTTCAGTGATTTAACACAGTGTGTTGTCTCCTGCTGAGCAAACGGAAAAGTGACAAGAGACAAGGTCGAGCTGCCCTTTGCTCCTCTTGATACACAAGCTATTTCACGTGTCTAAAGCTCAGGCTATAACAGAGCTGGAGAAATATCAAAAGATATTAAAGTTAAGAAAACAAGTCACCGGGAGACTGTAACCTTCATCAAGGGGGAAAGACAAAAGATTCTTATTCCTGGCTGTCCTGGTTGCTGTGCACTTGTCTGAACCCACAAAGCTCTTGTAATGCTCTATTTTATTTCACCCGCTCTTGTTTGAAATGTTATAGTTTTAGAATTGAAAGCAATTTTCCTGAATTGATAGTTGAGCGATGCAGGGACGTATGTGTGTGTGCATGCATGCTCCAACCAAGAAAGACCTCAGCTGTCCCAGCAAGGGGACAATAAATATGACCATATATACCAATAAAAACAAAATGCTGATTTCTCTTCAAAAGATTGATCATAGAGGAGACCCTTGTAAAGATAGTGATTATTTGTCCCTCTTGGATATTTTATGCAATTGTACAAGAACATCAGAGCAATACTTGGATTTTTTAACTTTTGGTCCATTTGAAAGATAGAAGTAAATAAATAAATAAATAAATAAATAAATAAATAAATAAATAAATAAATAAATGCACCTTGGTAGTCTTTGTTTTGTCCACAGTAAATGCAGACCTGGAAAGAAAATCTATAGTATTTTCTTTCATTGCAGTCATTTCAAATACCTAGAAGATTTGAATGGGGAAAAAATATATATAGTGCTGCACTTTACCCTGCCAAAGGTTTCAAAGGTGAATAAATAAGTTTTATTGCTTGGGGTTTTTTTTGCAACTAGAGATAATATTTAATAGATATATTAAACAGTGATCCAGCTGACAAATGTTGCAAGGAAATATTACACATATCACAGCTAAGACTTAAAATGTCATAACAAATCTACAGCTTACTAATGGAAACGAGACTTTTCAGATGGGGCACTCAGAGCTTTTGAAATGTATTTTCTACTGGTTCTACCATACTCTTCCCAATGTTTTTCAATTACATCCAACTACTGTTGCGGATAGGACTGTGATACACAAATGACCTTCATTTCCTCACTGTTATGTTGACACATTGAAGCAGGAAATGAGATGTAAGCCTGGGGTGGAGTAAAGCAGACAAGATACAAACAGAGGGACTCTTTAATGGACCATGGTAGCTCCTCAAGCAGAAAGGATGCAGGACATGTACCAGATGAAAAAAACCCTGAAACTTAAGCGGTTTAAATGGGAGTTTTTTAGTTGAAGAGTTGGTGCCTCAATGCAGAATTACAATGCTGAAAACCTGGATTTTGTGTTGCCAAACTCTAGTGACTCTCAAAGCCTACTGGTCGCTTTCTCCTCCAGCCCATTGAGCTTCTGGTTCAGCTCACATCTAGCAGCATCCTGAGCAGAGCAAAGCAGGTGAGGGGACCTAGGTTACTTCTATAGCTACTGACACTCAGAAGTGGGGGTACATCAGAGATCGGTCTGGCAAGGTAGTCAGAGCACACGAGATCTGAACCGACAGGGCAGGATCACAGCTTCTGATGGAGAAAATATATAGAGAGCCCCTCCAGATCCACCACATCTGTCCGGCTGTTTTCTTAGCAGCAAGAGACAGTGAGTTTTAATTCTTTCAGAAAAGAGAGAGAATCAAACCTGGGTCTCCTACATCTTTGGGCTATTATTACCATTTATAGCCTTTGGTATAAAAGGCTCTGTGTGTTGGAGGTGGATTTAAAATAATCTCTTTCAAAAGAAGAATAAATCTCAGCTTTTCTTCTTCTTCCTCTCTTTAGACAATGGCAGCGGGACCTGCCCCATGGGGAGAGTTCCAGGTCATGAGTCCCGAGTGCTTCTACTTTTGTAGCTCACCAAATTAACCACTGAGGATCTACCTACATAAGTGATCGACCCTCTCTTGCCACGGCTTAGTGCCAGGACCTCCAGTTTTTCCCCGCGCAGAGGCAAGCCACGCGGCAGCACAGTCCATCAGCAGATGCTCTGAGCTTGACTCTGCGTAAGACCCATGTGGATGATTTCAGACAGCCAGACTAGCAGCTAGAAACAGGGACAGAAGGCGTAATGTTCATGTAGCTAGACAAAATTAAACTTGGACTCAAGCCCACTCTTAATCTTACAGAAGACTCAGGGTAAGTGCCATGCCAGCTTTTCTTCTCTGTATTGCAAAAAGCACATTTTCATGCAGCTGTTGTCTTCTGCTCTTTTCTTGTTGATGCCAAGATGTAATAGCTAGGTTATATTAGTGGCCCCTGGAACAAAACAGCTAGAGCCAGAGTGCTGAAAGATATCAGAAACCAGAGAACATACTACAAGAGTAATCATAGTCAGCTTTAACTCTCTATCTATTAATGAGTGAAATGCTACTCCAAGATGCAATTTAGAGAAGTGATTTCTCAACAAGAACAGTAGTTTCTAGGAGCAGTAGCTCTTTGGTACACACAAGAAAATGGTCCTTGAGTTGACCTTTACAGCAGATTCCTATCCAGAGATAGATGCAAATATAGAGTCTTTCTCACAGATTCCTGAATGATTTGAATATAACTTTTTATTGCTTGATCAGGATGTGTTTCTTTCTTCTCAGAAGCTGTGGGGATATTTATGACAGCCCAATGTCTTTAGCCAAGCTAGACAGAAAATCAGCTCTCCAGAGTGCTCAGTTTTCAGTGACTTGCTGCCAGATACTGACCAAACTGGCTATTAATTTGGGATGTCTTTTCCAAGTCAAAGTTTCAGTAGGCTTCTGTAGTCTCAAGATAAAATATGCTTAGGACAGCATGCAGGGCTGAAAACATTGCCTCTGGGGAATGTGCTTATCCGACTGTGTTCCCTAAATGAAATGCCTAAAACTAAGAGAAATGTTCGTGGTGTCTGTGCGCCTCTTAATAGAGCTGCATCTAAGCTGATTTACTGTCATAATTGACTCTAATTAGACACCAATCCTGAAAGCCAAAATGTTTTATCTTCTCTCCTGGGAATTTTGATGAGAACTGGCTGAACCTTCCTTGAGTTCATCTGAAACTCTTAAACACTTCTGTACCAAGCACATTCTTTACACTTATCATCTTGCTCTTACCCATGTAACAAGTCTTTGAAACCTCCATGGGGCTTCAGGATGGATGAACTCAGTCTGTCATGGAATTCTAGTCCAAGGCACATGTACTGCTGGAGACCCAAAGGTTTGCTATGGGGTGAATTTCACAGAGGCTGAGTAAGAGATTCAAACAGCCTTACATCAAAGCCTTTGTGAGACCCTCAGTTTCTTGAGACTGTGCCCACATAAGACTTTATTGGAAAAGAGGTGAAAAGGCAAAGTTCAATGAAAACAGAGGATGAAAAATGTATCAAACATCAAGGAAAGTTGAATAGATGAGAGAAGAAATAGAAATGAGGAGCAAAGGGAGGATATGAAGAAAATTCTTTCTGATATAGCACTCAATAATAAATAAAATATGTACTATCACAATATGACTGGCTTTGGGCTGTTCCTTCTATATCTCATATAAACAAAGTTTCCACTGCTTATTAAATTCATCGTAGTCCTGCCTCTGCTGCCTGGAGCTACCTGGTCTCCTCAAATACTTGCATCACACAACTGCTTCAGGGATTTAATTTCTAGTTGTTATCAAGATCTGCTTTCATCAGGATTTCAGATCAAATCTAATCCTAATGCTAATGAAATCTTGTCTTGACTGTATATTTTGTTCATATTCACTATTTATTTCCTCCCAAATGAAGTCTGTAAGCACAGTTGTCCAGGCTCAGGGAAGAAATGTCACCACTACCAGGACGAATGGATCCTTTCAACACTGCCAGGTCAATGGAAATACTTCTCTTCTCCCTGGTACGCTGTCAAGACCATTTAACCTCTGAAGTCCACGCCAAGAGAGATCATGGTGTAGACTCGTTCCCTGCAAATTTGAGCCTTGACTGTAGTCCCAGGTTTGCTCACCTGTCCAAGGTAGGGTTGTGTCACATTAATTCTTTCTAATTGTTGCACTCTGTCCTCATATTCTGTGCTGTGAAAGACATCAGCAGCCTCAATTTTGTGTACTGTAATGTGCGTGTATTTATTGGATGCATTTATGAGGGCTGCAACTTCACATTTGCACTATGAGATGAGGTTGTGACTGGGCAGCTGTGCATCCCACTCCCAAGCTGGATTCCCCTGTTTGTCATCTAATATTAAATAGACAGAAGAGTGGGTGCTTCTTTCCTAGTTCTGACATGCCCAGAGTCCACCTGGGACCCAGAATGGCTCCTCTGATTAACAGCCATTGTGCTTAGACTCAGCACAATAATATTGTTCTCGTCAGGATGCCTTTGTCTTGAGTGTTGGTCCAGTCACCTCCCAGCAATGTAGGCAGAAGTGCTGATGGAGCACTCTGATGTTCTGGGGATTCTCATGCAGGAATCACTTATTTCTACCTCAGAAATGGGTCCCTCTGGACAATAGATAGGGGCTTTGAGTGACAGTGGCTGGACTGTATGTTGGCAGGGCACTAGGATACTAAATGCCAAGGAAATAGCAAAGACCCGAAGGCATCAGCAGAGAGGAGAACTGACACTTCCTTATGGCTGTGACACTGTGCGGGCAACTTCATGGCTGTGTTGAAATAAGGACAGCTGCAAAACTGGATGCTGTGTTTTCTTGATCCAGTATAAAAAGAGCTGACTCTGGATAAAAACAACCTGTATTTTCCACAGGGGGAAAAGGTCCAAGTAGGATGATGAATCAGTCAGGTAAATGAGTCAGAGAAAGGAAAGAAAGATTATATCAATTCCTAATGATATTTGGCGCCAGTAGACATGGGCCAAAGTTGCAATGACCAGACATATTTTAGACTTCCCAGTGATCTACTTGTCTACATGTTTCTGTTGTATAAGGGAGTAATATACATTTTAATAGGAAGCTAATCAACTGCCCAGGAGAAGGAGCCAGGAGCTGACTGCCCTGCAGCCTCGTTCTTCACGAACCTGGTCAAAAGGAGAGTCAGCCACGACAAATGTGCACTGCTCTTTTCCTCCAAGGCAGCCTGGACTCCTTCAGGTTGTTTGGAATTTATATAGAAAGGGATGCGAGCTGAAATTCAGCCAGGTCAGAGCTAATTTTGGCTGTCTCTAAGTCCTCAAGACATAAATTCCCAGGCACAAATTCAAGCACGTGGGTAACAGATGGAAGCCAACTCAAAGGGTAGCTACAGGCAGGCAGCATTTTACAGCCAATATCTGGGGCAAGGGGACTCTGTTGAATTTGGAATTCTCTATTGAATCTCTCTATTGTGGCTGAACTGGGCTTTTCAAGCAAAAGAGACTTCTTCCTGAAAGATTTTTAGTCCTGAAAGATTCTCTTTTTTTTTCTTTCAATACTTCAATCTTTTTGTTTGTTTGTTTGTAGTAGAAAAAGTAGTTTGAAAAACAGAAAAAAAAAATTATCCTCTCCAACATATCAAAATCTTCTTTCCCTGCAAATGTACTGCTTCCAGTTTCAGAAAACAGAGGCATGGCTGGGACTGAAGGAACAGAGGAGAAAAAAATGATGCTTCTGCCACACCATACTTACTGGCTCTAGCTTCTCTCTCTTAGGCCCATAGGAGTTTAATTTTCTTCTCATGTGCAGATATGCACCAGAGACAATTCTACTAAAGCCAATGCTGTTCCTCTAATGAGAAAATGGTGGAAACTTGTAGCAGAATCTGATCTTTTCTAGTTAAAATACTTCAGTAAAGATTTGTTTTTTCAAAATTTTATCTCTCTCCAGATCCTTGCAATAAGCTAGACTCCAGGTAATCCTTAGGGCTTGACTAAACAGCTGAATCTGAACTAAAGACCTCCAAGGATAATAGCAGAAGTAAACTTAAAAAGTGAGTTTCACCATCAGGAAAAAATATAGCAGAAATCTCAGAAACTGGCATAGAGAAAACCGCAGGGTCTCCTGGAGCAGATTACATGTGGTGGCAGTGATAGAGTTGACTGGCATTACAGACACCTGATGGGGAAAAAAAAGTAGCAAAACCGCACTTTGCAGTACAAATACTATGGAAGGCGCAACCTAGGCCCAGGCTTTGCTGACAAGCTATGTACTGCCATGATTTTTTTTAATGCTGGAAAGAATCTCAGAGAAGTCTATCCTCTCCCATACTCTCTCTCTCCTTGTGCTCATGTATGCAATATTTTCACTAACTCACTGCATTTTATTTTCATTTCCAGATGAAAGCTGAAATCAGTTTCATACTCCCATGGAACTCTTCAAATTCCCACCCAAATTATTCTAGAGCTGATCTCCTAACCCAGAGGGGCTTTGCTGGCAGTATTTACATCCAGCATCATTTATATTCCCACTGCGTTCAGCGATAAAGCGCTGCCATCCGAATGACTGAGGTCAGCACACAGCACTACCTTGCTGAGACAGTCCATTCCCAGTCTGCTTCGTGAGTAACTACCAAGTAAGCAGTCATGCTGTTACATAAAGCCACTCTCATTCGGATACTCTCATTTGCCTGCTGAAGTATAACAAATTATTTTTTCTCAGTCTCTTTCCTTTTTTTTTTTCAAAATTATACACAATTGCTAAGTAATGGCTTTTGTACGAATGCGCAATTGAAGTGGGATCCCTGGTACTAGTTATTATTCCGTTTCAGTAATGGTCATACCTTGAAAAGCCAAAGAAAAGCAACAGAGCATAAAAGAGAAGCTCAATGAAGCAGAAAAGGTTTGATATGATATTCAGAGCTCATGTTCTGTTTGGGGGAGGAGGTGGGAGACTATCCTATCCAAATATCTGTGCTAATATCCCCACCTCATGCAGATCTAGAAATCTAATTCCTAAAATTTATTTTCTTCCTCCTGAGCCATGAAAAAGCTAGACTGCGTATTAAACACCAGTGGCTTCTTTCATCAAATATTAACCACAGGAGCTTCACGGGATGGCTTGGTGGAGAGCAGAGAGGTGTATGTTGGGATTCAATGGACCTGATGCTACTATATCACACTCAGCGTGACTGCAGGAGACTGAGGTGGCAGCTCCATAGGCTGAGATTAACCCAGCAAGGCTCATCTGAGCCCTGCCCAGAGCCAAAGGAAAGAGATTTATTCTCAGAAGGATTACAATAGCTGACATGGAGTTCCTGATTGGACTTACTCTCTCCAAGTGACCAGCTGTCTCCCTATGGAGCATGAAGGAAGCCTAGAGCATTAGACTGAAGCTTGCGAATGACAATCTGCAGTTCTCATGGAGCTGATCAGCTCCCATGTACACTTCCAGCATGCTGAACTCCTTTGGGATTGGGATTCTGAAGATCTGGGGCAAAATCCTGCCCATATCATCAGTGCCAATAAATCCTCTCTGCATCAGATTGCTGTAAACACAGCTGGGATAGATCATTTTCACCAATCACACTGTTACATCATGGGTGGGACACAAAATATAATAAAACGGTCACAGGGAAATAGAAGTAATACATGTACATAGTTAGGTGGAGAGTTACCATTTAACAATAAAATAGTAGGGCAGGAAGAGACTTTTGAGGTCAAATAAAGAATCTGCCCTTTCCAAACTTTCCTTGGCTGATGCTCTTGGAAGTGTTAACTGCAAGAGCTTCCATAGCTTCCCTCTTTTAATCTAAATGGCCCAGTCCTTCCTATCATTCTTCACTGTCATATTTCCTATACCTCTGATTAATCTCATTGCTTTTCTCTAAAGTTTGGCCTATCAGTATTTTCCGAAATGGCATTTCAAAATTAGGCAACATATGGTATCTGAGGCTGCATCAGAGTTGAGCGGAGTGAAAAACATGCTGCTGTGTGTGTCTGACAGCTTGTACTCCTGCTTAGCTTCTCAGTGTGGTGTTTGCCCTTTTGCAGCAGTGTGACATTACTGACTCAATGTGAGCTTGTGATGAACTATAACTTTCTGATCTTTACTGGAGAATTACTCTCAAACCTATGATTTCCAGTCCTGTCTTTGTGCTGCTGGTGGAGAGAAATAACTTCTAGAGCCTGATTTGTCTCACCTGCTGCTTATGTAAATGTTAGGATATGAGGAATAGCTGTCTGGAGGTTCCTGTCTTTCTATACTGACTATGCGAAGAGACCAAGGTAACTACTTGAGACCAAGACATCTCCATTAGCCCCTGAGGTCAGGGCAGAAGAATCACACCCCTAGTTTGCAGCTTTTCAATTGTCCTTGTTACATTGCATCCTATTTTTCAGCTGACTTCTCCAATTTGTCAAGATCATTGCCCGTTCCACTCCTGCCCTCCCATATGCTTGCAGCCTCTTCCACTTTGGTGATATAAGTAACTTCAATTACCTTTCTTTCTTGTCAGGGCCTTGAGGGCACTAATAGACCTCAGTGGCCTTGACCAGCCTCACTTTGGACCATCAGCCTTACCCAATAATACTCATGGGTTAATACCCCCATACTCATGGGCTCTTGAGAGCCATTTAAGCTCAGGCACGGACCTTCAACCCCTGTTCAAGCTATGTCCAAGGAGTACTGGTCTCCAACGCAGCTGCAGCCATAGACCTCATCGATCTGAGTCCTAACCTGCTGAATGACTTCCCGGCTTGACCTCAAGTCTGTCTCATTGCCATGGACCCTGGGCTGTCACCGCGGATCTGTCCTGCTCCCTTTGCTCAGACAAGGAGTGTCGAGGCTCCTGCCCTACCAGTTGTGCTCTTGTGCTCAGCTCCCCATCCTGCAGTTCTCAGACGGCCCTTGCTGTTCTCTGATATTTCTGTTCCGTGACCAACTGATAACAAAAATATTGACAAGTACCAGATCTTGTCACTGGAATTAATGTATTAGAAATAGGGACGTATTTGACCTTTTTAATGAAGATTAGCAGGAAAAAAAAATTGTCTTTTTGGCAATATCTGTCAATATTTTTCCTTTCCCTTTATGAGGCAGCTCAACTCTTTCTTTGCCTTTCCTCTTTTCACATATGTAACTGCAGGCTACTTTCTTACAACCTTTTTTGCCCCTTGGTGCTTGTATCTCACAAGGAGAGGCTTGACCTTCCGTACCTATTTGGTTGCACTGTTCTTCTATAATTATCCTTATCAATCTGTCCAAGGCTTCACTTTCTGTATTTCTTTTCTTCAAGGACACTGAATAGTTTCTGATTTAGCCAGGCTGGTGTCTTTTAACTTTTTTTCTTCATCTGAGAATAATTTGCAGTGGCTCCTATAACAGACTCTCTTTATGGATCTGCTGCCTTTCTGGACTTTATTCTCTTAGGATGAGGTCCTAGGAGCTCCTACCTCCCAATTTTCAGGGTATATTGATGTCTGTAATCTTGAAATCCACTGTGTGTGTATTCTGCTATCCCACCAAAGAGTCATGAACTCCAACAGTCCTTGGTCACTCTTGCCCATATTGCCAGTTCCTCCTTCTTAGTTAAAAGCAGGGCTTGTAGAGCCACTGTTTTTTTTGGTATTAACATTCCAGATAGCATATTTGTTCCACCCAATGTCTGTTATGCCAAATTTATCATAATTTCAAGTACTTTGAGACTTTTCTTGACCAATTTTCCTGGAATCTCTCGTAATTTTAAAGAACTGCTATCAAACAGATGAAAAAAAAAAATGGCAATTTTTTTCACATGGCTTAATACAAACCAACATTGTCCACAGATATTACAGTGATGAGAGCAGGATGAAAATGTCTGTGGAATGAAATGTCTGGGCATTTATCCAGACATTTATCCATTTATCCATACTTAGAATTACTACCAATTGGATTTAAAATACTTTTTAAAAGAACTTCTGGAATAGCTATAGACCTTCATTCTTCAGAACTAAAGAATCAAAACTGTTGGATTCAGGGGGCAAATTTCTAGGAGGAAGATTGCTTGCACACCAACCCCTGCACAGTTTCATCTATCCTCCCCTGAAACATCTGACTGGCCAGGAGACAAGACCTTGGTCTGACATGTTCAAGGTCTAACCAAATACTTGAAATCTCACAGTACTCTGAACTGCACTGAAGTGCATGCAAGTATAAGTCACAGATACTTGAAATGTTTTCAGCCATATTTTCTAGTTACCTTTCCCCAGCTCTTTTCTTCCAAAGATATTTAAACTTTGTTATTCACTCCTGGTTGAGATATTGATAAATATACATATTAATTTACAATTTCAGTTGTGTATTTTTTGTAGTTAATTATGTAGCAACTTAATTTATCTTTTGTCAATTTGTTTTCCCTCAATAAATGATCTGCCAGCAATATGTTATTTTTAATTAGCCTGCAGCAAGTGTCTCTATGAATGTAAATCAAATGCTTATTTGAGCCATTAATTGAAAAGGGAAAATCATTGAAATTCGTATTGTGTTATCCTCTTTTTTTTTTTTTTTTTTACTTTTTTTCCTTAGTTTTCTTATTCTGGAAGGATTATGACAAAACAGTGCCTGCAGCAAGGAATTGACAACACACTGATAATCAGAAAGAAGCAGAAATGCACAAAAAGACAATCTATTCTCTTTTCAGCAGATAATAAATGCCAGGTCCATGCCATAAAATAAGAAGAATTATATTTGAAAATGATGACTGGAAAGATAGAAATATTTCTTGGTTCCACCTTTGCTCTTATCCTTATAGATTTTATTTAATTTAGGAGATGGTCGTTCCAGATATGACTGCATGAGGAGGTACAGAGGCCAAACCAAGACACTCGTATTGTAAAGATACAGACCTGTCCTTTTCAGATATGTCACAGCTGTGTGACCGTGGCAGTGTGGTTTAGCTAATACACTCTGTTTTCAGTTGGGATGGAGAAGGTCTCTCTGGACAATGTCCTTGGTCCTTGGCCTTCCCAGGCCTCCACAGTCTGGCTCTTCTCTTTGGGAGAGGGGGATAAGGATTTTGCTGACCAGGAGATCAGCAGACATCCTCGCATCCAGATCGCCCATGCACTGGACAAAAGCTCCACTCTGCCTCTGGGCAGTAAGTCCTTGAACAGCAGTGATCACTCCAGGGTGTGCATGAACTGCACAAACTCACTCAACCCAATGAAGCAACTAGAAAATATTCAGGAACAAAGTATGGGGACTGGCGTGATTTTGCTGCCTGCAGGGTTTTGTAGCTCCTGGGCTGAAGAACTTCTGGATCACTGTGATATATTTGTGCCTCTATTCCCCCTAAGCCTGTCCCCACCTTCTTGGATTTTGCTCCAATGAACTTATCAACCCCTACGTGTATGATAGCATTTTCCTTAGGCATTTGTCACTATGATATCAAACCCTCTCTAACATATGACCCCTCTCTTAGCAGAAAAGCTCTGTTCCTGCTGTTTTTATTCAACAACAGTATTTTGTTTGCTATTGCAGAAGCATCAAATGCTGGCAAATTATATATACAGTGTCATTTTGGTTTATTTTCTCCATGGTTAATTACAGCAAGTTTTTCAGACTTTAGATGTCACCTTAAACAAAGCCACTGCTGATCACATTTCAGTCAGTGAGGTGTTTGGGGGTTTTATTGCATTTTGTAATCACACAATTCTCTATATTTCAAGCAAAACATCAATGGCCCATCTGGCACATAAACAATAGTTCAAAAGAAACCCATTGTCTTACAATAATGAAGCAGGAAGCATTTTTAACCTTGATGTTCTTGAATGTGTGAATACTTCACCATGAAAAGAGTGCTTATGGGAAATTCTCCTGGTAGTTGAGATTTTCTGAGGCATTCAATACAATGGTCTCCCAGAGGGACCTTATCTTCATAATTATCTTCATTATTGTCTCTCCGTGCCATGTGTCACCCTATAGCATTAATCCACCTGGAGTGTCCTTGATGGCTGCACCGGCTGTATGATGAAAAGTGGCAAGTACCCATTAGGAACTGGAGGGTTCAGCTAATGGAGGTTTCTAATGAAATCTGAAGTAGTCATTGTTTTTGAAACAATACATCTTGCTGTATGGAGAGGAGGTTGTACCACAGCAGCATTATATCACCCATTGCCTTCTGCAGTGTGTTTTGCAAAATGGAAAGCTGTCGTGATTAGCAATCATTTGACGTGGTTCAGGCTTCCTGTCACTGAGCATCAGTACTTCATTTCAAAGGACAGTGAGACTAGGACCTGGGTGTTAAGTTACGCAACATATTAGGAAGAACTCTTCATGAAAATTTCACAAAAAGTGGAAAGACCTCAAATAGAGATTATCAGGTTTATTTGTGAAATTTCACTCCCAGAACAAGACTCAGTACTCTTTGCCACTACTGTGTCACGCTTACTTATGAGATCAGCATCCCCTGAGTCCGAGTCCTTGCTATGTCATCTGTCAAGACAGCAGCTCCTATTGCACTGCTAATGGCTCTCTGTGCGACCCCTCCTCGCCCTGCAAGTGCTTTTAGTGAAGTTTCCTTTTGCTGAAGTCACGGGCTCACCAGGAGGATAAGATGCCTTCACAGTCTTGAATTTGCCTTGTAGTTAGGTGCTTGGAGATGTCAATTAAGCTTCTGGATCAGGCCTAATGGGTGAGATACAAAGGGGCCCATCTGCTTTCTGGGTTCCTGTGGGTGTTAGTGCTTAGCTGCTGGATGCTACAGAAGCCCTGCAGTCAGTATTGAGGAACTGCAGGAATTTTACTAGCAGAATTGTAGATCCAGCAGCAAAGGTGCTGAAATCCAACACAAATCCCCAAGATCCAGCTTGCGTCTAGAAGCTGTACATGGCACTAAAGCAGGTGAAACAGGGCTTGAAGGCAAGTGTCCTTCTTCAGGGTTTGAGCTGCTATATCCAAGTGGTGCTGCTCTGTGCTGGGAAGGACCACACGAAGGTCAAGGGTCCTTCATCACATGTTGTTGTGTAGCATGGGTGAGCACTTTGGTACGTGACGACTTTTGGTGATTCCTGCTTTAGGCATCTCCAGAGCAACGATTTGCAGGACCTAAAGTTCGGACTAAATTACCCAACCTGGCCATAAGAGAGCAACCAAATCACTAGGATTTAGACCTGCTTCCAATAACCCAAGTCCATGTTCGCTGGTATCTTTCAAGCTATTACAATGCCCAGAAGCCTAAACATATTCTGAAAATTGGCTTAAATAGATCTGGTCTGGGATTTCTATATGCCTGGGAGATTTTGACCTCCAGGGGCCTCTGACCAGCAGCTCTCTCCAAATTCCCAGTCAGCTTTGTTTGACAAAATTTGGTCACTGAAATGTCTTGTTATCCCTTGAAACGGAAGCTGAAATACAGTTTGGAAACTGTTCTTTTCCTGCAAGTACAATTTAAAAAAAATTCTGATTAAAGTTTAATTTAAAGAATGTCCTGTGTTTTCAAATTCTTGATTGAATTACCCTTTAAAAATTAAATTGAAATCCTTTAGGAGTTATTGATTCAGAAGGAAGAAAATGCCAATAGTGCCATTTTGGCCTGAAACTCTGCCCATCAAAGTGACATAATACTTTCAATTTGCCTAAATAACTCATTGGACCTGACTTATTCTCATGGTTGGCTTTTCCAGCCTTCATGCCCATTTTGTGAGGCAGGAAGGAAGATATAGGAGGCCTCGTTCTTGTGCTACATAGCGAGGAGATTGTTCCCTGGGGCAAAAAACAACTCCCTCGCATCCCTGTGAAGAGGCCCTCATGCAGTGATTGGTAACAGGCACAAGGGATTTCTCATGGGGGTCTTCTTTCTGAGCCCATGGGGCTGGCAGCAGCTCAGGAAGCCTTTGGGATACATGTGAGGTTGGAAATTCCCTTGTTTAATGGTGTATGTACAGGGCACAGGAGGAAGAGTTTGATTTAGTGCAGCCCTGAAAATATGTTTAAAGATGCCAGAGAAAAGGCCTGTTCCAAGCTACATAGCAGGGCAATGGAGGCCTCTAGTTCCTTCTGGCCTCCTAATCATTCACTTGCTCCTGCATGCAAGAACTCAGAATAACTAAGAATCAAACTCAGATCATTCCCCTCCCTTTCTCCCTTGCTAAACTGCACCTCCAGGAACAGCGAAAACACTACAAAGGAAGAAATAAATGTTCCATTATGTTTTGCAGGAGTCTCAGCTCATGTTTGAGTTAAAACACCAACATGACAAAAACGTCGGAATGAATAGAACTACCAAGATATAAACATGGTCTATGTAATTCAGACTCTCCATGTGAACAAAAGGTTGCAGCTCTCAAACAGAGGCACTGTTGAAAAAGCACTTGAAAAAGGGGATGAATCAATTAATGCTTTTGATAGTTTGAATGTCCCACTATCTAAAAAACAAGCACTGCTTTAATAGTGAGATAATTCAGTTTACTGAATCCAATTACATGTAATTGGCTTTTTTCCTTTTTTTTTTTTTTTTTTNTTTTTTTTTTTTTTTTTTCCTTTTTTAATTGCTGTTGGAACCAGGGCTCAGATGCACTTGTGCTGGCTCTGCCAGATGTTTCTGTTATTGGTGTTGCAAGGGCACGCCAAGGATCACAGGATTCAATTAACATCAGAGGTGCAGTCTGGATGGTAGTAATGCATCAGCTACTTGTATCTTTGTGACCCTGGCTGGAAAAATACTTATTAAATATTTATTAAAGTCCCCAAAAGGCAAAGTACCTGTTACTCTTTTCATTTCTCCTCCAGGAGAGCAAGTCTCTGCTTTAGCATGATGCTCATCTTTTGGGAGATAAAGTTTTAAAGTGCTGCATCGTGGCAGCAAGAGGAGCTGGAGGCTGGGTGAGTCTACCAAGGTTTGTGGGACCATGCTGGGGTCTGCTTGGGACCTCTGCTCTCCAGCACTGAGTCCTCCTTAGCCATGGCTGTGAGCACCTTGTTGCTAAGGACTGTTTGTATTCACGATGTTGGTACTCACCACTTTAACGTTAGAAATTGTTCTTTACCCCGGAGTCTCTCCCAATCTGTATTGCCCTGGATTCAGCACTAAGGGCCAGTTACAAGGATTTAACACCTTACCATGCAGAGGGATGTTTGCAATATAAGCCAGGGCACGTAAAAGCTGCATTTCTGAAGACCTTTGAGCAACTACTATGTGTCAACCACCAAGAATCCCTCGTCTCCTAGATGACTCCTGCCAGTCTGCCCTGTTCAGTGTCTGTATCTTTGCTGTATCTCCCCAATACACCCAGAAAGCCTAAGTCAGTCAGTAAGAACATTCGCACTGCGAATCCCATGACATTCTGCAAGTCTCGGTTGAGTTAGTACAATGCTTTGGATGCAGACTTCAGGCTAGAGATTTGTCTTCCAGAAATCCTAATAAAATAGCTGGCTGCCTCAATGATGTTGCATTTACTCTGGTTACAGCAGGCTGAACAGCTTGCCTCAGGCTTAGTCAACACAGAAACTGCTTATGTTTTTGAGACATTTGAAACTGTCCCACTCACTACTGCTAAATGCCATTGAAAGTGTAAGAAATCACCAGCTTCCCCTCAGAACTGGACTCCTTTGGGCTTTTTTTTTTTGTTGCTCCAGTTCTTCTCAGAGCTGCAGTTGCCCTGAACAGGAAGACTTCTTGGTCTGGCTACATCCCTTAAAGCAGATTTCCCCACCCCCAGAACTAGCTGGCAACACATACTGCTACTAACTAGAGTTAGTTACTTCTGGCCATGTAAGAGAAACAGGTCAGAAGTCACATGAACTACAGCTTCTGGGGGATATTGCACAGCATTTGCCAG
Organism: Nothocercus julius; assembly: GCA_013398735.1. Taxonomy (NCBI): domain Eukaryota; kingdom Metazoa; phylum Chordata; class Aves; order Tinamiformes; family Tinamidae; genus Nothocercus; species Nothocercus julius. The sequence goes on along the minus strand of VZSV01000226.1, from coordinate 805,746 downwards.
ATTGTTGCTTCTCTTAGTGTCCAGGTTGTACAGGAAAATAAACTTGTCAATTGAAACAAGTAATAAAAAATTGTTGAAACTCATTTTCTAAGCAAGATGACCATGTTCGCAGAAAGATTTCCATCTGGCTTAGGTGTGATGTCCCCTTCCTGCCCCTTCTTTGCTGGATGACATTTAAAACAACCTCCCATTGAATGAGTTGCAAGATGAGAGGAAAGCAGCACTCTGGAAATGCTGGATGGTGTTATTAGATGGCTATTTAGTGTGTAGCAGAGAAATGATTTACAAAACAGTTCATGTAAGTGGATGTCATTTGCAAAGTATTTTCAAGTCCCCAGGGATGGAAGGTGCTCCCAGCATGCAGAGTGCTGCACTGCATTTGCATCAGCATCTAACAGACAGGTCGTAACACTCTGTGTCAAGAGATGAGATACTAAGTTATGGATAGACAAATAACCTGGAGCAAGAAAGCACATACTGGAGAATGGGACAGGTGCTTGCATTAAAGCAAATTAAATTTTCCCTCTTTTTACTCAGTTCCAGATGAAGATGCTACTTTTCCCCTGCTCGTCTTGCAAATTCTAAAGGCTACATGCTCTGTCACCCCATGCTCATTACCACTCCAAGGATGCAATGGGAAATTCTACTTAATTAGCCCTTAATAGACAGTTGAGAATTTAGCCCCAACACCGATGCTTTTGTGCAGTGATGGCAGGTATGCGATTTGTATTCACTGAATTGATTTTGAACATGGAACTTATCAGCAATTTGGTCTTGGGGGACTAGAAGGAGCAATTGCCAGCCCTTTCCCTCCGAAGAGAGAGCACAGTTCGCACCATCCACAGCAGAAACACTGCAACATTATTCACCTGGTCTTCTGCATCTTGCTCTTGGATGCACAAGGAGGAAAGAGGCTGCCTCACTCTTTAAGAAAGACCCTTAACCATTGCCTAGTAGGAGAGGAGTTTCCTAATACAGGTCTCTGCTTCTCCCAGGGCAGGAGCTCCTATGTCCACAGGAGCTCCTTCCATGTCCCTGCAGCTTCTGGAGTCACTTTTCCATCTCGAAGGGTCTTTCCTAGTGAGAGAGGGGACGCCGTGATGCCGCGTGCACTGCTCTGTTCAGCTGCTCAGCTGAAATCCTTGCCCCAGAACCACAGTTTGCCTCCACGTCTGAGCACTGGGCGGGCAGCCCCGGCGGGCAGCGGTCAGGGAAGTGCAGGTGCTCTAGAGGAAAAAGGTAAGGGGCTTCAGGAGACATGAACAAGAGAAACAGCACCACGAAGATCAAAGCAGGAGCAGCAGCAAGCAAAACAGGGATATTTCTGCATGCACAGTAAGGTTGAAAAAGACCTGCCCCAAGGCACAAGTTAGCAGCTTTCCAGCGCAGTTTTCCCTGGGACTCCAATTCTTGCTGGCTACAGCTGTAGTACCGGCTCCGCACATGTGAGTGCATGGCTGGATCCCTAAAGAGAGAGCTCTTGACAGCCCAGGGACAGGACTTCTTCATGCCAGAACGCCCTGCTGCAGAGCCCAGGGCTCGCAAGTTACGCTGGATCACAGTACTGGGAGAAGGAGACAACCCACGGCAGGACAGGGTGGGGGCTGTCCGACGTGCAGGGCATCATCTCACGCTCACCCCCACCAAAACAATTCCCGACTTCTGTCCCTGCCCTTGGCTCCCCATCAACAAACCTCCCGCGCCCACAGCGCCCGGGGACGCCGCGGCGCCTCCGCAGACGTCGGGTTCCTGCTGCCGGGCAGGAAACCTCCTGCCGGCGCCGCCGCCGGCGCTGCCGCTCGCTCCGCAGGCTGCGAGCAGGGAGAGGAGCCGAGGAGAAGGGCTCGGGGGCAGCAGGACGAGCTCTCTGCCCGCGCGCCCTGCGCTGCCCCAGCCCTCGGCACTGCCAACAGCAGGAGCTGCCGCCGGCCTCGCGGCCACCGGGACAGCCCTGGTCCCGCAGGGCTGCGCGGCGCCGGCAGGGCCGCTCTGCTCCCACCGCCCGCCCAGCGCCGTCCGCCCGCGGCGGCCACCGGCAGGGCCGGCGGGGCCGCAGGCATCGGGCGCCTCTTCCCCCGCGGGCTCCTCCTCCTCCTCGCAGGGCGGGAGGAGCTCGGCCTTCTCCTTTTGCTGCCAAAGCACGGGAGCGGGGAGCTCGGGGAGGATTCCGCAGGAAGAGCAAGGAGGCGAGGAAAGGAAGCGCCGGGAGCTGGGGGAGCGCCCAGCCCCCCACACGGGGAATCCTGGGTCTCGGCCTCCTGGCACTGCTGCTCCATCCTCTTCAGCAGCTGCTGCTCCAAGAGCAGCACCCGGCCCAGGGCCGGGAGCAGGGAGAGGGACAGA
>VZSV01000226.1:792270-803152 GCA_013398735.1 Nothocercus julius | reverse complement strand
CGCGGCGCCTCCCCGGCCTGCAGGCCCTGCAGCCGCGCCGCCCGGCCGCCGGGGCTCTCCTGCGTGGCCAGCCCAGCTCCGGGGGCGGCTCGGGGGGCTGGAGATGAGACCCCAGCCCCTGCTGAGGCTGAACGCGCCCGGCGGGAGCAGCGCTCGGGGCTCCTGAGGCAGCCACTCACCCCCGCACCGCTGCTCCTCCTGGAGCGACCAGCAAACACCTGGAGCTCCTTGGCGAGCTCCATTCCTGGAAGGAAAAGGCAGACGGTGGGAGGAGAGCTGCAACCCCCAGGACGGCCCTGCTGGTTGGGGTGCCCCGACACAGCCCCCCAGGACACAGGAGGGCTCCAACGAGCGCCCTGCTCGTGCAGCCCCTCATCCTGCCGAGAGCCCCCGTGGCCGGTCCCGCTGGGCTCCTCACCCTGCCCTGCGCTGCCAACCCGAGAGATGGCCAGGTCGGTGTGAGCGGCCAGGTCCCGCACGTATTTGCGCATGTAGCAGGCGGCCGCCTCAACGAGCTCATCGCAGCTGAGCTCAGGGCGCTGCCCTTCTGCTGCGAGAGGCTCCTCTGACCAGGAGGCTCCTCGCCAGCCCGGGAGGCTCCTCGCCAGGCCTTGGGGCCTGCAGGGAGAGCTCCCGAGCTCTCCCGCCTTGCCCCTTGCTCTGCCTCTGCCCTGGACACCGCCTTGTGATCAAGCAAGCACCCACATGTTTGGATGGTCACTGCAGTGCAGACACGTCCGTGGCCAGAACATGGCTCTGTGGATATGGCTAAGAGCCCATTTCACTTTCCATCACAGCTTGAGGTGTGGATACCCAAGGCCAGGGTATCCTGACAGCCCCATTTGCTCTACCCTGACTGGACAAACAGCTCTTCAGCTGGTGCTGTCACTTCCGAAGGGACTGCAGAGCCCAGTGGTCTTTTCCTCAAAGACAGCAGGCCCAGCTCTGTGCACATCACCTGGTTGCTCAGTGCCAGAGAGCTCTTTACTTCCCCAGTGGGACTAATGGTACTGACTGCTCTGGGAACTCCTCTGGGGAGAGGGACTCCAATTGGGAACCAGGCTGGACCTCAGGGGTCTCTCACTTCAGCAGCACTCCAAGCAATCAGCGATGAACTCTGTTTTGAGAAGCTCCCCACAGGGCTCCTCGGGAGAGTGGATTGAGCTTTTCACTTTGCTGCTGGATAAGCAATGACCAAAGAAGACATTTACCATGTCAGTCTCACAGATAACAGATTGTTCATTTGGCTGATATCCAATTCAATATTACTTGTCCCAGTAAAAGCATTCCAAGAGTTGAAGAGAAAGGCCACCCTTATTCAGGACACAAGTCCTGGAGTTACATTACCAGTGACAGGCATCACTCTTGTATACCTGTCTGCCCCTTTGCCCAGTCCTCCCTCTACAGAAATGGACATGGGGCTCCTGCTGTCTGGAGGCATCTGGAGGGGTCAGGTTATTTCTGTGCATGTCTCTCAGTGCCTTCCCCCTCTGCATCAGAAAGGCTGTTCTTTCTCTGTGTACAGGCTGCATTGCAAAGCACACATTGGGGCACCAATGAAACAGCAACCAATGTATCCAAACACAGTGCTAGGCTGAAGCTCCCTCTCTGGAGACTTCCCATCGGTCCCCTTCCTCCTCTTCCTCCAGCACAGGGCACTTCGGTACACATGGAGGAGCTAGACAAGAAGCAAGGGGGCAGGAAGCTTTAGGAGGCTTCAGAGCATGCAAATGACTTTCTACATGGGCCTCTGGATCTAGGTGCCCATCTTCTCAAGTCTCAACCTGTGGGCACAAATGCCACTTGGCTCCTAACCCGAATTCTGCCTGGGCCCTCCTTTGCAGCCCAGCCCTTTGGTCATCTGAAGCCAGACAGAAAACCTCTGGTAGAACATGAAACTGAGCACAGATATGACCCTCCCGCTTCACCCAGATCAGCTCTGGACATTTGCAGTTATTAGTGACCACAGGGCCATGAGTACCTCTGGGCTGCACGAGAACCTCAACACTTACAAGACAGTCTTTTCCCTCACGCCTCTGCCTGGGCCACAGTGCACCAAGATCACTCCTGCTTTGTTTTCAGATCTTTTCGCTATCTACTTTATTATCTGGGGATGCTTAGGCTCCAAGGTGTAAGACTAAAGTTTCAGAGATCATGTTTGAGAAAGGCCATCAAATCCAGTGTGAACTGGAGATGCCCTCTGCTACAGAACTGACGCGTGGCTGCAGTGTTGGTTTGTGCCAGAGGCTGAGAAGGAAATGCAGGGCTTCTGTCTCCAACCTCGTGCTGCCCTTTGGAAGCACGAGAAAGAAGGGGAAAAGACAATCTGAACATCTTTGATCCTCCAAAAGAACTGAGTTTTAGTTCAGTATGAGTGCGGGGGGTAAGAGTGTGGGTCATTTCTTGTTTAAGCCTAACAGGGTCACCCACTTCTGATCTTGGAGATTTGAGAAAAAATGTAGAACACTGTGAGCCAGATGGGAATCAAACTCGAATCTCCTTCCAAATGCCTTCATTAGTTTTTAAGACAGATGCTTCGGAAGGATGAATACTAGCCACAGGGTTAGAGGCTATAAATACAGCTTGCAAGATCTCCAGGCTGCTTTGCTGTTGCAGGCAGAGTTACTTTTGTACTAGCTGCAAAGAATTCCTCCAAGTTTCATTCAAAGAAAAATGTTCCTTTCTTATCTTCGGCCTTAAGAAGATTCTTTTCACCAAACATTTTCTTGACATCATCCAGGTCAGTCGAATTATCTCATGCCCTGTGTTTTGCTTGTTTATTGCCTTTTGCTCCAACCCTTTTTCCTGGCCATAGTCACATTTTGTATGTGAGCAATGAACAGCCATCAAGGTAAATGCATGTATGGGAGAATCTCAAGTTTTTCACTGAAAAGAGGATATTTACAACTTTTTACAGTATATTGGTTCCTCAAATTTAAAGCACAGGCTGCTGTAAAGGGGTTTGCAGAAAGGTTTGCAGCAACCTTAGATCTACTGGGCAGGGGCCCATAACTCTGCTAGAAAATGGTTAGAGGTTCACAAAAGAAAAAAACACTGAAGACCCCTAAAGGGCATTAATTAATTTTCCTCTCAAGGGACAGGAAGGATTCTTCCTCTAAAAATGCTTTTTTATTCCAGCCATATTTCCCAAAGGTGTCTTTTAACACCCATATCAAGATATGCTCCAAGAGGACTGCTGCTTCTTCTTCTTCTTCATTTAGTTTTTTTTTTTTAAATAAGCTAAAAAATAAACCATTTTTAAAACAGAATCTCAAGGAAAAATCCCAGAACAAAGCAATGATATTTGTTACAGACCTGCCTACTTTTTTTTTTTCTTTTTTGCTGGCTATTGAGGCAGAGACAAGGGTATTTCTTGGTCTCTACTTTGTTCTGCAAGGCTCAGAAAAGAAATAACCCTTTTATCTGCCTCATTTTCACCCTAGACTCTTTGCTAGTTTCATTAGAGACTCCGAGGTCTTCAGGGTGATTAGATCCCATAGTATATAAATGCAGATAGCATCCAGCACAAATGGGCTTAGATTGTGGCTCTGCCTTCATATGCTGCTGTGTAATGGAAGTGATAACGTTACAGTACTGGAGAGCAGAATCCGGCCCTAGCATTTGGCTCTCATCCACAGCTCCTCAAAAAGAAGGCAGGGCAGAGCTGACCCGCGCCAAGTGTATATTCACACGGATGCGCAGGAAACAAGAAAGCTGCACGTCCTCGTGCTTGTATTGCAATAGCTACAGCAGAGAGCTGAGAGTAGCCAGCACGGACAGCTTGCCCAAGAAGGAGCAACCCTCCACCAGCTCACTACTCGGCTGGAATATTTACCCTGCAGTCTGGCACAGTCACTGCAGGGAGCTGCATTTCCATGAGTCACCTCAGCCGAAAGACAATAATTAAAGGAACCCGGGTCGGGCCGCACTTTTACTTCTCCCTCCACAGGATCTGCAGTTCCCCAGAGGATGGAGATGCTACAGCTCTGCAGAGCCCTGGGTGGCAGCAGAGCCCCGCAGCTTCCTAGGGCATATTCAGCGCTGCTTTTTTTGCAGCGCAGTCTAAAAAGCACAGTGCAAATGTCCAGCTCATGGCAAGTATTAGTTTTTCAACAGGACAAAGTATATTAAGGTAGGGAAAGGAAATTATTAGGCAACTCCACGTAAACCACCCCAAGAGCATTCTGCTGGGCGCTGTTCACCCTTACGAGACGATCAAACTCTGTCTCTGTGCAGGAAAAGAAGGAATGGGCCCCAAAATAAGGGTTCTAATCCATGGAAATAAATAAATAAATGGATTAATGATGAATACAAATTAAAAAGAAACATAAGTAAAATATTTGGATTATTTTCCCCTCCAAAATAGGGAGAATAATTCCCCTAGAATATTTCATCATGCTGAAAAGCTCTGTTCAATTTAATATGGAGGGCAAAAATTATTTCACCCCAACCAATTTTTTGTTTGTTTTCTGTAGCTGAATTTCAATTATGAATGTCTGCGTTCAAGCATATTTAATTTGATGCAAATTCAAGAAGTCTGAGTTGAGCGTTGCTCTGAACAGGAGGTTGCATTAACTGACCTTCAAAAATCCCTTCAACCTGGACTACTTTATGGGTCTGTAACAGGGAGGATAAAAACCTGCCCCAGGAAGAGGAATAATTTGCAGTGACCAAATGACCCAGGATTTCCTGCCATTTGGGTTCCTCAGTAGAGCTGCATAAGACACCCAAAACACCCAACCACTCTTAACATCTTCAGATTTTAGCTCCTCCACTAGAAAAATCTCCTGTCCCTTCTGTAGACCTGCTGCATTTACATCACTCATCATCTCAAGCACCATATTGCAAATGAACTCCCAGAAAACAGGCACATTCACTACTTCTTTAACTATCCTGCCTGGACTTAACAGCAGCTCTTTAACTGTTTATCTTGACCATCTGACCTCCTCCTCTTAATTGGCTGTGAGGGGAAACCCTTGCCCTTCCAACACTCCTGCTGATCATTAGTAATCAGAGGCAACAGCTAAAAAGAAAAGCCCATAGAGCTGCTTTCTCCTGATCTATGGCAGAGTGGGGAGGAAGGCCAAATATCCTCTGAGTAGCCACCCCTGCTCATAGAGGCTCTGAGGCACCTGGTTGTAGGTGTCTTACTGGCCTAAAACACCACTAATGGCTCCCTTGTGCGCAGAAAAAAAAAAACTCTTGGGAAACCCTTCATGGTTCTGCTCAGGCCTCCACATTGAATTAATTAATAATTTTGAATTTGAGGAGCTGTTTGGAAGCAAAGACTGAATAATGCCTCCCAAGATCCAGTTGCCAGTAGGCAGCTGGCTCTCTGCCATGCGTGTGTGCCAGTGGTTCCCTACATGGAGGAGGATGACAGAACAGCAATGCACATCTTACCCTATGCATCCCTGCTCTGAAAGAAAAGGGATTTTAATCAGACATGAGGAAAAACTTCTTTACTGTGAGGGTGGTCAAACATTGGACCAAGTTGTGGAGGCTCTATACCTGTCTGGACAAGGTTTTGAGCACCCATCGCTTGGTGACCCATCCTCGAGGAGGGATTTTGGACCAGATGTTCTCCCTTCCAACCTCAGTTGCTCTGTGATTTCTCTGTCAGTCCAGCTCTGTGCAAAAGGAACAATTCAGTCTTTTCTGAGGTGACCTTGAGCAAAAGTTTGGTAGGGTCTGTCCTCACTATGTGGTGATAGGTAGTCATGGTGCATGCATGAGTAGTAAAAAAAAGACCATCATCGTTACCTGCTTTGTGAAGGGAAAGCCTCATGTACAGCCCATTTCCCTGCAGAATTGCTGCTCTGGGCTCTCTGACAGCCCATGGCCATGAAGCTTTGTTTCCACAGAGCTATTGCTCCAGACAGAGGCTTTTTTATTGGAACAAATGTGAAGACTGTCAGTATTAAGTGGAGAAAGGCAGTTGTTCTGTTGTGCTCTCGTAGGCTCAGGGCACGAAGGACTCCATGCTTTTTAGCTTTGACAGTTGGAAACGCTTGTGGATGAGGTTCTGCCTCATCTCCTCTCGTCCTTGCTCCTGAAGCCCGCGTCTTTCATGGTCTGTAGAGCTGTTTGGGATTCCACAGCAGTTCAGCTTGCATGGATTGTTTATACAGAGCAAGATATTTGAGTTTGCTCCCTGAGTCACCTTCCGTGGGTGGAGGAAATGTGAGCCCTGAAACGTCAATGCCAGAGACTGAAGTCACATATGACCTGAAGTAAAAGGTGTAAATAGCTTTCCTTCCCACTTATTATGTCAACAGCAACACAAACCAAGACTCCCACCTTCTGAAAGAGTTAAAAACCTTAGGTCTGTTACTCAGTCCTTCTCTATGAGGTTTCTAAATCCTCTCCAAGTTCTGGTGTGTGTCTCACGGCCTTTCATATCTTTGGGCCAGGATGTGATCTGAGGACACCACAACTTTACCCAAGAAAAAAAGCCAAAAACACAGCTGTGTCCTGAGCAAACACCTCAGATGTATCTGTATGTGGAGTCAGAGGTTTGGTTGCAGCATTTGGAGTATTTAAATTCACTCTAATTCAGGGTACTAATAACTGTGTGACCATGGTAGCCTCTCTGTGCAGTCTAGGTCCTTGTGTAGGTACTGGGAGCAGCAGCAGGGACAGATTGGTGATGAAGAAAGCCCCTTGCTGTTGACATGTAAGAAGCCTAAACTAAAGGTAGTTTGGGTCTGTCTGGTGTTTCAGTGACCACAGAGCAGGTCTATCCTGCCCCAAAGAGTAAGAAACTTCCCTGCAGGGCTCTCTTCCTCCCTCCCTCCAGCGCTGTTGTTCATTCCTCCACTCCCTCCTGCTGTCTTTCATGGGCTCTGTTCACCACACTTCATTTTTGGAAGATATTTCTCAGGTACTGGGCTGACACCAACGTCTTCCTCCAGGAGAATCAGGTCAGCAGAGCTGCACAAACTTTGCCCCTGCACCTTTTGGTTCTGCTTTTCCTTTTTCATTACTGCTTCCCCATATCCCTGGCCTGAGATCAGTGTGCAGTCTGATAGCAGCTGATGCTGGGAAGAACCCCATCTGGTTTTGCTGTTAAGTCTGAATGGAAAAGGGTTGTGTTCACAGCTTGTTTAATTATGCCTGAATAAGAAGTCGCCCTGGGACCATTTCGTGAAGGACACTTTACAAATGTTTTATATTATTATTGTAATAATTTAGTTAGAGTTATACATGAGTGGAGGGAAGAAAAGACCTGAGCACTGTTGGCTTGCAGGATTTGGAGAGCTGCACGTTGCTGCCGTGGGCAGTGAGGAGGGCACGTTACCCTCTAAAAATGCAGCCTCAGTGCCTAGTGCATAGCATTTGCGGAGCTTCCACGATGCTTGTGGCCTCGCTCGGAACACAGACTTGCAGTCGCCGCAGTCTCACTGCAGACTTGCATTTGCCACAGTCATTGCAGTCTCGCTGCAGACTTGCAGTCTCCGCAGACGTGCAGTCACCGCAGTCTCGCCGCAGACTTGAAGCCTCGCTGCAGTCTTGCTGCAGACTTGCAGCGCGGGTCGCTCAGGACAGTGCCATTGCAAACTGCCAGGGCCAGCCAGGGAAATGACAGAGGTGACGGCTGTTTTCTTCCCCTCCGGGAGGTCCTTGGCTCCTGCTTGTTTGTACAGAACTGTCAATAATGAGTGCATAATGGAGAAAGTCCATTTAATTTTTAATTTTCACTAGCCCCCTCTGAACAAATGCAGTGTGTTAAGTCTCTCTGTCACCTTCACCCATGCGAAGGGTGTTTGATGGAGGTCTTCATTAACCCCGGGTGTGCTCACGGCATCCTGCCAGGCCATTAGCCAGTTAGTTACAACAGCAGTGACTGGCACTTGGCAAGCGAGAGCGTAGGAGGCCCTTGCCAGGTCCAGAGCGTGGCAGGCATTAACTCTGTGTAATCGCTGTGGAGGAGGTGGAAATTGTTTGACTGAGCTCTCATGGCTTCTCAGGGACTACATACACCCAGTGTGGATCACGGCCGTTGAGTTAGACAGTCCCAACCTGTCACAATTCCCAGGTGAAGTCACTGTGGGTTTGGGGCTGCCCTTGCAGGGCAGTCATAGCAGGTCTGGTAAAGAGATGAAAGCACCATCTATAAATTGAAGAGGGCAAATATGCATGTTCTCATTCTGGAGTAACAGGGTGTGGGTTGAATCAATTGCATAAATCCCCAATGAGAGTATTCACACAGGTCAATCCGTAGTTCACAACATGCTAGAAGGTTTCTACGAGACCACATTTAACAAGTCCATTTAGGATTTGACTTAGGAGCTTCTACTGGATTCCAGCTTGGGAAGAATCTGATGCACGTTGGGGGACCAAAGCTCAGCTAGGATTTCAGTCTTCTCCAAAACTTATCTCCAGCTGGACTGCCCTTCTTAGCCAGGGTTAACTTGGATGGCGTCATCTTACTAATGACCAGCGCTGTGAGGGGCTGAATTGTGCTCTTGAGGTAACAGATGTTTGGAAATGTCAACAATATGAAACTAATGGAAGTTGGGTCAAAGTCTCACCATGATTCTCTGTTGAAAGCATGAAATTGAAGCCAGGAAGGAGTCCTGACTTTACAGGAGTGCTGACTGACTCATTGAGAGTTGGCAGAGCTCTGTGCTGGGAATGGGCTTGAGGGAAGGGTTTATAACTCTGAAAAGTCACCTTCTCTTACTGCTTGTCCCAAAAGTGTCCCAACATTTACTATTTTTAGAGTCTTTCTCTCAAATGAATTTGCCTAGGGACAGCCTTCTGGGGATTCAATTAAACTCTAAAATAAAATAAACACTATCCCTTAGCAAGGCCTTGAATGCTAAACAGCATCATTATTTGAACAAAGTAGGGCTGTGATTTTCAATGTTTAAACGTCCTCTATTTTCATCAACTAGGGGTCAGAGACAGTGAAGGTGGGAAGCCTCGTTCATTAACTGAGCTCATCTACTCTCATAGCCCCTCCGTACCCGCTCTGAAGAGATCCAGACACCTCTAGGCCGTTTCCCTGGAACGAAGTCTGCGTTGCAGTGACTCGGTTTGAAGTCACTGAAACAATTCCCATTCTTCTTCAGAATCCAAACCAATTCTGCTCTTCTTGTATCTGTCGCTGTGGGGGGATTTCTGCCAGCAGTTTCTAGGCCCTGAGAAGGAATAGTGCCAATGAACTAAGTGGAAGTGACTGTTTTAGGGTATTTAAGGACCCACGGAGCCTTAGGGTATTGCACATCAGTCTAAAAACGTATTCTGAAAATTCAGAGAGTGAAAAACAAAGCCCTGCATTGAATCATATAAAGACATGACCAGATGTTCACAATGAGCAGAAGTGGAATGTGAGAAAGTTTGTTGAGATCTACTCCTGTTAAAAACGTCATAAAGTTAAGTAGATACATTGTGCAAATAATGTGAAGAGCTGAAGATTTTCTAGAGCTTGGATTTTGTTGATAAACCAAATTCCTCCCCTTGGCCAAAATGATTTAAGGATTCAATTTTCAGTTATCAGCAGAAAAATCTCCAGATCTGTTTCTCTATGAGGCTCTGAGAAAAGATGAACAAGGAGGTGCTGGACTGACACCTGCAAAAATCTGTTCCCTGGTCTGACTGTTCTGGTGAGAGTTTAGCAGGTGGAAGTGTATGCTCTGGCCTTCATAACTGTCTGTCTGAAGTGACCCTTCTGTGAATAAATTAATATTTAGAGAGGTTGAGTCCTCTAACACATGCAGAACGGAGCTGTGTTCTTTATAGAGGAAGTCTCTGGAGTGCTGCCTTATTGTAAACCCTCCCTATTTGGGTTTTGCAGTTTCGGGCCTGAATACAGAAGTTATTTTTTCTGTTTAGGTTGGTCTTGAAAATAGCAACAAAATAGCATGTAATTTATCTTTGTTCCAGTCAAGACATAAATGTTTTCTTTAAGAAAATTTTAATTTTAGTAAGTCCCGTTTTCTAATAATGCTGTTCAGAAGCGCTTCAAGGCTGTGGTGAAAACTGGCAAACTCCTACTAATGTGATGCCAAAAATACTGTAGAAAAGGAGCTCTTCCAGTAAAAGAGGTAAAACTGGAAGCTACTCAGGTCTGACAGTTACAGCCTGTAATAGTATCTGGGGAATGACCACTATGAAAGAGCTGCTGTACTGCTTAGGAAGAGGCTTCCACTCCAGGCTTCATTGTGAAGATCAGATCCACTGAAGTTCCTGAACCTGGGCTGGCTCATGAACTAGCCAGAAGCCACCTGCAACTTAATAGTTCTCGTCTGAATGCACCAAGGAGGGGGACAGCAGTTTTTTCAGAGACATCTAGACACTGAAGCACAAGCAGAATACGAATCAGCAGTGGCAGAGTGGTACAAAAGGGGATGCGAAACACAGGCTGTGTCAACCCGAGTGTGGCCTGCAGGACAGGTGGAATCAGCCTTTTGCTCTGCTAAGAGCTGGGCGGCTTCACTGGGTGTTGAGTCCAGTTTGGGGCACTGAATTCAGGAGTAATGGAGACCAATTAACTGAGAAAACTGCAAAAAGAGAGCAATAAAATGATCAGAGGTCTGGGAAACGGTGGCTGGTAGGAATAGCAAGAAATAATTGGGCTGTGTAGCTTAGAGGGGAGAAAAATAAGTTATAATAGACTTCAAGCACAAAAGGCAACTGTAAGAATGGGAACAGAGCTGCCTTCACATCTGCTGTGGATGAGAAATCACATCTTGCAACAAAGAAAGAATAAGGAAAGAATTTTGTGGAAGAAGTGATAAAAACACTGGAGGAAAAGAAAAGAAAAGAAAAGGAAAAGAAAAGAAAAGAAAAGAAAAGAAAAGAAAAGAAAAGAAAAGAAAAGAAAAGAAAAGAAAAGAAAAGGAAAGGAAAGGAAAGGAAAGGAAAGGAAAGGAAA
>VZSV01000226.1:765009-783315 GCA_013398735.1 Nothocercus julius | reverse complement strand
TTTAGCCTTCTGTTCCCCTGATGGCCAGGGACTGACTCAGAGGGTTCTTCATAGTTGTTTTTATTAAGGGATATAGCCAATTTACCTGAGAAAAAGACACTCTGCATTCTCCATTGCTACCAGTCAGGAAGCTAGTGCAAGATGAATACCCTCTATGTGTGTAAAGAGAGTAATAAGTAGGTGAAAAAGCTTTTGCTCTTCTGTGTCTCTTAAGTAGCTGATGATGCTGTTAGAGGACAAATGTTTCCGCAGAGGAGGCCTTAAAACAGGAGCTTATGGATTTAAATCTTCCTTTTGTCTCAGGGGACAATTGGTCGCTGAGCTCTGAACGTCAGAAGCTACGAAGAGCCCGTGGAGGCAGAACTAGCAGCGCTCTTCAGCCTCGGCACCCATGGGGCTGCATCCTCAGCCGATGCCGGTCGCCGCAGGGGTGCTGGAGGCCGAGGTCCCCCCAGTTCTACTTGTGAGGGATGCAAACGTGCAGCTTGCGAGGCTGGGCGGCGTCGGTAGCTCCCTGCTGCAGAGCAGAGGCGTTGCTCTGGGCGGCTCAGGAAGCTCCATCATGAGAGCAGCCAAAATCCCACGGGGAGATGCCCTCATAACAGGCCCTAATGGCTCTTACCTCGGGAAAAGAAGGAAAGCAGGACAAGCAGCAGTATTTTTGTAGCAAATAAGAAAACAAAAGATATGTGGAACATGAGGGAGCGAAGGCAGGAGGTGAAGGGCCAGGTTATCCAAAGCCCCTGAGCAGGTTAATTCCTTCCTCAGGCCTGGCACTTGACTGGCGTATGAAGGAGGGGACGCAAAAAGTCAGTGGTGAGAGAGCAGCCCCCTCAAGCACCATCCTCTCGGATGTAGCCGGAGTGCAGGGGCACTGGGAATGTCTCAGGCCGGACCCGCAGGGCCCCGAGTGCAGCCTTTCCTCATCCTCGTCCTCACGGGGAAGGGAGGACTTGGGCTCTGTGGGCCCTGAGGAGAAGGAGGGCTGAGAGGCAGCATTTCCGTCTCTTGACATTTTCCCTTCCCATCGGAGGATGAGATGGTCTCTTCGAGGCCAGTGATATCTTCAGCCTTGGGGTGGCAATGTTCAGCTTCACTTGTGTCTCGCCGAGCGCTTGCTCCGCTCCTTCTAGGTGCCTGAGTAGCTTTGGGAACCTGGCCTGGGAAATGTGGGCTGCACAACGCAGTGTTCAGCAGTGATACTCAAACACCAAGGAGAAAATAGCACCACATCCCACCAGGCATTTGCGAGGCTTCATGCAGCCCAAGCGCGGCTGCTGACTGAGTGAACGCAGGCAAAGCAGAAGGCAACCAGGCCATAAAAGAGGAGAAGGGAAACAGAGGTGGAGCTGCAGCAGAAACACGGTAAAAAATATACTCACAGCTTCTGCCTCTATTGCTTATTTACCCAGGTGGAATGGGGACAGCATCCTCGTCTTTATGAGAGCTGCTGGTAATTTTAGATGTGTTTAAACAAGTATTAGGGAGGTATTGAGGAGATAACAGGGAGATTAGGTGGTCACTGCGTACTGTCAGGAGAGCTGGGCCTACGCAAATTCCTCGTATCAACCACAGATCTCTTCAGAGCACTTAGGTTTATTTTCAAACTCTACTTTCCGCCTTTCACAGAACGGGATGTTCCCCGAAAGAACCAGACTAGGCAGTAAGACTAAGCGCTGCTCCCGCATGGAGAGACTCGATGCTGAGCAGAGCGCCTGGGCACGGTGGTGCCGGGTGGGTGAGTTTAGGTGGAGCCGGGCAGGACCTTGTGCGGCACCAGGTCAGAGCTTGCAAACAGCGTCACCCCTGGAGGAACCTCTGGGGCAAGGGACAGGCCCAAGACGGGCGCCTTGGCGCAGAGACAGAAGCAAATCTGCGCGTGACTCCCAGGACAGCATCGCACGCAACTGGAATCCAGTGTGCAAAAAACTACAGGACCAAGAAACTGGGAATTTACCACGAACTTCCTCTCAGGGCAACAACTGCGCCCCAAAGAAGAGTAACCCTGCGCTCTGCCCCGAGCCCTGAGGACGCTCCTGCCAGCAGGGTTAAGGTGCCAGGTTGTTTAGCTAATAGCCACACAGCAATACTTACTGCTGACATCCAACATAATCATTTTTAGCTTTTCTACACTGAAAATAAGACAGGTTTCATTCACCTTTTTGGCCAGAGCTCCTTAACCACTCTGCACCCCATCCTCTCTTACCGCATCTCCCAGCTCTCAGCTCCTGCTGTTGCTGTATTGACAACACAGGCACTTTCACATTATTTATCCTGCCCGTGCTTTTTCATTTAACTTCTCACAAAGTCCATTACCCTCAATGCCACTTCCAATTGGCATTTGAATTTAAGGTGAAATCTAGACCTTGTAAGAAATAGGTTATTTTGTTCTTCTTCAGATGGTTCTGTCTCCTACGCAGTGTCACTTTGGCTGATTCATTTATACAACCTGACAAAAATCTCCCAATCTTTCATGAGCGACTTCTCTGTGAGTGTCACGCTGAATTTGCTCAGTCAAACAATGTGTATCTACCAGAGAGCTGGAGACCAGAGTGCTAACGTTAGATAGGGAAACCATCCTAAGACAGTATTTCCTTTCCTGCTCTGTCTCTGAGGCTTTTGGCTGTATTTCTGTGGGTCTTTCTGTGCCTGCCTAAATTGCACTGTCTCTACATCTCTGTCGCAGACTGATGTCCACGCTGGTACCTCAGAGACACGTGCCCAGGCCTTCTGGCCATCATCTCTCTCCAGCCTGTTAAATTATAGTTATTTATTTAGTTATTTAGAAGAAGAAAGAAAGTAAGATTGACTCTTCTGTCTTGCGGTGTGAATGTTTCTACACATCTGACGGCCTTTGATTGCAGTGGAAAAAAGCTCCACAAATCTCCAAAGAGCAAGGAGTGAAGTCATTAACAGCATTTGAAGATTTAGTTTGGTTCATATAATTGTTACAAGACCTGATGATTGCCTGAAAATTCCCTGATCCCCTCCAAGCTCTCAGTCTCATTCTGGTGAGACTCTCAGGTGCTGCTGATGCAGGAGGTGGCACCAAACTGCGGAGGGTTGAGCATGAGAGAGGGGTCACCGGATGTGAGTCTGTGCCCTGTTCTGCCACCAACAGGTAAACTGCAACAGTGTCACTGTAAGTGCTTGTACCCATACACCAAAATGGGGTAGAAAATGGCACTAGGGTCTGCAGAACAACTTGCATCAGGAAGGAAGGGGCTCTCTGCCCTGTGGCTTCATCAGGGTCCTCCCGCCTCACAAGCAGCGGGAGCCCCAACTGATGATTCACTGAGTGTAGGAGCGGTGCTTGGTCCTGCCCCTCCAAGTATTCCCTGTCTCTTTTGAGGGAAAGGCAGCAGGATGGACAGGTATGTGCTGGGTACAGCTCGTGAGCGGCGCATGGGGTGGGTGACGATCGGTCCGTCTGCAGCTGAAGGGATTTCCCTGCTTCCATCTCCTGCCGGCACCGCCCGGGCGCCCTGGGAAGCAGTGCCCGGGTGGAAGAAAAGCGCCTCATCTCTTCATAACCAGTCGCCTTCGTTTAGCACAGAAGATTGTTCATTTTGATACAGGAGTTGATACTTTAGTCAGCAGTTAATTAGCTATAAATGGATATAAATTAATTAAGAGCACCGCTCATCACATTCATTTTGCTCTTACCCAGCTCTGCTCTCCCTTAGAGCAAAGTTGAAGATGCTGGTCCCTGTCAAGGGTGGTGGTTCTGGTTACCCTGTGTATAGCACAAGTCCATATCCTTCTTCATATTATTCTTTACTGCAAAGTCCAGCCCTGTATCGTGTGCTATATGTGGTTCATATGCAGCAAGAATAAGTGCTAAACTATCTCTGTTCCAGCAATTTTGATATTACTCTGGCAGAAAAGATGGGGGGTGAAAGAAATATTATTTTCTCCGTTTCAGTAGTGGGGAGGTGGAAATGCAGCTTGTAACGAAGGGGCCATGCAGTGAGTGTGGGCAGGCGAGGACAATGTTCCTTAGTTTGCCAACATGGCAGGATATTTCCCGTTAAACTGCAGCTTTTTAAATGTTGAAAAAGCCTGACCATAGGGTGGATTTAAATCCAGAGCAAATTTTGTTTGCAGTTTGATACTCGTGTATCCTAGAGCACTTGTAATAGTTTGGTCTTCTAGGGACCAGTTTCACTGATGGCAGGGACTAAAGATAATCTGTCCTTTTCTTACTCTTCATCCTGTAATGCAGCTACAGAGACTGTTCTTGCTGTCTTTGGTGGGTACCTGTTGTAATTTAAACTGTCTTCCAGACTGAAGTTCTCCTGAAGAAATTTTCCTGGCTAGTTGAGAGATATTAAAAAATGAAGTAAAACAGAACCAAAAAAAAAAAAAAAACACCAACTTGAAGAATGTAGATTTTCCACTCACGCCTGCAAATCTGCTCCACTTGTGTGCACTTGGAAAATACATCACTGCAGTGCCAATCATCTAAAGCAAGAGGGGAAAAGTGTCAGCAAAATTCACTAGATGCACAGAGTCATTGAATAGATTCATGGGCAGCCTACTGTAATGGCAAGTTTGCAGGGGCTATCAGAGCTCTTTATACATCAAGCTAAAAAATGACAAAGAAGCTGAAAAGAGTGATTTGTGCTCTGAACCGGAGGACGGTGGAGACCACTCCAACTAAGGAAGGGTGTAATCTTTTAAAAATATGTAGTTAACCCCACAGTCTTTGTCAGACAGATATATCTGTAGCAGAGCCACAAATCACTATGGGGCAAGATTGATTGATCTGCAGGACTTTGATAACGTAAATCTGTTTCATTTAAATTACATTCTAGGCCGTAGGACCTGAGGATGCTTAGAAGAGGAACAGAACTGCCAGGTCCATTTAAATAGGCCCGAATGGCCCAACTCGGTCAGAAATTGTCAGGCGGAGACAACACCGCTCACACGTGCCCGGGGGCCCGACTGCTGTGAACGCAGCTCGCAGCGCGAAGCGTTGGGTCCTGCACGGACTAAGGGGCCTGTCGTGGGTAGGAGGGAGCAGGGACTGCAGGGGCAGTGAATCCGTGTGCCGTGAATCCGTGTGCTGTGGCCAGCAGGCAGCAGCTCCTGTGTGAATTGTGGGCATCCCCCCGAGGGGGTGAGAGCCACGGTCTTGCCTGGCAGGGATGAGCCTGGACGGCGCTGCTGGTGTTGGACAGCAGCGCTCCTCCCTCCCTGTCCGCTTAAGCTGAGAACTGATCCTCACGGCATCATTCGTGTTCCTCTCATTATTGGAAAGTTACTGTTTTCTTTCCTTTCTCACACCTACAAGGACTGGCCCTTTAGCTGCTTCTCAGCAGAAGTGGCTTCTTAGCAGAATGATCTGCATTGGTTTTAGCTCTAACTCGCCATACCAGGGGCTCCTAGTTGTCAAAAATCTCGTAAAATTTTGCCAAAAGCTAGAAAGCATAGGGCTGTAATTCGCAATAAAAGTTATGGGACTTCTGCTCTTTAGTCCTACCCTGAATTTACAAACTCTTTAATGGAACTGAATGTTTTGTGGTACCGTTAGGAGAACTCTGAAGTCACCGCGGACGCCGCATTGGGGCATTTCCCATCCCCGTTCTCTCATGAGCTGGACCCGTTTGTCCCTCTCTGCACAGGCACCCCCAGATGTGTCACCTCTGCTGCAGTCTTCTTCATCTAAAAGTGGGGGGTCTTACTCTGAATTTCATCACAGCCCCCAGCAAATCATGATGTCTGCCAGGTTCTCCAAGCCAGCTAGAAAGAACAGTGTTTTAAACTGTCATTTTTGACCTACTGGCTGTAAATACAAGCACAGCTTCATAAAGGGGAGATAAAAAGCCCGGATAAGTTATGACCTGCTCGAGAGAAGTACACTAAAGAGGTTAAAGTGAATAACCTGATAAGAAGAGAAAAATAGTCCTAAGTTTTAAATGACTAAGGGGATTTTAAATAGGTGAGGAAGGAGTATTACTGAAAAAAGTGAGAAATAGCACATTGATATTGAGGACACCTTGTTCAACAAACCTCCTTAGCCTTTTAGATTGACAGAATCAGATATTTGGAGAAACCCGAAGAGCTCAAACTTACTTTTGACACCAAGCAAATTAAAAGGCTAATGGAAGCATCCTGGAGGAAGGTTTATCAATGACAGCATTGCTGAAGCTATGACGGAGACGAGACAAGATCATGACAAATGCAGGACATTTCATAAGTAATTACTCCTTCCTCGGGGCTGCTCACTGCACCCCATGTATTGTTGGCTCAATATCTTCCTCACAACAGTCTTCACGGATGCGGGAGGAGCTGAGCACGGAGTGTTCACTTCATGTGTACCCCGGATCCACAGGTTGGCTTAGGGCTAGAGAAGGCCCTAGAAACAAAACCCGTGGGGACATGTGTCAAGTGATTTATTTTGATGAAGAAACACACTTTTTCTTGCTTGCTTGCTTTCTAAATGCAGTGGTGGTACCTTGAGCTGCTCATTTGTTTTCCTCACGTCCTAACTCTTCTCATCTGCTGGGCAATTCGTGAAAGCCTTGCAGAAGGGAGGCTGCGCGTGCTGGGAACACTCAGGCACCGCAGCAGAGCTTCCTCGTGGCAGACGCAGCCGAAGGTGACAGAGCGTCTCACGCAAACCCAGGGTGACCCACAAAGTGACACCAGCTGCCGGCCCAGCGCGGTCCATGTCAGCCGGCCCCACGGGCCCCAGGCTGCGTCTTGCGCTCACAGCCTGCAAGAGCAGCGTCGGCCTCTGCCTTCCCTCGCCTTTCGCCCTCCTGTCCTTGCTGAATCTGAGCAGTGAAGTGACCCAGTCTCTGAAAAAAAGAGCACGACAGACGCCTTTTGGCAGCTTTTTTTTGCTACTTTGGTGTCGCATTGGTCCTTTGACTCTCAAATCACCGCTCAGAACTGCCACCCCTTGATCCAGTCGTCCACTGCCATTGATTGTACATGGAAGGACATCTATCTTTTGCTTTAACTTTTCAGAAGCTGTGAACTTGCCTTGGAAGGGCCTTTGGCTCAGTGTTTACCACTCAAAGAGCAGTAGGATTAAAATGAAAACACTGGACAATTTCTCCACTTGGGCTCTAGCCTAGTTGTAAGTAAATGGGTGCAGGTTTTGCTTGCCAGATTTTGTACTTGCAACCCCATGGGGATCTTAAAAAACAAAAAAAACAAGGGAGTGAACTCGATAAGCCCATCTCACTTGGCAAATCAGTGCCACTCACAAGCGAAAGAGGGACAGGCCGCGGAAGCCAGATTTTCGGGTGTGCCGTGTGGCTGCTCCTCTGCCAGGAGCTCAAGAAGTAGCTCGAGCTCCTTCCTGTCTCCCAGGGGTTTGTTACCAAGGTAGTGACGCTCCTGGAATCGTATCAGAGATGAGCAGAGCTTTCGCTGATTGATGTTTGATTTGTTCTGTGTTTATCGCAACCGAAACAGTAATAAAATTGCTTTCATTTGCACCAGGAGGGACTTGGGATGTAAACTGTGTCATGGTTTCAAGGAACTTTTTTTTATTCTTCCCAGTAATTATGCCCAGGAGGGTGGAAAGCATTTGAATTGCATAAGACATATGCCATTGTACATGACAATTCATATTTTATAAAGCATTTCATAACCCCTGTAGGAAAATAATTGCTCAGTCTGTATTTATTTAAGTAGGTAAGCTGCTAAAAGATTCCAAAGGAAGTGAAATAGGGAGTTTTGTGGTGAAATGTGGTGATGTGGAGAGAAAAGAGCCGCGATCTCTCTTCCCACTTTAAAATCTGGAGAACTTGGGATTCATATGACCTCATCCTCATTGTCTCCTCCATTCCCCAAAATGAATGAGATCTTTCCTTACAGAAATATGCTCCCTTTTAGAAATATTGAAGCAATGAAACTAATCAAAAGAGGATTGTCAGGGTTTACAGAATTCTTCCCTATTTCATAATGCAAAACTCTTTGGAAACACTACAGAGACTGTTAAAAAATACAAGGCAAGTATTTCCTTCATACTAAAGTACACATCAGAGAACAGATGCTCAACACAGTGTCACAGACAGTGAGAGTTCACTGTAAATCATGGCCCCGTAAGTCACTTCTTCACAGGGTGCTGTGTGTGTTTTGGGGGAAGGAATGTATAATTTCTGCATGAGGAAGGAATCTTTATTGACATTTGTGCTGGCACCCTGCACAAAGCTGAGTTTTGATGGCAATCTAAATTTGGAAAAACTAAAAAAGATGCTGTGAAAATGGCTTGGGCCATGAACTTTTCGGGAGAAGCGTGTATAGTTGGATATGGCCCCATTTTCAGCAATATTAGGTCTCAAAAACTTGTGCAACTCAAAAAACTGCTTTTTTTTAACCCTTCCAAGGCTGTGGCATGATCACAGTGACCAAATTAGCATAGTTTAAGAGATAACCTCTGCTAGAAGTTACTGCTCTTTGGCCAGTTTCCATTAATGGTCAGAGAGGGAATTCTTAGTCCCTTGAAAATGCCAGGTAAAATAGAGTCCTGTAAATGATCTTTGCAACTTGGCTTTGCTGGCAGGAGAGGTTGGAGCTTGCACGCAGCCAGCTGCTATCTGTCCTTTGAGAATTAGTGATTTCAAGAAGAGAAGAAAAAAACACACTCTGATAAAATTGCCCTGTTTTATAAACAGCAAGTTCTATAAGCAGCAAGTTATAAGTTTTATAAGCAGCAAGTGCTTCTGTTAAGCATTCCTCACCCATTATAGCTACCTTGCTTCTAAACCCAAATGCTGAGGTTAAGCATTGAAGCCAAAAGTGCTTGGCCCGAGAGGAGGTTATTCATTGTGCTTGTTTAATTATCCCAGAAATTCGAGTGGCAAAATGGACAGATACCATCAGATTTAGAGTGAACTTGCACTGTAATCCAGATGAACCAGGTTTCAGCAGATGGATGACAATATGCGCAGGAGACGGGGAAAATAAAGCAAAAATGGATAAAATGGAGATCAAATGTTGCAAAACCTCTCTGGGTGAAACCTAACATCTGCCAGCAAAGACTGTCTAAGGAATCAAAGCCTAAAATTGGAGATGGTTATGAGAACCTTGGACAAAAATAAGGCGCCGGGGGTTGTCAGGTGCCGTTTCAGAGGCAGATGAGGTTGCCTGTGCTTGCGGATGGGCAGTGAGGAAGGCGCCGTGCGGGGAGCCCTGCTGGGCCTGCGGGGCGAGGGGACGGCTGCTCCGGAGGCCGACCCGCCCCGGTTCCCCAGGAGCCGCTTGTGTTTTGAAAACCTCCGCGTGTGTGTCCGAAGCCTTGAGCTCCGTCCCACGAGCAGAGACGGTAGCGCCGCCACGGCTGCCTCCAGTGCGGCTCTCCTCTTAACTGCCGCTTGTCAGGAAAATCGACCCCTTCCCACTCCCTGCTGTTCCCGGCAATGGAGAACATCCCTTCGTGTTGTCTCCTGCCGTCCTGTTTGATTTGACGGAAGGTCTCGGAGACGTTTCCCTGACCCTCCTGCTCTGCCCCACGCCAACTCGAGGCGAAGCAGCGCTGCAGGGCTTTACAAACTGTGTTTAGGTTTTAATGGTTTGCTATAGCCTTCTTGATTAAAAACCTGCCTAAATTCTAAACCTAATGAACCTTAAACTTTCACATCAGCTACATTAATTATGGCGGTCCCAGTGGCATGACAACACAGGAAAGCCATTCTGCTGCATTAATATGAAAATGAAGGGTTGCTGTAAGAACTAAATTAAAAAGTTAGACAAATAATAAGACTATTGCAAAAGCTATTGTGCCTCCGAATTAAGTTACTGTCTTTTGTTTTTACTTTTTAATTAATCAGATGGCTGCAGTGGTTGCATCATTCCCAAAGGCACCACTTCGAAAGCCGGGGACTGATGGGAAGCAGCAAAAATAAGTGATGACTTTGCCATTGGTGCTGAGGTACCGTGGTAATGATGAACACAGGGTGGAAAGATGGATAGATCAATTTGCTATCCATTAATATTACAGCGTGGTGTTCTCTTTTGATTCATGTCTTTTCAATTTATAAGGAAACATTAATCGGTGTTTACAATCAACTTAATGCATAGGGATAAATACATCAGCAGATGTCACTGGAGGATGACGGTGCTGACAGTTTCTTCGGCAGCAGAGCAGCCTGAAACAGCGTCATCCCTGGGCCAAGGTGCCGTTCCCAGGCCTTGGCCTAGCTCTGCTGTGCCAGGAAGCCCAGGGTGGAATAGTCTAAAAAAGGAGGAAAATTTCCCCAGAACTTTTATTCTGCACTTCAGCCAGGTTGTTGCAGGGACTGCTTTGCTCCATTGTCTCAAAAACAGTCGCACTGGCATAACTGAGAGGCATAGTAAAGAGGGTGAGAGATGCTGTAGAAAAGGTGTTTAAAAGCATCAGCAAAAGAAAACCTGTAATATTCCCTTCGCTTTCTGTCCCATACTTATGCCGTTGCTCTAAATTCTCCATGAAGGCAAATGCAGTTCTCACAAAATGCACTGCTGGTCCAGGAAGCGGTTCTTCCCGTAGCCAGGAGGGTCTGTGTCCTTCCCGCTCCGTGTCAGCTGCTTCTGCGGCTCCTTCCCTTGCCGTCCGCAGGCTCCCATCTCCCGCGCTCTCGTCTGTGCTGCAGCTGGTTGGAATCCCTTTGGGGCCTCATTGCCGCACATTCCCTGTGAAACGGATTACAGGTTCCACCGCAGCCAAGCAAAAGACTGTTAATTAGCTAATTACTGCCCAGTGTACATTCCAAAGACCTGCTCAGTTGCCTGAACTTTCACTTCGTATTTCATGCGTTTTCCACATTGGAATTTGGGCGGTGTAAGGGGACGCACGTGGCTCTCGAGCCCTTCTGTCCATGGGGACTGAGCAGATGACCCGCTGCAAAGCTGATCTTCTGAAGAGGAGGAACCTGCTGCCTCTCCCTTCCCTCCTCAGCCTCCTTCGCACCTTGCCAGCCCCTTTACTCTTTGTACTTCCCTACCAACAGGCAAGGAAATGAAATTTGCATTTGTTTTTCTCCGTCTGCTGCCGCAACCTTCTTTATTTCGCAGCTGAAATCGCCCCAGCCAGTGGAGCTCCTCTTGCTTTTGCCTTTTCTTCTCCAGGGCTTTTTCCCTCAGAATGCGGGAATCCTCCTCCGAGGACACGAGCGCGCACTGCTTACGGCCAGCGCTGGTGTAAATTTGCGGTGCCGAACGGGTGAGGTGACAACAAAAGCTCCCTGCTCGCTGCCCACGGGCGGTATCCTCAGCCTGGTGGCCTGCGGCTGTGATGGAGCCCTGTGGGTCTGCACTGCTGGCACATCTGGCTTTGCTGCCTCCAGGTGCGTTCCCAGCACCTGCATCTCCGGCCCCTTGTAGTTTTCCACCAGGCAAAGGAAGGTCGGGCGCCACCTTTGCTCCCCAGTCATCTGCGAATCTCCCACCACCTCCAGGTCCTCAAAATCCCTCATTCCTGCGTTATTTTCTTCATTCAGGAGGGTTCTGCTGGCGATGGAGGCCTCTCAAAACCTCGATGCGGCGCAGGGCCGTGCGGAGACGCCTCGGGCAGCTCAGTGTGCACGTCACCAGGGCGCCAGCGTTTGCCAAAAAACGGCCTGTTCCACATTCACAAGCGATCATGAAGACGCAGTGATTTGTGAATTGTGTGCAGTGATACTGAATTTTCACGTGAGTTATTTGCCATTCTCTCGTTCCTGCTTTGGGGATCCTGTTATAAGGATTCACTGATGAGATTGTTGCTTGCTGGCCCACATGCTGTAAATATTCCCACATTGCCATGGTGAAGACCTGCCTAGTCTGTTTATGCACAAAGGGTGATGTATTCTTTAGATAAATATGTAATTTTTTGGTTTCTGTGTTTAAAAATGTTTCCATGGTTTTGTCAGACCTCGCAACAATGGAGGCTGTGATTTATCACTCACATTCCTCTAGCCGGAGAGAAGTTTATTAAAAAGATTCAGAGAATGAGTCTGCGCTTCTATCATTCCCTCTCCAAATGAAATTGAAGGAGAAGCACAAAATGGACTTGATGAGCTCTTTAAAGCACAAAAAGGTAGGGAAAAAAAAAAAAAAAAAAAAAGAGACAGGAAAAAATGAAGCTGGAGAAAAATAAGAAAATACCAGCTGAGAGTGCAGGGAGGTTTAAGAGGGAATCTGCTGCAGGGAGATCCTGCTGAAAGGGGAGTTTTTGTCGGGGTTTCGAGAGCAGCCGCCGTGTTGGCAGCGAGGGAGGGTTGACCCTCCGGCCCCTCAAACCTGCAGGACCCGGGCTCGGATGGGCAAACAAGGGGGTCGGAATCTTTTGATGACTTCTGATATTCATCCGTGTTCGAAAGGACTGTCCTGTTCCTGCTTCTCTGTGTTTGTGCAGGGGCCTGGGGCCTTTCTAAGCGGGAATGAAAATCCAGTGCTTTGCTGGCAAGAAAATGAGTGTCACTTCCATCAAACCCCAGCTGTGTCTAAAATGCATTATGTCAAATAGCTAACAGTGTTCTTGTGACGAAATGTGTTTTTGTCTAATACCTAGATCATATCTGCCAGCAAAATGAATTCTGTCAAAGTCCCTTGAAGCCCTCTGTCAAATTAAAATATTTTTTTCCCCACCTGAAGACAGATCTCTCGTTCTGATGGCAAAATTCATTTGATCTGATCCCTTAAGCTTTTCTCCTGGAAAATCGTGGTGTTAAAATTCCAAAGCCATTTTGCAGAGAAATATAATTTCATCCTCTCCCTCTCTCTCCTTGTTGCTATTGTTGAAGGGTTTTTTCTTCAAAGAAAAAAGAAAATTCAGGCATAATAACAACGATTTTGCTTCTCTGAACAATTTATATAGAAATGACATGGAAAATCACAAAGCCTTTTTTTTTTTAATTTTCCATATTCAGGGCAGAAGGTTAAAGAAGAAAATCTCTGTCAAATAACACCAGAAGCAAGAATGAAATGTGAAATATATACATCTATACATGCAGAGGGCCCGTGTGCAGAATCTGCAATATTTGACAATCGGGGCGATGTTTAGAAAGGTAAAAAGGAAACTGCAAATTGTTGTGAGGACAAAGTGATCTTTTCTTTTACTCCAGGCGCCTTGATGGGCCTCCTACAGCGTCTGCCTTCAGCTACGCGGCCCTTACACGTGGTTGTCATATGGATTTCACAGTCAATTATATTTCAAATAATCACTTGCAAGTGCCGCTCGGGATGGTGTTGCTCTTCAAACTCAACGTGCTGTCCATCTTTCTGTCCGAATCTGTGCAGGACCTTGGTGGGCAAAGGTAGAAATCATGCCGCATTGCAAAGCCATTGGGGAACAGGCAGGGAGAAGTTCAGGAAATGCCTGGGAATATTGACGCTCTGTCTTCCCTTTCTTCTGCTTTACTGCTTGTGAAGTTGCCACTCCATGAGACCACTCGCAAAAGCACTTCTATTTGCCTAGTGCAACCTCATTTGGAAATGGCATTAATTGCTGAAGAGTAGTGAGACAGGGTGCAGCAAGTACACTTTTATATATATATTATATACATGTATGTGCCTGGATCAGCTCCGGAGTTGTTACTGCCGTCCCTGCTGCTGTCACATTCCCTGCAGCAGAAAGGTGGTACCCGGGCTGCTTGTCTGCCGAAGGAAGGCGCCTGCCGGCTAAGAGCTCATCCTTGGCAGAGATCTGCAGTGAAAACAGGGAGAAGCTGAACAGGAGGGGTCTGAAAAGGGAAATCCATCTATGACAGATCTTACCCGAGGAAAAAAATGGAGTGGCTATTTCCATTAACAGTATTTTTAGCCGGCAGGCTTGCAAAGTAACTGATATAAATGATGTTTGATTTAAGTATCAGGTTTTCACCTCTCCCCTCAACAACTCTTCACCTGCAAGATTTATCTGCAGGTTTGATGCAATCCTTGAACGCACACAGTGCCTTGGAAATCTTGCCCCTCCGCGTTTGGTGGTTTCTTAAGCCCCGTGTGTGTGTTGGACCCCCCTCGTGTGCTCCCTGCCGCCCGATGCTGAACCAGGTTCACCAGGTGCCGTGCAGCCTGTGGATGCGCACGGAGCGTTGCGGGAGCCGCGCACAAGCAGGAAATGTGGATTCCTCAGCGGGAAGGGGAACAATATACAGTTATTTAGGTAAGCAGGCGATAATTGCAGATAATTACGTTCTATATTGGTAGATGGATCAAAATACAGTATTAAAAAGCTCCTCTCTGCAATTATACACCTACACATGTATCAGAGTTTAATAACTGCACTGTGGGAGCTTTGCCAATACACATATGGAGCAAAGTGTGCAGTAAAGTCAGGGTACAACTTAAAAACTCTGCACAAGTACAGCTGAGGCTTTCATAGCAGGGGTCTGAATAAAGTGCCATTTGGCAAATGCTGTGTTTTCCTGAGGCTTTCTGCACATCGTGCCATTGTGTGGGGTCCTCTGGCAAAAGGAGAGGTAGAGGCCAGGAGAGCGATTCCGAGGCCGGGGACCAGCCTTCTCCAGGGCCCTTCAGCAGGCAGGGTGAAGGGCAGAGCCGCGTGCCCGGGGAGGGCCACGCGCCGGACGGGTTGACAGGGAGCCGGCCAGGGCACGTTGGATGCCACAGTCCTGGCAAGGGCTGCGGGCCGTCCCCAGCGCCCTGCGCTGCTGCTCGCGGGGTGGCAGAGCTGGACGGCAGTGCTGGGCGCCCTCCGTCCCGCCGCGGCTGCTCTTCATCAACAGCAAAAGGCAGCGTGTCTGCACGCCAAGCCTTCCTCCGCGGCAGCGGCTCTGCCTGGCCCTGCCGTGCACGCAGCGGGTCTGTGTCACAGCACGTGGGCGTGCGAGTCACCACCGAACACACACGCGCGTCTGTGCATGCTCTTCTTGGAGGGGAGAGCCCAATGCGGTGAATTTGCCATCGGCTGCGATGTCTGAGCGTTGCATCTCAACCGGCTCTCATCTTGGTGCAAAACGGGCTTTGCTGTGGATCTGGGGACGTTGTGGGCCACCTCTTGCATTTAAATGCGCAGACAGACACACATGCACACATAGCCCTCCTGAAACACTTGTTTGTATGCGTCCTCTTAGGAGAGCGTTAGCTGGGTCCTTAGGGCCTGTGCAGTACTGCTGCGTATGCTGCACGGTTGGGGTGGTGTATCCAAAGGAGTCAGAAAGGACAAGCTCATGGCCTGTAAAACAGTATTTCACTCACTCTTTCTTTTTTTTTTCTATGGTATAATCGTGTTTTTATGACTATTCTACACTTCTGCAGCAATGCAGACATAATTATTTACATCCCACCAGGGCCTCAAGGGCCCATGTGAGATCAGGGCCCCGCAGGACAGGGAAGGGAGGCAGGGGAGTCTCAGTGGGCACAACACAAACGCCCCGTCCTCGGCGGCTGCCAAGTGCTCTGCCCTCGGACAGGACTTTGGTCACCAGCTCCTAGCAGGGCCCAACGCCCGTCCCGGTGCTGCCGCTCTCGGGACCACCCGGGGCCTCATCCCGGCCAGCTCAGCGGGTTTATCCTGAGCGCTTAATGCTTCTGTTCCACTTTGTGGGACATCCTGTTAATAAAATATGCAAATCCAAAGAGCTAGGATTTTGAAGGACTTAGAATTGAAAGAAAGGGCTTGTCAGTTAATTTTTTTTCCTCTTTTTCTCCCTGTATCCCCTTCTATTACGGTGATAATTAGAATGACAGCAGAAATGAGCTGAATCTATTCGAATGCGGCTCTGCCGAGCAGCAGCCATCTCCGTGCCCAGCAGATGCTTCCCGGACATTGTCGGGAGCCGTCATGGCACTGACAGTCACTGCAGCAAAGAGGACAAATCTCCAATAACACTGTCAATTTGCTCTTCTTTTAGGCAGAGTTTCCCTTTCCTCTTTGTACTTCTCAGCAGCTAATATGTCAGCTCGTCTGGCTCGGTGAGGGGGAATGGGAGCAGGTGAGAAAACCCAAACTCGGTACAAAAGAATGTACAAAGACTGGAAGAGGGAGCCTCTCTGCACCGACCCTGAAAGCTGGAAACCTGACACATCCCGAGGGTGCCAGGTGTCCCTCCTGGTCCCAAAGGTGCCGTGTGTCCCTCATGCTGGGCTGCAGCTCCCTGAGGCTGCGGGCAGGTCGTGTCCTGCGTCACCTCCTGAGCTGCTTGTAACCATCTGTAGATAGGACTGACCCTGTGAGCAGCAGGTCCCTGCAGGAGCAGGGGGCGGGGGCTGCTGGGGTGTCTCATTTTCCAGGGGCAGCTGACACAAGCAGTGGTTTCTCTCTGCTTTTAGGAGAGCTAAATAGTCAGTTTGTGGTGCCACTTTGATTCCTCAGCAAGTGAATTTCGTCAGTTGCTCTTGAGGAATAAGGAGGCCCAAGGACCTCCCTGGGGATGAGTGAGTCCAAGCCAAGGCTGGCTTGTCACCCTCCTGTGCTGCTCTCCTGGCTGTGGTGTGCAGGGGATGCAGTTCCTATGCCCTGCTGCTCCTTTTAGCACATATGCAGTATTTGCATCCCTCAGAAGGTGCTCTCCCAACTCCTTTAATGCTCTTTTTTTTTTTTTTTCCCTTGGTTTTGATAGGAATTTTGACTTAGAAGTTCCTGTTGCAGGACAGTAAAGTCACACCATGAACTAATACTGCTCCTCAGTATTCTGCAGCTGGTATCAAAATGAATGTAATGGATTTAAACTAGTGCAGCTATCGTAGCCATGGAGGGCTGCAGGAAGCTATAAATTACAGTAGTTTTTAGTTTATCAGTGTAGCGCAAATCGGAATATTGGGTCAGAGCAAAGGTCTTTCCAGTTGTGTCCTGCCCAGGTGCTGGCAGAGCCACATGCACAGTGAATAACCCTTCCCTGTGTTACTGCCCCTCTGTTGGAGCTTCAGGGTTTGCAGCTGTGGGGCTCCCTCCTCAGCAGCCAGGATCGATCCAGGTCCGTGTAACTTCTCCCCAAATGGGACCAAGAGCCAAGGATGGGGTGCAGCATTCCCCTCCCGAGCATTTGTGCCCACAAAGCGGAGCTGGGAGAGGAAGTTTGCAATGGGGTTAAGCTCCAGCAGGTCAGGACTGGAGGTCAGCTTGGCAGGTTCCAATTTGACTTTGTACAAATTTTACTGGATGCTTTTTGGATGGGTCCACTGCTGCATTCACCCTGTAGCAGCCATGGACAGCTGGGCTGAAAATTCCCGGGAATGTGGGGTAAGCCCTGGTCTCTGGCTACTCTTGCTGAGAGACCAGGGATGGGGGTAATATAGGCACTGAACACCAGAAAACTTCCCTTTCTTGAGTCTTTCCCCTTGCCCCTTAAAGAAACCTTGTGCCAGCTGCAGATAGACAGTTCAGCAGCGCCACCAAACCCTTATGCTCTTTCTCTTCCCCAGTCCCTGCATTATGTGGCAATTACTTACTATGTCTCTCTCCTCCCTTTATATATAATCTCATTTTAATGTGCATGTCACAGTTCTAATAAACTGCAGTTCAAAGGATGAGCAATCATACAAACCTTTCATTTCACACATGAAAAGCAGGATTTGAAAGTTGTCAGCAAAAGACAAAAAAGGGGGGCATTTCTTTGATTCACTTCTCAGTGCAATTACCTAATGTCTGCTGTGAGTTTCAGCAGAGCAGAACTTGGGCTGGTGTAAATCAGCAGAGTGCCTTGGATTTCAGCACCATGAACCCGCTGAAGATTGCACTTCCAGGGCGGATTACTGCAACTTGCAAGATAAGGAGTGAGGTTGGAGTTTATCCGCAGCCAAAATGAGAATGAGGGCTTTTGGTGCCCTGCTTTGTTCAGGTCTCTGGGATTTTTAAACATTCTAAGCATTTTGTTTACACTGAAAAAAAAAAACAAAGTTCTTGCGGAGACGCGGAGAAGAAACATGAGCCTGAAAGATGAGAGGCAACCTCATTTGAAGAGGTTCTCTAAGACTCCAAGTCTTGTGTGGCTGTTCCCAAACATGAAAAATAAGGGGAAAAATAAATATTCTTAACTCCAAATCATGAGGAACCGTCCAGGGACATGTCCTCAAGAGAGGACATCTTGGGGTGCTTCTGCATGGTGGAAAGCGAGGGCAGGCGCCTTCTTTGGAAGAACTGCAGTCAACCCGCAGTGCACGCGGTGCAGACCGTGCGTCCCGCATCTCCAGGGCCGTGTTCCCCATCGATTCAGAGGAACTGTCAGCTGCACGGAGATGTGCCGCCTTGGGAAATGAACGGTGGGGGGTGCGTTTTGCCCGGGAATAGCGTGTAGAGCCCCAGTGCTACCTCGGGACAGATGGTAAAAGCAGCTTTAGGCACTAGGTTGTCTAAGACCTGTCCTTGGAGGTGGTTTTTACCACTTGCCTGTGATCCCATTTGTGTTAGAGGCAATACAAGACTAG
>VZSV01000226.1:646890-764759 GCA_013398735.1 Nothocercus julius | reverse complement strand
AGCCTGGGAACGACGGGAATGTTCTTAGCTATAGCGCTCGGCTGCTTCTCGACCAGTGGATTTTGCTTGGCGTAAGGAGTGGCTGTTCTTAGAGGACTTTACTGTAGCTGGGCTAAATGACTAGAAAAAACATCCATGCCAACATCTGTGGGAGAGCAGGTGGGGAGGTTTGTGCTCGGTGCGATGAGCATTTCCCTGTGCATCAAGATGGAACTATTTAGTGTAACCCTTAGTTAAAGAGTAAATTGGCTAAATAGCTCTGCTGCCATTATCTCACTGCAATAACCATCGTGGCTCATCCCGTGGATCTCCCCCCGCTCCTTTTTCTGCTTAAGTAAAGGACGCTGCTGTAAGGGCAGAATTTTCGTAAAAAATCATGCTGGGGAATGGGAAAAAAAAAGAAAACCAACCTGCAGAACCTTTTGCATTCAGCCAAAGAAACAATAATTCAAATTATGCAAAATGATTAGAACCTAGCTGTGTATTAAGGGAAATTACAGCACGATGCAGAAAATTGGAGGCAGGAGGATTGATACAGACTTCCCAAAGCAGAGAATATTACTTGGATGCTTCTCGTCCTCATTTTGCTCTGTTTCTCTTTTATTTCTCTCCCTGCTTTACCCTTGCAGAGATGTGGAGGGCCGCAGCCCAGCGGGAAGGGTCTATCAAATAGGAAACACATCCTAAACGGGCAGTGCAGAGAAGCTAAACCTGGGCGCTCAGGCCCGAAGTGTGTTGCAAACCCAGCAGCGCTGACGGGAGGCGACGCCGGCAGCAGCGCCAAGGGCCCCGGAGCCTCCGCCTCGCATCGAGGAGCCGGCAGCAGCACCGGGAGCTGCAGCATCCGTGTCGTCCTCTGCTCTTCGCCGGCTGCTGCTGCCGCGAGGGGCTCCGCGCCGTCCCGCGCAGGGCTGCCTTGCTGCCCCTGCCCGCCAGCACCCGCTGCACCCCCAGCGCCTTGGGCTGACCCTCAACCTGCAGGCGGAGCAGACGCAGAGGGAGCCAAGAGCCCTGGAAGAGACAGGGCTTCGGGCTGCCCCGTAAATCAGCAGCCCCGGCCACCGGCCTGTTTCCCTTTCCCCAGGCCAGGAGATAATGGATTTAGTCTCTGACGTCGTCAGCTGCTCTTTCGCCTCTCCTTCATGCCATCTCCCTAATTCTTGCATTTATTGCTGGCTGTGCTAACACAGATACACTCTGGGCTTTGAACGGTGCGGATGGTTGGATGACACTTAAATCAATATCAGGTGGCAGTTTTATTTTCCCAGTCTAAGACACAATGTGTCCATTGTGCTAACGCTGTTTGTTACTTAAATGAATGCAACAATTTATAGGTGCATCTTGAAAGTGCAGGGTCCTTTCAGCATGCCAGATAAAGGAATTCTTGCCTCATGCAAAGCAAGAGTGTCGTCTGGTTAATGGGGGGATGCTAAGGGGATACAGGCTGCATGAATCCTCACTGAGACAATTGCATCTGCAGCCCTAATCAGGCAAGGGAATTGTGCGCCAGAAGGAAAGAAAGAAAGGCTGCCGAGAAGAAGGAGAAAATGTCCTCTGCGGGGTGCGTTCTGGCAGCACGAGGGTAGTTCTCATTCTCTGTGCTGTTCCAAGCAGTATCTGTTCCTCGTGCCTCTCCTGCGCAGCGTGACCCAGCGCGGTGGCCTGACCATGTAGGCGCGTGGTCAGATCCTGCGGAGATCGTGGGACTACCCGTCCTCTCATACAGGAAGCATCGGGAATGCTGCTGGGATCAACGTGCCTGTGTGAACAGGAGCTTTGTGGATGAGTCATGGTCTTTGGCACACCAGGTTGCAGGTGTTTTAGCAGAGATACAGATTAGCCTACAAAATGTCCCCATCTTCTTCCCCTGTGAGGGAAAATGTCTTTAATGTAGATGAGGCTTTCACAGACTCCAGGTCTCTCGTGCTGCGGTAGTCAAAAGCAACTGGGAAATATCTTCCTTCCTAAAAGATTTTACCAAATCTGTCAATGAGGAGAAACTGGTGTATTCAGCCTGTGACTGACTGCTTTCCAGGCTAAGAGAAATGAAGCTTTCAGCAGCCTTCCATTTTCATTTTCTGACAAACAAGAGAAGGACTATTTGCAAAATACCAACAGTGACAGAAGCAACATCCAAATTCACAAGCCGTTTCCATTTTTAAGGATTCAAAATGAATTTCCAAACTAAACACCAGCATACTGAAGTATTCTGATCTTTCTTATTTTTAATGGAAGAAATTAAAAGAATAAATAAATAAATAAATAAACGTGAGGTATACCAAAAACTGGCTTTCATTAAACACATTTCTCAGAGCGGTTCAGGAAGCACTTGTGTATATCCAACAATAGACCCAAGGGCAAGCAAAATTCATGAAATACCTTAGGATGAGAAGTGTGCTGTCAGTGCAGGAGTGCAATGTAAACAGTCATTAGGATATATTCAGTATTGTGCTGCCTGGTCTCAAAACAAGCCGCTCTAAAAATCCTGAGTCTCTCATCTTCCAGGAAATCAAAAGCTCATTTAAATACCAGGATCCACTGAGAGCAGTTCAAACAATCTGCATCTCTTGACAAAAAGGGGCTCGCTCATCCAACGCGAAGAAATGCAGTTTTACAAAACTACATGAGAATTAAATCCACAGTGTGCCATGTGCTCTGTTTGACAAGTGATAATTAACTGCTGACAATATAATTTTAGTTTTGATGCATACTTGTTTTTCATTAAAAACTAATTAGGGAGCATTTTCATGAGGTGGGACAGCCTCCTATGAGTCAGGAGCGCTCACAGTTTAATGACTCTGCTGACATATTTAGCTCATGCTGATGTGGAAAGAAATGCCCTACTGGGATGATCAGAGGATGAGATCCTCTTCCCAGTCCTGCTGGAGCTTTTGCATTGACTCCAGGCACATTGGATCTTACAGATGCAATGCCCCAGCAACCCTGTTGGTAACAAAATGCTTTGTCTACTGCATAAATGTTTGGAAAACTTGATCTGAAAGTCTGCACCACTGCCTGGAAGGCAATGCCAGCATGAAAAGGGAAAAGTCGAGTGTGTAGGTCAGATCTCCAGGTTCCAGAGGGGACAAGAGACCTCTCAGTAACCGCTCCAGGCTTTCAGGTGACTCCAAAGTCTTTCTCCTTTGCCTTAGCATCAGTAAATGTATGCTGCCTTCCAACCTTCCACTTCTTCAGCATTTTTCTGTTATTGTTTCCTTCTTCTCCCTCCATAGCTGTCTCCCAAGCTCAGCTTCATCTTACTCTTTTTCTGCTTTTTACCTGCATAGCTCTGGGCTCAGCTTCCCTTGAGCCACCAGCACTGGTTGGGAGCAGAGCTGCTTCCAACATGGCTCACCCTCCTGGGCTGCGCCCAAGCAACGCGTGGCTCGAGGTGTTTCAGAAACACCCCAAACACCCCTCTGCCCTTCCGTGATGTCGGGAGAGCATCGCAGCGTGTGCAGCCCCTTCTGCTCGGGGCTTGTGGTGACATTTATTCAAGAGTAGAAAGAATAATACTAGGAGATGATCTCTAGAGGTCCCTTCCAACCCTAAGAATTCTATAATTCTATGATAACACAGGAAGTCAAATCACCCAGACCACATCGAGAAGTGGTGGCAAAGCCTTGGACATTCTCAGACTGATTAACTTTCGTCTTTCACCACCAGTGACTACTCCTCTCTTCTAGGTTTGCAAATGTGCAGCTGCTGTTGTAGTAAATGGTGATTATGAGAGGTTAATTTATAATAATACAGTTTATGTGTGTTATTTAAACAATGATTATTAAAAACGTGTTGGAGGTTTACTATATAATAGGTAATTATCTTCTCCAGAACAGTTAGTGCAATGCGGTGCATTCTGTCTTCAGTGATGAGATGGCATTTGTTTAACCTATAATAATGTTCTTATTAAACCTAAATTAAATGGCCTTCATTTAAGATATTGCAGCAGACTTGCAAGGAAGACAACTGTGTCTGAACGGCACTCAGTTTCATGCTGGTTACAGGTGTCTTTCCTACTCCTGGGATTTGGTCCAAAGGTCTGAAGCCACCAGGGTCTGCTTGTCACCTGCAGGGAACAGTGGTCAAATGCAGTATATCTTGGATAGATTGAAACCTCTGGCTCAAGCTGGTGTAATCAGTAACTGTCCATTCAAACCTGCAGTTCCTCTGCTTGGGCCGCGAGGATTCTCCAGCCGTGCAGGGGATTGTCCACCAGCTGCAAGACCTTTGGAATAGCCTTAACATTTTTGACCTAGGTACAGTCAGGGGCTCTTCCCACTATTCAGAGACATCCTGGAGAAGGTGATAAGGATGCAGGGATCATAAAGTGGGAGCAAAGCCCTTCCTCTATCTCATGGGCATAGAACGTGCCCCAAAGAAGAGGATCCGTTGCGGGGAAAGAGTAGATTTTTCCCAGGTCCTGTCTCCCACTTGTTTTGCATGTGGTGACTCCATCAAAGCTGCCAGTGGAACTGTTCCAGTTTAACTCAGATCTGATACAGCATTGCTTTTGCAATATGTGAAGTCTTTCTTTTTTTTTTTCTTTTTCCCACAATGGTATCTCTTTTATGGATGATTTGTACTAAGAGTTTCATTATATGATCACAAAACACTGGGGAATATGTTAATGTGGTTCAGCATGTAATCCTGTGTAATATCATTGAAAGGAAATGGATTTTTGTCTACAAGTGAAGCAGCAAATAGGAGCTCTTTCTCTTTCTATATTAATATCCTCAGCTGACTTAATACCTCTTTCCCCATAATTTTGTGTAAATTAACCAAAATGTGTGAGCTGATTAATGTGGAGACAGCTCCATTTTCTACAAGAAACGTGGCAAGGTAGGAGGGTTCTTTGATCTCTCATGCATATTTGGGAAGAACTGATGATTCTGTAAGAATCTTAAGCAACTGAGGCTTCCCTCAAATACATGGGATTCGAGGAACAGTTGTAAGTAAGTCCCCACATACCAGTTAGCCTGATTTCCCTGTGGAAACAAGGCAGAGGTGATAATGTTATTGGGCCACTTGGCAGCTCCCCTGTACCTTCCCACCCCAGTAACTTTGTAGAGACCCCTGACCACCATGAAGACTGGCAGGGGAGGTTCTGCAGCTAATCAGCATCTCGAAAGATAATGAACTTTGCACACATTTAACAGAGGTGGTTGGCTAGAAACAAGAGCTGTATCAGAGCAAACTTGCCTGTGACACATTAGTGCACCTCATTTTCTGCCCAATAATGTATCACAGGGGACATGGGAGAGGAGTTGGTGGGAGGTGAGAGGGGTAGAAACAAACACACATCTGTAGGAGACTGAGCTCAGACGGTTCTCATGATGACAAAATGTGTTTTTCAGCAATGTAATAATTCCTTTCTGAGACCCCTAATTGACATAAGAGGATCTGCTCATTTAAATTCTCTAAGGCTGTGTTCAAATTAGCGTAGAGGTAATTTGGGAAAAAATAATAGAAAAAAAGATTTGGATTACACCAGAAGAAGTAATCCAGAAGATCAGCACTGATTCTAACCAAGAAGGTATCTTGAAAAACTCTATGATTTTTCCACATCGGAAGCATTTGAGCTGGGAACGATTATCCTTAGGTGAACAAGTAGTTAGTAGCTGTTGGGCAGGGCCGTGCTGGGGCTCAGATGGGCACCACTGCTGTGGCTGCTCTGACCCTGCGGAGGGTGAATTAGCCCCACTGGGGCAGCCAGACCACTGTCGATTCGCCGGCTCTGTGACTGGAGCGTAGACATATCCTGTGTCCGTAAATGATGAAACACTTTGAGATTCTCAACTGGAAAACATCCAAGAGGGACTAAAAGGTTTCTTGGACTTCTTTTTTTAATAGAATTTCCGCTCCCTGCTCTTAAACTGTTCTTTTTCTCCCTAATGCAAATCCTATCAATTCATGAACTGTCCAAACCAACATTCATATTGTTCTTTCGTATTGATCATCCTTGATATTGTAACAACCCCGGCAATATATCAAGCAATTGGTAAGTCTTTATTCTGTCCTTGCTCTAAAAAGGCAGCAGCATGTTTTGAATTTCTCATATTCTATGTAAAAACAGTTAGAAGCCTAAGCCAAAGATGCTCATTTGACAGATGGGTTCCTGCCTATTTTGCAGTATTTGAAACGCGTTCAAACTCACCAGATTGTATCCTGTTGACTAACAGGTTCCCACTTAGATGCCTTGGGACCAAGAGATATGGAACTTGATATTTAAGGATCGCTGAGCAGAAGCAAACCACCATAAATCTAATTAGCAACAGGCAGGTAATGCTAATAAAAGAGTCTAGCAGTTGCAAGGAGATTGTTTACTGGAAATTGCAAGGTAAGACTTTTACTGAGGCAATTCAGGGAACCTGGGAGCTTGGTGGAGGCCAGAGGACAAGACGAGGTGACTTGTTTCCAGGGTCTTAGATATGTTTTGGAGGAAAACCTGGACGTCGGCCAGTATGGGCAGCAATTAAGGGGTGACTGATGACTGCAGTTGGTTGTACGTGTTAACTGTGCAGATCTTCTGGCACAAGGTAGAGAGTTGGAAAACATGAGGAGACAAGGGAGGTTTCTTCTCTATCTATTTCTATTTGTATCGAAATACCAGTAAAAATTCTCTGTGTGCTTTTGTCCTGGTTTATTTTCATATCTTGTCACCAAAAGTCTCCAGCGAGCTTAAAACAGAGCCATTTACCCTATCGCTGTATCCTTGGGGAGGTCCTGACTGCGACAGCTGAGAGTTGGGGCTGCCGAAGCAGACAAGCAGCCAGGACAGAGCGCTGGCTGGTAAAGAAGTCTGAGTGGGCATCACAACTACAGCAAACAAATAAGAGAGAAAAAATATCTGATAATGTTGGAGTTTTCCCAGACTTCTGGAAAAAAAGGAATGACCAAACACGCTGATCCCATTATAACCAGTGGATCTCTAAGTACTTTGTAAAGGCCACTGATATTATTCCTTATTTTACTTACGGAAAACTAGAATTAAAGACCAGTGGGAGTGAGGATGCCTTGCATCAGATTGATGGCACAGCTACAGATTTACCACCTACCTTAATGCAAACACGGCACCATGAGCCTGTGCTCTGAGGTGTGAGGATACACACAGTGCCAGGGGAGCTGTCTCTGTCCCAGGCCCCCTTGGTGAGACTGTTTGGAAGTGTGGAAGTGAGGGGGAAATCTTTGCTTTAGCAAGAAAATGAAGGCAGCATTTTTGCATGGCAAATTGACAGCAGTGATGTTTGCATTTGGCAAATTATGTGGGAGAGGATTTTAAAAAAGATAGTGGTGCATAATTGTCATATAACTGCATTAACGTTGATGCCTTTCACCCTAAAGGAGCCTTGGGTTGCACGTTGCAGTCAAGTTTTGCAGACTAAAGCAGCCTCGCTTTGCTTGTTTCTCTTCAAATAACCTGACATTTCCAGGGAAGGAAATTCACACTTTTAATGGTG
This sequence comes from Nothocercus julius, assembly GCA_013398735.1. NCBI lineage: Eukaryota > Metazoa > Chordata > Aves > Tinamiformes > Tinamidae > Nothocercus > Nothocercus julius. Next base: position 757,302 of record VZSV01000226.1, on the reverse strand, counting down.
CAATGAACTGGAAAGAAAAAATCAAGGATTTTACGATATGCTAAGAGACAGTTTTGTTGTGCCGTGTGTTATCCTTGCCCTCTGCTCTCTACTATACATGAAAATCCTTCTCATCTGCAGCCAATGCTCTGTGATCATTTTCGGGCTTTGGTCCCTCTTTAAAAATTCTTGGCAGGAGTTACACAAACATCAGGACTTCCCGAGGGCACCAGCAGGAAATGTATCAGTCAGGCAGCTCAGGCTTATTTTAGCTCCCTCAGCTTCATTCCTGAGTTTGTTTCTTGGTTCCCTGTTTATATATGGAAGGAAACTCCTTTCAGGCTCAAGGAGTTTATTGTATTGTTTGGGTTCAGATATTAGAGAAAATGCCTGAAATTAATGCTGAAAGGATAAATCACAGAAACCAGCAGTGGGAAGGCATCAGGCAGAACAAAAAGGAACCCTGGCCCATAATTGTATAAAAATTACAGCTATTATATTGCTCCTGTGGACAGGATAAATTCCTGTGGGATCATAGTTGTGTTTGGCCGAGAATGAGGGGACACTAAGCCCAGTGTGATCTGAGTTCTGTGTTAATGGGTGTCACCGCCAGGATATGATCTCCTGTTTTAGATACCTCTGCTTGGATGTTTCCCATCCAGGGTCCAGTTTTAGCTTCCTCTTCTTAAGATATCTGTGTGTAAACCATATCCCATTAGGGGAATGAAGGAGCTGAAGGAATCACGTTAGCAGCAGCCATTCCCACAGGGACTCCTTTGCCCCAGGAATGGAATTGCTGCAAACGGAGCTGGGATGGGACAACTTAAGGGCATTAAATCTGCCCTGGTAATGCATGACTGCTTTCTAATCTTAATCTCTCTGCAATGTCAAAAAATGTTCTTTATTTAAGGGAAGAGTTGGGGGAAAAAAACTCCATTGCCTAGCTTACCTCCCCTGAATTCCCTGGAATTCAGAGAAGTCTTGTAAAGTTGATAGTTTTTCTTAGGTCAGATACTTGATGAGTTGGGAGAGAAACTTTAGCGGAAGAGGATGAGAGAAACAAGGGAGATGGGCAGGAAGGAGCCAGGGTTTATTCTTCTCCATGCTGCCAGAAGTCATTGCCTGCGCTTGGATCAACCCAGGTGTGCCCCATGACATGGGCAGAGGAGTTTGTTACACTCATTTTCTTAGCTCACTTGTTGGAGCCTGTTATGAATCCCCTCGCCAGTTGGACTCCCTGAAAGGAAACTTCCCTTTTTAAAGCATTTAACACTGGCAGTGGATGCCTCATTAAGTTAGACATATTAACCTGAGGACGGCACTTAAGTAGACTAAGAAAAGCTGTTACAGGGAGCTGTTGGTGCCCGCTGGAGCTCTGGTGGCTTTTAGGCACCCTTCATGCCACCTGTGTGATGCGAGCACCGGGAGCGATGCTTTCTTCACATTGCATAATTTCTCCTTGCCCATCAGATGCTGGATAGCTCTTCAGTGGAAGAGCACTGGGATGGTGCAGATCCTTCATGCGCTGGGATAACTTCCTCCAGGAGCTGCTCCCGCCCCTTCTGGGTGCTGAGGGGAGGTCTGGGTTGGCCCTTGCTGGAGCCTGTGAACTTTCATTAGTAATATGCGTATCTTTGCCTCTTTCCTTGCCTAATATCTCCATGCGCACCATCCCGTCCAAGATTTACATTCAAGTACTAACGTGCAAATGCTATTACCCCTCTGTTGAGCAGCAGGGTCCTGTGAGCTTTGCAACCATGCACAGAAGACACAGGTAGGTGAGGGCTGCCCTTGTGCAAGGAGGCACAGGAGAAAAGTGCAGATCTCGGGTAGTTGTTGTTGTCTCCCCTGCTTCCCTGCAGCTGGGACAGCCTCAACATGGTCTCGTTCCCGCTTAGGGGAGCTGAGCTCTTCCCAGACGTAAGCAGTAATATTCTTTAAGGGGTGGCGGGACAGCATTGGATTCCCGTGTGCTTTTCCAAGGGCAGGGAGATCGCGCACTCCCTCGGCCGCAGCATCTTGCCGAGCGGCGGTCGGAAGCTGCTTTGAGAGCAGGGAAGGAGGCAGGAGCTGAGCCCAGCCTGGGCGGCCACACGCTCGCCCGGCCGTACCGCTCTGGCTAGCGCAGCACACGGGGGCCAGAGGCTGCAGCTCCCCAGGACGACCGTCCTGCCCAACGTGGAGCGGTTCTTCCGTAGCAGCCCAAGACCAGATTTGGATGCAGCTCAGAGAAGTCTCATATAATTCACCCAAATCAAGGCAGAAACAGCCAGGAGGGGATGAGGAGAGTGACAGGCGCAATCTCATACTAATGAGCTATTATCCTTAGAGGTATTTAATTGACGGCTTCCACAAAAGATGCCTGAAATTTAATGCATTAACGAGCTTCATATAGGAAAAATGCAAAGCTGTGACTTGGTAAAAGGATGTGTAACACTGTAATAGAGTGAGAGACTGGTCGTGATCCTTCCAGAGGCAGGAATGGAGAAATTTGCCTTCTCCTCATGCTGGGGAATGACTCCATAAGGTGGGAGAGGTGGTAGCCTCTGGGGTGATGTTGCAAAGGTCCCTAAGACCCAGAAAGGAGCCAGAGCCCACGTTGTGCTCCCTCCAAATGGTTTGGGCTCTGCTTATTTCTCTGCCTCAGCAGAGCTCTTCTTGTAAAGGAAAGGAGTTATTAATATGTTTCACTCTTGCAAATATAGAGCCACTTGTCTGAACAAGCTTGGAGAGCCTGGCTCATGTTTCGTGAAAATCTGGGTATTTGGATAGCGATGGTGCCGAACTCAGTGCCGCTTGGCGTCTGTTGTCTCCCCTGCCTCTCCCAGCAGCTCCCACTCTGCGATGGGGTAGCAGATCTGTCAGTAGGGGCTGGAAATGAAGCACACAGCTGTGAAAACCCAGCCAGGAGTCAGAGGACAAACTGCTGTGGATTTTGTTGAATGAATCTCCCCCGTTGTGCCCGAAGCCATGCGTGCCCCTTGCAGAGTGGTGTCCCCTCTGGACCAGGCAGACTGAGGCCTTGGGAAGGCAGTGAGGCTGAGCCCAGCCCTACAGGTCCAGGCATGAATCACACCGTGGAGTTTCGGTGGTTCTGACCCATAACCAGCTTGATCCATATCAAGGCGCCCTCTGACGCCGGGGTTTCGGGACCTTCACAGCTGTTTCTGCAGCCTCGAGTGGGAGAGCAGTGGAGCTGGAGGACGCCCCCCAGCCTCAGAGCCAGGATCAGCATTTGCAGGTTGGCAGGAACCGCTCGAGGTGGTTCCTGCTGCCAAAAGACCCAGAGCAGCCCGTGCAGTGACCACAGATCCTTGCAGAAGAGAGGAACAGGCCTTTTTTTTGCCCTCTCTCCTGCTTTGCTCCAGAGGCTTCCCGTGGTGGCTGAGAAGAAGTGGTCAGAGCCATTTTGCACACCGAGTTACACAGCTCTCTGCAGCTAGGCAAGCATTGCTTTCATCCCGCCGTGGGTTAATATACCCCTCGCTATGTAATTAGCCATTTAGTGCTTGCCAACGTATCTGATTTCCACAGGCTCTAGGTGATGTGCTGGAAAAAAATAAATAAAAATCCTTCCATGTAAAATATCCTTTTGAGGAATGAAATAACTATCTCCAAGGCCTAACTGAATTATGCTCTTATCAACTGGAGAGAAATAATCCACTTGAAACATAAAATACAAGCAGAATGAAAAGCCTTTGCATGCTGCAGTGCAAGATCACAGTGTGAGACTCAAACAGCAGCTCCACTTTATCCATATGGGAAAATGTTTTTCTTGGTATTATGCAATGAGTTGTTTCTTATCCCCCCACACCCTAACTTTTAATGTAATAGAAGGGAAATAATCCCTCTATTTGCTGAAGTCCCGAAGGAGGGTTCAAATCGTGTGCGGCCCAGCAGGGCCACCCTCTGCAGATCCTGATGAGATTCCCCCTTGGTTTGTGAGAGAAGGATTGTGTTTAATTGTGCTTTGGGCTTCAAAGTAATTCCCATTATTTGGAGTTCACAGCTTTGGCACATAAGCTTGGCCAAAATATTTTCCCAATATTTCTTTCTCCATGCTTTTGCTTCTGTTTGTAAATAGCAAAAAATTGGGAGGGAGAAATGGCTTTATAAAAAAAGGACCCAGCGCACAGGGATTCCCATCTGGGAAGGTTGATTCCCAGAAGAGCTGGCAAAGCCCTCCGAAAATGAGCAGCTCTGAGCCCAGTACCTTCCCAGTGCCCAGTGTTCCCAGAGATGACAACGGCTGTTACAGCCGCAGGGCTGCTACCGCCGGCAGGGCCACTACACCCCTCAGGGCTGCTACCACCATCAGGGCCGCTACACCCAGCAGGGCCGCTACGCCCTGCAGGTCATTACACCCAGCGGGGCCACTACACCCAGCAGGGCCACTACATCCAGCAGGGCCACTACACCCAGCAGGGCCAGTACAGCCGGCAGGGTGGTGACAGCCGGTGAGGCCGTTACGCCTGGCGGGGCCACAGCCGCTGCCCTGTGCCCACGCTGCTCCTGCTGCTTCGGTGCGGAGCCCCCAGCCTCGCTGCCTGCCCCGGGACTCCCTGCACATCCTGCCCTTCCTGCCATTCCTGACCTTGTTTGTTTTTCCATTTCTCCTTGCTTTTTATTACTATTTCTTACAGTCTAAAGAAGAGCGGCAAGCCCCGTGACCCCGAGCGGCAGGTGTATCCCGTCTCCTTGCTGAGTGTTCTGGATGCCGGGATTGCAGCTGGGATTACACAGGACTTGCTGTCCAGGCAAAGCGATGCAAGAGGGAGAGGCGGCCGTGACCCCATCCAAGCAGCACTGCGAACAGGCCCTAGATCTTGAATTAACAGTAACTCGCAGCGTTTATTATGCCTAGAACTAACAAACTAAATTCACAGAGGGTTGAAACTTATCCAGCATGCTGCCGTAAAAATTTAAGCTTTCCTTGTTTGGGTTTCATAGTGAGTTCTTTTTATTCAGTTTGGTTTTTGTTTGGGTATTTTGTTTCTACCCTCTGCAGTGGTGCCGCGCGTCTGCAAGCAGTGGGAACTGCCGCACTGGCTCTGCGTTCGGCCCCAGGTGCAGCAAATGCAGCAGCAGGTCGCGGGTCCCTGGAGAGGGACCTGCTGGCACCGGTGCAGGGGCCGGCCGGGCTGCCCAGGGCTGGCCCCGGCCACAGCACGGGCGGCTCCACGGCAGAGATAGCTGTGGGTAACCCTTCCTCCATCCATGCTCCACCATGCAGGGCAGAAGTTCTCCCCATGTCAGCTTTGCAGGCTGCAAGATCCCTGTATCCATAGGAGTTAGATCTTCCTGATCCAAATGTGCTTTTCCAAACCCTTTCTAAAACGAGGTCAATAGAGAATCCCTTGTACTGATGCTGCCCAGGTGGTATAAATGGCATTCCACGTGGGTCTGGTCCTTTCTACCCCCATAATATGATGTACCTGCTTTGAGTGTTTGCTGCACAGCTTCCTTATTCTTTGTAAATACATAGTGTGTAGCTAAGGAGCAGCACCGAGCTCGGAGCGAAGCCTTCCCTGAGCTGGTTTTAATGAATGGAAGAGCTCTGGAGCTCACAAATGGCAACTGCTGGAGCACCGCAAACGTCTGCTAATGAAATTTTAACAGCTGCAACTGGGTCTAAATTACACATTCCAGGATGCACCAAATGCAGCATTGATGAGTCGCACGTGCAGGGCTGCGCGGTCAGCTGCAGCTGCGGGGAGCTTTGCTCTGGTAGTAACAAGACGATGTTTCAGAAGGAGCCAGGTTTACCCTTGGGAGCTCCCAGCACGAGGCCCGTTAGACTGACTCACGCAGACGCGGGGGAGCTTGCAGAGCAACGCGGCGCGTTCCCGCGGGGCCGGCATCGCACAGCCGGAGCGCGGGTGCTGTTGCAGGGGACTGGCTCCGCTCCAAGGGGAAGCCGCGGAGCGCCAGGACGCCCTGGCACCAGCGTGTGGGCAATGTGCCTGTTGGGGAGCTAGAAACGTCTCCCAGGAGGGAGGAGTGTCTGCCTCATCTTTACCGGAGGGTACAGGGGGAGATTTTAAAAGCTGTAAACGCATTATCTGCTAATGCTATTAATGCCTCTAGGCAGCAAGGAATCAAGCGGAGGACATTGGTCACAGTTGGAAATATCTCAGCTATTTAAAACAATCTCTTGGGACACCTCTGCTGCAGGTGCTCTGGTAGAAAAGACATTAGCCTGGTGGTCATGAACCCTGGCTTCTCTTACGTCTTATCCATGTCCTGCATGACCTTGGGTTTGTGCTCCCTCAACTCTGTGTCAGGGAAGAGGGTGTCGACCAGCCCTTACTATCTGTTGAAGACCTCAGTGTCACCCAGGTGTTACGGCTGGGTGTCACTGTGACATTTTCAGCACACCGTTCAGGTCTGCTCTTGTGCTTCTGCCTTGAGTGCCTGGAGCTGACCAAGAATCAGCTAGAAATAGAGTTTATGTTTTAATTAACAGTATAAGAAAGTGGTGGGGACAGGGTGTGATTTCATGCTAGTCTCCAGATAGGCATTTGTGGTTTATTTTCCCATTTCATTTCTTGCTGTATTTCATGCAACAAACATGAAGTGGTTTTATCTCGCTTCCAGCGTTCAGTCCAAAGACCTGGCGAAGCTGCAAATGACATCATTTCTGCAAGCAGAAAGTGTAATTTGGTAGCAAAAGGTGATTGGAATATTTCTTGGCAAGGGTGTCAGGTATTGCCACTGCAGCTTAAGCTGAAATTGATTGCTTGGCCATTATATATATATGAAGTACCCCATAGGTCTTTGTAGGTAATTCGCCTTGGATATTTTCCCACAGTGCAAACAACCCCTGCACTTCCCAGTAATCAGTATTTTCACTCTCAGAGGGCTTCAGAGGTTGGTACAGTGCTAGATGTTGCAAATCACATTTGTAGTGAGGAATGAACATATGAGCCCAGCAACAGACACCAGGCAATGCCCAAAGCAGCCGAGACGTCGGAGAGACACAGCGAAAAGGCAGGACTGGAAGGGCTGGAGTGAGCGGTGCTGCTGGTGGAGCTGCAGCGGCACCGGTGCCCCCGGCGAGCCCCAACCCCTTCGCCATCAGCTGCACAACGCTGCCTTGGGGCCGGAGCGTCCATACGGCCGGGCCGGGCCACAGGAGGGGTGTCCGGCCTGTCCCGGGCGCCTGGGTCTTGCCCTGACACCGTCCGCTCTCCACTTAGGTTCCGCAACGCAGGAAATTGCACCCAGCTGCTCAGCAACAAAAATGCGGCCTCTCTGTTGTGCCGCGTGTCACTTAGTGCTTTGCATGGTGTATTTCTCATCCATTTCCATATTCTTCTCCATTGTAGTGTAAAGTAATAAATCTGGGAAATTCAGGAGATGTTTTTTTTCAAATCCATTTGCTGACTCTAGCCTTATTTAGAAGTGTTTTTTTTTTTTTTTTTTTTTTTTTTTTTTTTTTTTTTTTCCAGCAGAAGGATAGCAAATCATTGAACAAATGATTTGGAAGTTCTTTCAAATTGGTGGCTTTTGAAGCAGGGGCATTTTTCACTTCTTCTAAAATGTTTGTGAACATTAGCATTGGCAATTATATGAAGACCCCAAATGACTTACTGAAGTTTTGCATTTAATGAAAGCTCAGCCATCAGTGAACTAAAAATGTCAATAGGGTTCTCAACAACATCTCCAGGAAAAAAAAAAAAAAAAAAAAAAAAAAACCATACAAATTCAACAAACATAAAAAAAATCAATGGCTTTTTTTTTTCTTTCATATTTTCAGAAAAGGAGTCACTGCTTTCTCAAAACAAAAAAAAATCAATAATCACCGCCAGTGTTGCAGCTTCTGATTATCTCATTATGTAGCCGTTTTTGCAAGTGCAGAGCAGCCAAGTGACTTCAGTTAATTATGACCAGACAAATATCACCTAATCAATATAAGAAAAAAAAAAAATTCTGAAACACTTCTAAAAGCTCCAGGGCTAAATGAAGTCATTGTAATTGCAGACGGATCTAATCACTGCCATGGTTGGTTACTTGGCTCCGTGTGCTTAGCTGCATGAGCATCATCCTCGTGGCTGGTACAACAACAGCCCAATGACAGACCGACTGCTGCAGCTACAAGCGCAAGCAACTGTTGCCTGAGTAGGATTCACATCCCCACCAGATTCTTGCCTACCGATCACCAAAGGGCAAGGAAAAACGATGAGTTAGTTTTCAAAGACGTATTGCAGTATTATGGTCTCATCCCTGACTAGATACTGATCGTTTCTCTCTTTCAGGAACTTCTTTCCACGCTTTCCCTTTCCCCTGCAGTCCTTCCAGGGATGGTGGGACCCCCTGTACTTCCTGCATGCGCCTTTCCTGCTGCAACTCCCTCCGCAGCTCTCTGAAAGGAGTTAGCTCTGGTCTAGGTTGTTCCTGTGGTCTTGATTCTTGTCTACATAGGGATATTTCTCCTCTTTGAGACACTTGGCCTTCATCTGTGGCTCCCAGTGGGCTCCTCTGTCAGATCTGCTGGTGTCCCTGGTGCCCTATCTGAGGACCTTCTTCTTTGCTTGAATGAAGACAGAGCATCTCTGGCAAATGTGCTTCAAAGAAGCTCAGGGACAACCAGAATGGACGTGGAGGCTCCCAGGCACCTGCTGGAAACACAGCCCGAGTTCTCACTCGGACTGAGGCGCCAGACAGGATGAGTAACTGCTCCAAATGCATGAAGCAAAACTGCTCCAACCGACCGCACAGTAGGAGCCGCTGGTGATGCTGATTGAAATTCCTGTAACCGTATTAGGGAAGGAAGCAAGTGCCAGACACATGACCATCCATATGCCCAGCTAAATCTACTTGGAATTGATTAGGTTACGCTGAAGGAGACCTGGAAATCAATCTGTTCGGGCTTGCTGGTAGGGAAATGACACACTAGAGGTGACACAGCTGAATTCCACCTCATTACGGTTTCTGATGAGAGCAAGGTGGGCACATTGCATCTCATGTGTCTTCGGCCCAGGTAGTTATATTTACAAAGACAATAATCTCTTGTAGTAATAATGCTAAAGTGCTTTTCACCAGTCATGTGTCTTTCTGGGGCATTTTGGGCAACTTAGACTTTCCAACTAAATACTAACAAAAAGCGAGGAATGCCAGTTTTGTAAGGAAAAATATCCCTTTTTTGAGCTTTACATATGGATCATATGCACTTTGTCCATAGCAGGGATTAAAGTGTTACAGTAGTCAAGACCTTCTTCCATACACTCTTCTGTTATTTCTACACTGAATATGAATGCTGAATGCAAAAGGGTCTTGATTCAGGGCTGGATTTCTGGGATCTGCTGGAATAGTGTAACTATTGCAAGTTAAAACTGAGCTATGCAGCCTTCTGTCCTGCTTCCACTGAAGCCTAAATGTTGTTCTACTTTATCTCAACCATGCCGAAAACATGTTAGCAATACTAATATAGCAATTCTGCTCCCAAAGCAGTGCGTTAAGTCCCATTCCTGGTGAAACCTGCGTAGATAAGAAGCTGATCCCTGATAAAAAGAGTTCTTCGGGATGTGACAATTCATTCTGAAAAAAATTCATTTTGTTATAGGAGAAAAGGGCAACTCAGTCCCTTAGAGAGTGCGTCTGAGTAAATCCGTGGCAGTTCAGCTGGAAATAAGAACTCAAGGACAGATCTTCGTGAGTCCTCTCGCTGGAGCCACGTCCACTCCTGCGGCTGAGGACTTGGCACCATCAGATCTGGTTGTCGGCACCCGGCTCCGACGCCGTCGCACTTGTCTCCTGCCTCGTATTGACACCGTGTGTGTTATGAGAGCAGCTCTGCAGGGAATAGATGTTTCGGCAAGGCCACGCAATGGCAAAAAGTGACAAAACCGCTTGAAACAACTTTCTAGTTTGCCCCTTCCCTTGACTCCATCTCGGCACATGACTTTCCCTTCCAGGCATTACAGGATTAGCTCTGTCCTGCTCTGTGGAGGATTATCTTTCTAATCTACCTCTCTCAGTGCAGACTTTTTTGTGTCTGGTGTGAATTAATAAAATCGCACTGTCAGTTCCATTGTGAAATCCTCTCTACTTTCTCTCTGTGAAGGGCCCTTTTGCCTTCCCCATGCTCAGTGTCATTTCCCATCCTTTTAGAAAAGTGAATACTTCAGTTAACATTATTTCTCTATTTTATTTTTCTTTAAATAACTATGGCAAAGATTATGACCTAAGATTGAATTTAGTAACTTAGCCACGCCGGGATTTTCATTCCGTGATGCCTCTTTCAAGCACCTACAGAAACGCAGAGTGAGCGACCGGGAGGTACCAGCTCCTGCCTGGCTGTTGCAGTAACGTTTTGTACCTGCTGTTTGCTGGTGCTCACAGTGGTTTTCAAGGCGGTGGAAAGTTGCCCTCTGTGCGTTTCCTTGTGGCTTCGACTTCATTTGTGGATTTATCCAATAATTCATTAGGAATAAATTTGGTGGGGCGTTTTGCCAACAGTTTTCTTCAGAAATGGCAGGAAGACAAATACTGTCATTATTTGTCCAGCTGTGCAGCTCCATTTATATCCTCTGCAGGACTGAACCCATTATCAGAGTTAAATAGCACCAATAATAAAAGGGATATCTCTGCACTACAGTGCATCTAGTGTCAACATAGGATCCCAAACCTTCCGTGTTGATTTAATAACCCTCCGCACTGGTTCTGTTCAGGTGGAGTCTTGTTCTGTAATCTTCCAATTAAACATTTTTGTCTACAAAACAAACAAACAAACAAACAAACAAAAAAGAAAACAAGCTCTCTGAGAACAGAATGTTTCAAAACAGCATGTTCAATTTGACCAATTCAGGAAAAAAAAATATGCAGACTGTTTTAGTAATACATCAATATCCCAAATGTCAAAACAAAACATTTTTATTTGTGTTTCAAGTGATTTTTTTTTGTGTAGAAACCTCTTTGTTTCATAGTATAAATATTCCTTTTAAAACACAAACCCAGGATGGAACGTTTTTCTTTTATTTAACAAAATACCAACATTATCCACAAATGCCTTTTGCTTAACAGATGCAGGACTGGCGTTTACATTTGCCCTGTTTGGTAGCAAAACCCAGGCTTGCTGGGAAGTGGAACAGCTGTTTCCTGCCTGTTTCCTGCGATGGAGAAGACACCAGGCAGCAGTAACTGTTGTGACGATGCTCCGGAGAGCGGGGGAATGTGGGCAGGTTCTCCAGCACTCGGGAGGCAGGAGGGAGGCTGAGGCTCCTTTGCAGCTCACTGTGGTTGAGGCCGTGCAAGGACCTCTGCAGTCCTGCCGTGATTTACCCCTCTGATTTACAGCACGGCGCCCTCCGATCCTCGAGGCACCATCAGGGAGAAAAGAGCCGTAAATCAGGCAGTGTTCCAGTGCCAGCCGGACCCTGCTCTTGCTCCCTTGCTTGGATACCTGTTAAATTCCCTGTGGAGAACTCTTCTGGTAGGGAATTACGATGTGCTCGTGAGATAACAAGGAATATATGATGCTCCAAATATAACCAGTGCCATGGTAAGCTCCCGTTCCCTGCTCTGTGCACGCGCGTCTGCCTCCCCGGCTGTGATGGGCTGAGCATGGGACATCCCAGCCCCTGCCTGGTCGCGTGAGATCAAAGAGCCACCTCCAGCTGGGATCCAGGCAGCCTCCGAGGTTAGGCTGAGATTAAATATTTTGTGTGTGTTTTAAGGGGAAAGATTAATTGAACATTATTATGGGTTTAATGCTTCAGTCCCAATTTGCATTTTAAAAGGCAGGATCTCATACGCGCGCACAAGACTGCTCTCCGTGTTTACTACTTAGCATTGATTCCATGTTTGATGGGTTATAATTAAAGTAGGCACATTAAGGATTTAATAGTGCTTCTTATTGTTAAGAAGGATTAAAGGGGTGTTAAAATTCATACTCTAAATTAATGACTTTGATTAAAGAAGAGCACAAGGGGGCCCTGAAATAAAGACTTCGGTTCTGACCTTGGGAAACTCACCTGGGCCCAGGACCCGTCCTGAACAAGTTAGCACTGCTGTTCAATTAAATACATTTACCACTTTGGTCTTAATTACTTTGCATCATGCTCAGTTCTCTTTGTAAGAGCTGGTGAAGGGCCTTTTACAGCCCCAGTGCATGAGTAGCTTGGCAAGAGTAAACCCGGATTCCCAGGTCTTGTACCTCTAAGTAACTTGTGGGTTCTTGTGGCATGTCCCTTTTTAGACAGAATGACACCTCACTCATCCTCAGGCTAGAACATGTCCCCGGAGCAATGCGCATGTTTATTTCTGCAGGTCCTTGATCCATATTTACAAGCAGGTGGCAAATCCCACAGAGCAGGAAACTTCCTGCATTTGGGGGTCAATGTGTTCGAGCTCTCTTACCTTGGAGAGTCGCCTGGTAAAGAGCTGATCCCAACCTCTGACCTGAGCAGCACGGCTGGGCAGTGCTGTGTTTCTGCCTCGGGGCCTAATTGCATCACCGTCATACAACTTAAATGTGGAGCTGCATAAAAAGAGGGGAAAAAAATCCATTCTGTGTATTTAAAAGAGAATTTCATTAAAAATTGTGAGGAAATATTTCCTTCTTCAGTCATTTCTGGTACCTGATACATTTTGGTCCTGGTACCTTCCCGGTACATTTTTTGCAAGATTCATTTGGAGATGCTGTCAGAGTCTGCGCCACAAAAAGGAAAATCCAGCCTAACTGTGAAATCATCAAAAAAGGGAACATGTCAAACGAGTTCAACAAAAAAAGCAGTGAAATCTTTCAGCTTGACAAATGTCAACCTGTTTTTCTTTGTTTGAGAAAGTCTCGTGGAGATGCTTCTGGAGTTTCAGTTCAATAACAAACATTTGCTTTTGATCCCAGTTTGGGATGAAAACAAGGGACTGAAGCGTGGGGTTTTGCCACAGGATAGGAATCCCATATTTTGCTCTGCTTTAACCATATGGTTCCTGCTCCATACTCAGAGAATTTGTAATATGAAATAAGAGCGCGATGAATTAGGAGTAACAACTGCTGCTGAAAAGCGAATGCACCTCTTTGCCATGATCCCTTTGTTTTCCTCCAAACCTAGGAGTGACAGTGAAATCATGAGGGCTTCCACAGGTCATGGAGCACTGGGCTGCCTTTCTGCACAGGGGAAAATGGAAATGCAGCCTGGTAGGAAAGTGGGTGACTCCAGCAGTTGTTCAGAAAGGAGGCAGGTGCCTGTAGCACTGAGTCATCTCCTGTTTAGGCTGGCATAAATTGGGAAAAAAGTTCTTCAAACCCACTGTGCATCGTCTGCAGTGGGTACCAGTCAGAGGTGTCCCCTGCAGAGATCCTGGCTGCTCAGGCTCGACTGGGACCTCAGCTGGGGAAGAGGGGAGAGGATTTTCCTGGCCTGTGCAGAGGCCGCAGCGGGGAGGCTGCTTCACGTCTGCCGCAGCCTCTCGCGGGGCGACGTCCCCCCTGTTCCCTTGCGGGGCTGTAGCCTGCATGACCGGCTGTCACTGTCTACCATTAAATTATTCATCTCCAATAAGGGCTGAATTAAAATTTCATAAGACAGGTGTATAATGCCGGGACACCAGCTAATAGCAGAGGCTGCATTTGCTGAGGTTTAGCAGGGATGCAGCGTGATCCTGTATCTGTAAGCAGTGTTGTTAACTTCTGCTGATAATTTCACCATGACCATCTAGTTTATTGAACTAATCTCTTCATCTTTGCCTATTAAAAAATACACCTACATGAATTAATCCAGACTACAGGATTTGGCCATGTTTTAGTCACAACCTAAGTTATTTGCGGCTCACTGCAATAGGCTAATTGGGCAGAGGGTCCTATTAATGGGTTTTGTAAAAGACACAACAAATCCACATAAGTGTTAAAAGCAGAATGCTAAGCACAATTATTAATGGCCTTATTAAGTTAAGCTATACTTGATTTTTAAAATATATTTGCCCAGTTTTCCCGCTGTTGAATGTAAACATGTCTCTTTTGCAAAGCTGGTTAACTTTAATTTCGTACCTAATATACCTTCAGCGTTTTTTTAGGGAGTAGATACTATTAACTCTGTGACAAACTATTTCTGGAATTGCAAAGAAGGAAATTCATCTCGACACCCTACGCAAACCCCAGATGCCTTTTCGCAGGTGCACGGTAGGCAGGTCTGGATACGGTTATAAAAAAAAGGGCAATTGCCACCTAGTCAAGAGCATTGCCGTCAAATGGATGGGATGTGAAAATGCAAAAGGACACACGCGCCAGGCTCGGAAATGCAGGCGGGAGCAGCTGCCTGGCCAGGGGCGCTGGGTGCCCCAGGCTCCGGGGCGGCCTCGTCGCACTGCCGGCCGTGGTTAAACCCAGGCGGACCTGGGAACGGCGAGACCTCTCCTTTCTGCCCCTGGGAAGGAACTGTCTTTGACTCTATTCATGGCATTCTCCGGGCCCTCGCTCACGTCGGAGCCCTTTTTAATGAATAGCCCCTTTTCTTTGCAGGCGCTCCACCTGGGACCTGCCACCCAGAGAGCCGTGTGGCAGCCCCGTCCATCTCTGGAGCCAGGTTTGTAGCCCTGCTGGTAGAACTGGCACTGAGGCAGCAAATACCTGCCCGTAGCATGAAACTGCTGAGTCTGCAGCTCTGCTGCACTGCTGTTACGGGAGAGAGGGGAGGGAGAAGCTTGGATACGGTCTTGCAGCACTGAAGAGGATGAGTTCATGTGTCTGAAATGGAAACACAGCAGACTCCTGCCACGAGGAAAAGTTGTGAAGGTCCTAGGGGAGTTAAAATTCTGCCTTCTGATGTGGAGCAATCACAGAAAGAGAAAGCCAGCACAAGAAGCCCTGCCGTGGAGGGCTTTATAAACCAGGATGTTCTACTGAATTCAGCAGGTGCTGTGAATTTTTTACCACATTTCCTTTTGATCTAGTCCTTTCTCTCTGTCCTCTCTGATTGTGTCTCTCAAATCCAAGCCATTCCTGTTTAAGGATGGGACTATTTCTTCACCACGAAGCCAAGGCCATCTTCATCCCAGGCAAGCCAGCGACGAGGTCCTGCAAGGACCTTGGTGGGCAATGGGAGTGAAGAGGCAGCCCGATGCCAGAGGTTAGCTGCAAATGGCATTCAAACCAATGTGAAGGGCTACGTCTTGAGCTTCTTCCAGGCTTCCACCACTTCAGCCATGTGAATGACTTGGGAAGTTAACAACCATCTTGTTGTCTATGGTTGGACTCAATGATCTTGAAGGTCTTCTCCAACCATAACGATTCTGTGATATTCCTGCTCTTCGCTGTCAAACGGCTTGGAGCTTGTGCTAAGCCTGTTCCCCCAGGTCTGGATATGATGATGGGCAGCCTCACCTTCCGAGCAGGCTTGAACCACCCTCGAGAAGGAGAGGGGACAGGAAACCTGTCACGGGCACCCCAGCCTCATGCTGTGCTCTGTTTTAGATGGTAGCAGTGAAAACATGCAGGCACGAGCAAAAAGAGCTGAGAGGTGCATGAGGCTGGGAAGTAAACACAGCATCAGGTTATTTTACGCTGATATTTTTGTTCATTAGCTCTCTGATCTTTCCACATGCCGCCATCTGTAGAAAGCACACATTGCACATATGGGATTTTTATTCATGCTGTCAGGAGGAGCTGGATTATTTCCAGTTATATCAGCTCTTTTCCTTCAATATTTGGTGGGAAAAATGGCTTTCTGTAAAGCACTCATGCTGGAGTTTCAAAATAATGTTCCTTTCTCTGTTGTTTTTCTGCGTTTCTGTTTCATAAACATTGTTTTTCATCGCCCTCCTGTTCCCCATCGCCTCTGTCCTGATTCGCACCATTTACTTCCTTGCTGGAATGACTGTTGTCAATAGATCTGGTCAAATAAAGATAAAACCAAATTGGGACTGTGTTCTTGAATGCCAGCCAGGCTCTGTGTGTGTAAATCCGAGCTGAGCGGGCTGTGGCCGTGTGCCGGTGGGAGCCCAGTGCAGGCAGCCCAGCTTTCCTAGCCTCATGTTACCCACTGTTCACAGGAATTCAGAAGGACCCCCAGGACTCTGTGTGAAGTCTAGATATACAAATAAAGTGGCCAGCAGGAATGATTATTGTTGAGGAATTTGTGAATTGGGGAAGTCTGTGGTTCAATGGTGCTGACACTCCAAGCTTAAATCCTTCCAGGCATTAGAAGCAACGGAAATAGGCAGTTTGGTGGGGACTCTTCCAAGAAAGGACGTGCTGTCATTAAGTGCGTAGCCTACAAGAACATCCCATCTCAGAAATCAGTAATTGTGCTGGAGATGTCATGCATTGACTGTGCTGAATTCATTGGTCCCTTGTGCCAAGACGAGGAAGCTTTTACTGGGTGACTTTCCTCGCCCATCCACGAGGAGTTGAGCAGAGGGGATGCCAAGTCACTGCTCTATGTGCCTGCTCCACTTCTGCTGTTATCTGCAGAAACCATTTAGTGTCTGTCTGCAGAGCTCGCTAGATGATGACCCCCTGCACAGATCACCCTTCAGCCCACCGAAACACTAATTGCAGTGAGTACCAAAGTTTCAAGCACTGCAAAAAAATATCTTGGGCATTTTCTGGCTCCGCTAGTAAAAGAAGAGCTGAGAGACACAACACACGGTTTGCACGTTGCCTCCTTGTTTGAGGCAGCTGTTTTGAACTTTCCTACCGTGTACGTTTTCACCCCTGGAGGTTCTTACCTCTGTCAGCTACAGAGAGAACATGGATCCCTTATTGAGTGCCCTCGTACTCCCTGTTGGGCTTCTCAGCCCCCAGCGCATTGCAGCATTAATTGTTTAGCTGTTCCCGTCTGTGGGATGGATAGCACTGGGTGAACTGCAGGTTTTTTTGCTTGGTTGTTTTTTTGTTTGCCTTTTTTATGCATAGGTGCCCTCTTCCCCACCATAGGGGAAGCTTCTTTAGGTCTGCAGTCATCTCATTTAGCATGAAGAATTTTGTTCAATATGGTGCATAGAGAAACAGTTTGTGCCCTCAGCCTGGACTTCTATGTACTGCCCTGGCCAAAAGTGGTTAAGAAGAGTGTGAAAGGAAGTTCATGCAAAGTAGGGGAGATTTTCACTGAGATACTGCAGGTCATTGCTGGAAATGGAAGCATTGCCTGAGCAGTACCCAAACCAGTGCAGAATCTCAATGAAAGCATCAGCTTCTCCTGCAGCTTTTTAACACATCGACAAATGTAATTTGCTCTTTTGAGGGATGGGCCCTACAGAGCATCTTGGAGAAAAGGCGTGTAGGAAGACTCTGAAAACAATTTTTCTAGGTGGGTTTGATCCTCTTCCAGCCAGTATTCTTGCACTGCTGGGAGGCTGGCCCACTTTTCCCACTAAACAGTGGCACAGAGGAACAATAATCTTGACAAAATCTAAATAGAGGTGTCGCAAGTAAACTGGAGGGGAAAACAACGACCGGGACAGCATCTGTGGACTCCATAAATCTATGTGGTGATAAATGACTTGGGAAAGTGCACTGCACAGAGCCAGAATCCTAATTCACAAGGGAAGCCAGTGATAATGACTTCACAGGTTGCTCGTACTAGGGCAGAGCCAGTCTATTTTTCTCTTTTATGGTCCTCCATTTTCAGGAACGCATACATCAGCAAAAATATCCTTTCTAAATGCTGCGTTTATGTTATGCCATCCAAGTGCCCGTGCCACTTTGGCTGAACCATGGGGCTTGGGAGCCAATAGATGGTTGAACTCAAGCTTGCTGCTCTGTTTCCTCCTCTGTGCTGGAGGTGATGGAAGGAGCTCCATTCATTCACAGTCTGCTTGGCTACCAGGGCATTGAATTATACAGAATCACAGAATGGCTGAGGTTGGAAGGGACCTCTAGAGATCATCTAGTCCAACCCCCTGCTCCAGCAGGGACACCCAGAGCACGGGGCACAGGGTGGCAGCCAGGCCGGTTGGGAAGATCTCCAGAGAAGGAGACTCCACAGCCTCTCTGGGCAGCCTCTTCCAGGGCTCTGTCACCCCCACAGGAAAGAAGTTCTTCCTCACATGGAGGTGGAACTGCCTGGGTTTCAACTTGTACTCATTACCCCTTGTCCTATCACTGGCCACCACCGAGAAGAGTCTGGCCCCTTCCTCTCTACATTATCCCCTCAGGTATTTATTTATTTATACATTTATACATATCGATCATTTATACATATACGATTTATAGATATTGATCAGATCTCCTCTCAATCTTCTCTTCTCCAGGCTAAACAGGCCCAGCTCACTTAGTCTCTCCTCAATAGATGCTCCAGTCCCTTAATCATCTTTTTCCCTCTGTGCTGGACCCTCTCTAGAAGCTCCACATCCCTTTTGCCCTGGGGAGCCCAGAACTGCACCCAACACTCCAGATGCGGCCTCACCAGAGCTGAGCAGAGAGGCAGCATCAGGATCCCCTCCCTTGACTCGCTGGCAGCAATTGCTCTCTCCTATCTTTTATCCAGGCTCTTCCAAGAATTAGTGCAGAAACTTCCTGGCACTCAGCAACAGGCCCTCCAAAGGAATTTTAGGTGATTAGTCAATATGAGCAGTTAGTCATGATTAGTCAAATGAGCAGTTGCACTTCACTATTCAGACCTCCCTCCCTGTATCCCTTACTGGTACAAGGCATAATATACTGAATACATCCAAAATTCATAAGTAAAACCCCCTGAAATTGACATTAACAAATCATGAGTTCAATTTATCTTTTATTTGATTTTTCAGTGGTAATTTGATATTATTCTTGTCTTCTCCCTCCGGTGTCTCGGTTGTCTGTGCAAGCCTTTTGCTAATCGGGAAGAGCTAGAAATTAATCTTCTATAAAGTAAATCTGAGGCTTTAACCTACAAGATAAACCCAGAACTGGGACGTTATATGTATCGTTATCAGCCACTTGTAAGAAAATAATGTTAGCTGATGCTGGTGGAGTCAGGAAGGTGTTTACAAGATACAGCAACTTCTTTATTGGATCCACTGACTTATAAACAAGAGCAGATACATTTTCCCTCCCAGGAGATGACACGCTTCATGTGAGCTTCCACTTTCAGGTACATTGGGCAACTTGTCAGCACTGGGTGTGTTTTATCTCTTTGCCTTCCACCTCTCTGAGCAGGGCAGCTCCATTTCATGCCGTTGCAAGCCAAGAGAAACCTCAGCATTTGCCTCCCATCCCTGTCACTGAGTCCTGAGATGAAGCAAAAGGTAAGATAGAGGTGGGCAAAGCCCCAGCCAGTTTTGGCTTGTGAATTGGTGACTAGCCAAGCAAAGCCCAGTTAATGCTGCACGGGGAGCTCATTGCGCCCGCGTCCTGCTCAACACTTGGTGCTTACACACAATCTCCAGCCGATAAGTCATGTTAAGTCCTAGCTCTGTGCTCAAGCCATTGTTTTATTAAATCACAGTTGTACAACAGATTGAAATCTCAGCGTCAGCCAGAGCTGAACTCTCTGTTTCAGAAAGATGGGAACCTCAGGCTATTTTTTATCGTCATTGTTATTGTTGTTGCTGCTGCTAAAATCTTTGAAGCGAAAGATAGTGACCCTTCCCTCTCCTTGTGCACATCCTTTCCTCGAATTGCTGCTGTTCAGTCCTAACATCGGGCTGGTTTTGCAAGGCTTCAGCATTACTGACGGGATCTTATTTTGCCCGTAACCCCTTCTTTTCCTCCCAAATTGAGGTGACAGGTAATGAGATTTTCCCCATTGTGTGCATGCACAAGGAAGCTAAAGTTTGCTCAAGTGCTGTAGAAATTGCTATTTACTTATTTTAACTATGTCTGGATGAGGTCAGGTCTGCCTTTGCTGGGGCCTGTAGGTATGCTTAGATAGGAAGAATATCTGACCCTGTTCTGGCTTCAGATGTGTTACACATATTAATTTATCCTCACTTCTTCCCTGGGAGGCAAAATGCCATCAGCCTGATTGTTCAGGTGGGAAAACAGTTGCAAAGAAATCTACGTTCACATGGGTCTGCCCAGCAGAGTGAGGTTTAAAATCATTTGACCTGTTCCAAGGACTTTCATTTGGTGTCTGCAGCCGAAGGACTTTTGGCACGAGCCGCTCTCTTCTTCTTTAAAGGGTCTGCAGGCTCTAGTCACAGCAGCTCAGGAGGGAGGGATGTTTTGAAAGGCCTGAACAGGGAACAGGGTGTCCAAATCCTACTGCTTTTTACTGGGGAAGAGAGATGTGAAAGGGACAAAGTAATCGAACTGTCCAGATTTCAGCAGCTGAAATCACTCCCTCTCCGGAGCCACTTTCCTTGTGCTTCCAGCCCCTGTCTGTCAAAGCAGACGGGTTATTCCCCACACACCCACCTGATGCAAACGGTTCCTTGCTAATATCTCCAGAGGGGCTGCAAGCTCCTCAGCTCATGATGCTCGGTGCTTGAGAACCGTATGGACTCAGAGGAAGTGCAGGAGGGAAGCCAAGGCGCTCCAGGAGAGCGGGGCAGCACGGCCTGGCTGCAGAGCCATCCATCCCGCTGCTTAACGATGAGCTGTGATGGCTGATGAAGCCGTGAATTGATCCGAGACGACAGACTGTTAGGGCTGTAGCAGGTAGAAGATAAATCTTCCCAACCGGCAGTCCTCAAAGAGGAAGGAGCT
Source organism: Nothocercus julius (assembly GCA_013398735.1). Taxonomy (NCBI): domain Eukaryota; kingdom Metazoa; phylum Chordata; class Aves; order Tinamiformes; family Tinamidae; genus Nothocercus; species Nothocercus julius. The sequence continues at coordinate 736,754 of VZSV01000226.1, read as the reverse complement.
CTCCCTTTTCTCTACTTGTTGCCCTTGTCAGCTCCTGAAGTTGGAGCAAGTGCGCTACACAAGCAGCCCTCACGTGTCCAAAGCAATAATGCAGCATTATCCTGCAGTAAAAAGAAATGACCGAGTATTTTGTGCTCGGTTTCAGATTATTGGGAGCCAGTTTGAAAAGCCCCAGTTCTTGGCAAACGCCGCCGTGTCCCCCCTCCTCTGAAAGCCCCGTCCCTCTGCCAGGGGCTGAGCCCAGCTCTGTGCAGGGACCTTTTGCAGCTGCATATTTAAGTGCTGGTCTGAAATGTTTCTGTCTTGCAGCACCTGCTGTTACATCGTTTGTGTTAGGCTGCCAGTATGCTGCAGTGTACTGCCCCATCCCAGCTACTGATAAATAAATGTGGTCTATGTGCTGGATACTATAAATTCTCAAATGTTTATGGAAATGATGTGAGAGAGATTGGTATGCTAAGCCAAAGGGATGTATCTCTTCCTAGCACAGGTCCAAATGCCTTTGCAACGCATAATTTCACAGGCAGCAAGTTATGGGCTATTCTAGTCAAAACGGCTGTCTCTGCTACCCTGACTCTTCTGCAGGGAGGTTGTTGCCCACCCATTGCTGCTCCCAGAAGTCTCCAAGTGGGACTGTTTTCCTGCAGGCAGGAATTTGTTCCATAGGAGAGGGGAAGCAAAAAAGGATGGGGAGGAGGAAAAGCAGAGAGGTGCGTGATGCAGGTGAACTCGACCATAGGGCTGAAATGGGGAGAGCCGGCAACCAGATGGGAAAAAGGATGCAAATAATGTTCTTTTGAGGGTACTTTCCCACTTCTCTATTTTGGGAGGTTTTTCTGAATGCTCTTGATTATTTTAATATTTAATTAGAAATGTCATTGTAGGAAAAGCTGCTGCAAGGTGAGGGTGTTTCTGGTGAAGCTGGTAATAACTCTGTCCTCAGCTAATAAACTCCAGGGCTGAATCTTCCACCAGCGCCTCTTGGAATTTATTTTGTCTATGATATGGTTATTGCATCCCATAAACAAGAAGTATCCTCAAGTTACCATTATAATAAAACTGTTACAATGCACTGCTTTTTATGTAGGAATTATGGAATGTGCTTTTGCATGACTGAAAATTTATATATTTAGTTCCCAGATTTATATGCGGGCTTTTGCTACATTTTGAAGTGCAAAACTGCCATACTTTGGGTATGTGAAATGCTCTGCTTGATTCATATCGCCGTGGTGCTCCTGTACGAGGCAGATAGAGAAGCACCTGCCGTGTAGCGAGCTTGGCGCTTTGGGTCCTTTAGGGAGAAAGCCTTTTTGCAGAGCTAATGTATGTTCTTCTTATTTCCCAGATAAACAGTGGATTTTCCCCACATCCTGGTTTGCTTCCTCCCCATAAAACTGGAGAAAAAGTAGAATGTGTCTTATAAGAAAAAGAGTTTGGGCACGTGGATACATTGAACTTCTGCAGTGTCACAGGAGAGCAGCAACGAGCTGTAGCCCTCCTGTCAGTGCAGACCTTGGCATGAACCCTTGAAGCATCAGTGATTCCTGCGGCATCCAGAGATGAAAACAAGGAATAACTCAACTCCAGTGTGTTTCATCTGCATGAGGTCATTATTTTGCAGGGAAGGGCTCCGGGGGGAGAAGCAACCGCTGTGTGCTGGGGAAGGTGAGAGCCTCATCCACATTAACCTTCCAACCCAGCTTCCTTGAGGGACGCTTCCTGAGGAACCACAACCGGCTGGAGCTCAGGAGTGGCAAGGGACTAAAATTGAACTGAGAAAGGCGAAACCAAAGCAGGTCAAAGCCAATTGCAGATAGGAACTGCAAGGGCTCCCCAGGGAAGTCATTAGGCCAGAAATCCTGTGTGGGATTCAGCTCATGGCATTAATTCTTCCTATGAGCATCTTCAAGGGTTTGGACCTGGCCCCTGGGCCCATGCAGGTACTCAGACCTGTTGGAGCCCAGTGATTTTTGAATCCTCTTCTAAAGTAGCCCCGTGCTTTGAATTTCCAAATTTGAACTATTATGAATTTACAGTGCTTTTCATAACTTTTTTTGGTAGAAAATTAATTTTCTAAAAAAAAAAAAAAAGCATTTGTTTTTTCTATTTTTTTCTTGAAACCCAAAAGCTGTGAGAAAAAGAAAGAAAAGTTCAGGAACTGCTCCCCGTCTTCATCTCTTCCTGCCCCTTTTAGATAGATGGGAGGAAGGTGAAAAGGAAATGAGGAAAACAATTACCAGGAAGAGATAAGAAATGGGAAATACCTTTTGAATTGTACAAGGGCGGGAAATTGTTCTTTGCATCCTCTCCCTCATCCTTCCCTTTTCTCATTATCTCTCCTTGTGCAAGACCCCCGGTCTCCAGAAAGCTGAAGAAGTCAAGCAGCTCACTCAGTAGCAGAACGAAGAACAACTTCAGCCTGTTGTCTAGGTCTGCTAAAGCATCTGAAAGGATCAGGGCCACAAGTCTTGGTTCTAACCACCTTGACTGACAGCAAAACTCCCAGTTTACTGTTGTCCCCTGGTTGCTGTGTGATTTATCTGTGGATAGAAGAGATGAACTTGGCTTAGTTCCTGCATGCTTTGCTCCAGCTTTACTTTTACTTCTCCACCGGTGTCCTTCAAGGAGAATGAGTCCCCTCCCAAGAAGTGCTGCGGCTGCTCGAGCAGTGGGTGAAAAATGATTTAATTCCAGCCCGTGCACGGTCTGCACTCACTCAATGCAGCGCTGGAAGCAGCTTGCCAGCTGCCCACTTCTGCTTCCCAATTAGGAAGAGGCAAATGATACTTAGCTGGATGCTGCCGCACTACGGCCTGGTCCTTGGATGGGGCGCTGCAGCCCTGCAGATTCTCCTGGTGCATCCAGACCTCCCGCCATGGCCTTTGGGCTCTGATTGCCCTAGGAGATGGTTCAACTGTGGCTCCGTAAACTCCAGGATTTTTAAAGATGAAATGCCTGCAGCAGCGCATCTGTCCCTGTGCTCACAGCACGGCTCACACTCTGATAGGTGACTCAGAGCAGTTCTCATTAATTTGGAAACAAAAAAATGAAGCTTTGAGAATGCAAAGGGAAAATATAAATCAAATAATCATTCAAAAAGGTTCAATAAAATAAATATAAAGTGATTATCTAATAGTATTTGAGCAGTTTGAGTGATCAGCTGCAAAATTTGCACTTCCTAGTAATTATTAGCAGCTCTCTTGCAGGTGGATGGTTTGTGGACAGAATGGGTCAAAATACTCTGTGCAGCCATCAGACAGGGAGGGTGGCAGCATCTGGGGCTCTTCTTGCCCCTCTTTGCAGCACAACCTTAATGTGTGCGAGGTGCCCAGCCAGCTTGGACCCAGGAAGTGCCGGAAATTTCGGAAGGGGGAATATTGTCTTCTCATTTCATCTCTCCCACGGAACTGCATTTCAATTAACCTGCACTCCCATTCCAGTAGGCTGCAATGACAGCTGGAGATACTGTGTCAGAGCAAGGCGCCTTATTTTATTAACTCCCAGATAATCTCCGACTTCACCCTTTGGAGACGTGTATTAATATTCTACCTGGAAAGATGGAAAGAAAATCAATAGACCGGAAAGCCGTGCGTGTTGTTTGCGGCAGCTAGGGAGGATTCGTTTGCCTCATGACACTTTGTTGTGACAGCTGTTACTTGGTGCAGTTCGGAGGAGGCCCATGCAGCAACATGAGGATCTTTGCTGGGAGAAGCCGTGGCAGGTTTCCGGAGAGCAGCGCTCTCCAGAAAAGCCGTGTCCAGCAAAGAACCTGCAGCGTTTGTGATTGCCCGTGCCCTCAGAGTGCAGGGTGTTGGTTTTGATTTAACGAATGACCCAAGCTCTGCTTTTGTTAATGAAGTGGAGATCCAGCATCCTTCTCTGGCTGCGGCCGCGATTTCCTCGTCCCGTTCCCAGCAAACGGATACGCAAGAGGTGCAAAGTGTTTTCTTTTCCTTCGCGGAGCTGGGAGGCTGAGCCATGCACAGGCCTCTCCATTTGCAACCTCAGCGCATAGCAGCTTTTCAAGCTGCTTCCACGGTTTGCAGCCCCTCCTGTTTTATTTCCCATTGTTATTCATTGAGAAAATTCCACCCGCATCGTGCCTGAATGCTAACTCGTGCAATTAGATCCTGCCGCCTCCTTGCAATGAATAAAGCAGCCGCTTAAGTTCTCCATCTGAATTCCGAGGTGAGGTTGTGCTGGGTGTTTTTTCAGATTTGCTTTTCTCTACTGAGGCAGCCCCATTTGAACATTAAAGAGATGATTCAAGCTAATCTAATCTACCTACCTACATTGCTTTCTCCGAACCTTTTTTCTTTTTTTGTGAGTTTGCCTGATGGAATCGATGAACCTTCCCAGTTGAAGCGATACAGAAAATATTTACCAGGCTGTTCCCTCAGTTGCAGGGGAGCAAGCCATGCAAAGAAAGCACAGAAGAAAGTGCTCTCATTTGGCTTTTCCTTGCCCCCACCTGTTGGCAGGGTAACTAAATTCTTCGATCCAAAGCGATCCACGTTAACTTTGAGAAATACAGTTGCTTAACAAGTGGAGGTACCATTTCTTTCCCCCCCACAACAAGTATGGGCGTTCAGTCATTGGCAAACTGCTACAGGCTCCAGTGATGTACTGCATAACACAGTGCATTTATTGACCAAAACAGAAGACCATGTCCAAAATTACAAAGCTTTATTGATTTGTTTCCTTGTAGACAGTATTTTCCCCTGAAAACTACAGCATGATCATGATTTGTTTTCATCTCTAACTTCTATATATTTATTGATTTGGGATGGGGGAAACAAAAAGGAGAATTGGAGTGTGGGCCTCTGATCTGCGTTTCTTCATGTTTGCCAAGAACCTGAGAGTGCTAAGAAAGAACAGGAATTGTAGCGGCTGTGCTTTAAGCGTCACTCCTAATAGGCAGTGGAAGATGTTCCAAAGCAATTCATTAAAGGCATTGGGTTTATACCAAAGAAGGGGACACAGAATATCCCTTTTCCAACCAGACATTGTTAGACATTGCTTCTTCCAAGCATTTCTATACAACTCCAGTGTGCTGAAGGCCTACTTGCTTATAAATCTAGAAAGTTGCTTCTTAAGAGTCCTCAGCTCTCTTTGATTATGTGGCCACTTAGAAACACAGAATTAATACACCACAGCTGGCTTCTGCCAAGGGACTTGCAATATAAATAATACAAGAGTCTTATAAATAGATCCTAATCAAAGTCACAGTACTTCTGGGAAGGTAGTTTATTTATTCTGGTTGATACATATATACATAAGCCAATATATTGATCCAGTATAGAAATTTTTACTTGCTGTGAGCTTCCTACTATAGATGGCTGGAAAAAGACAGCGATGTCTAGGGCAAGAATGGACTAGAGCATCAGGCTGGAACTTATTTTCAGTGAACTCTGACTGACTCCTTCAGGATTTTGCACTCTTGTCCAGAGAATAGAAATTAACCTTGGTTTTGAGGTTTCAGATTTTATTTTCTTTAAGTTGAGGAACAGATCCAGAATATTTCAGTCATTTTTCTAAAACACAACTTTTATCATTTCTCTTCCTGCCCTCTCTCTCCTTTGAGCATGCTCTCCCTCTTTGGTCAGAAATGTCAAGCTTCAGAAAATCTCCCATCAGAAAAATCTTCAAAACCAATATAAGTCTATAGCAAAAGCTGGCTACAGCAGCAAACCATATTTTGATGACTACATTACAGCGGAAATGTTCTGACCAGCGAGCTTCCTACTGCAGCTACAAAATGATGCCGACAGCCTTGGGGAAATCAAATACAGGAATTTTGCCAGGTAGAGCCCTGGTAAGTGCAACACTCAATTTTGGCCTTTGCTTCCCTAAGGGTAAGAACTATACTTACCAGTCGTCAGTTTACAAAATATACTGTCTTTAAAGAAAGTCATGCATTCATGGGGTGAGATTCCTCAGTGTGTGTTTGGGAGATGGGTGGCGCAAGGCTTGGAGGAAGCACTGATGGGCACCACATCTGGCCTCCTGGAAAATGGGGAAAAACCCATCTGTTGGCTGGATCACGATGAGACACTGAGAACATTGCTACAGCTGCACCCCAACCACCTAGGTCTGATTCTTGCTACTGAAGAGCAGAATGCAGCATGTTCAGAGAGCTTGGGGCTCCTCTGGGGATGGAGTTATCTGGGCATAAAGCTGCCTTATTATCCCATGCACGGGATGAGGAGCAGGTGCACAGACCTCCATTCAAGATATGTTTGCGTGTGATTGGCATCACCTGTGGAGACAAAGAGTCATTTTGGAGAGGGGAACAAAGCAGGTCTTTCATCTCAGAAAGCAGCTCGATGCAGCTCTGTAAGAACAGCCCGTCCTCAGCTCTCCAAATGGCTACTTTTGACAAGCTTTCTCTGCTAACACACCAAATAGTATCCAGCAATCAGTGCAGCCTGTGATTTTCATCATTATGCTTGGTGCAAAATAACAGGGAAAAGTGAGACAGTATTATATTTCAATTAAAACTCCATGAAAATTGTGGCTGTGTTTTTTAATGTGATAATGTTAATTAAACTGTGCTCTCATGTTCTGAAGTCTTACAAAATGTCTTGGAAAAGGATAAAAAATAATAGCAGAAATAAAACTGGGCTATTTATCTACCGGGAGATTAAAGGGCTTCTTGTTTCCTTTGTGAATTTAGATTTCCAGAATTAAATGAGTGTGAAGTAATGATAATTTTCAGCAGAGTCATTATCATTTTTATTGCAGCGGAAAGTGTGCGGCATTTCATTGTTATTGTACTTAACTCACCTAATTGCGCCCGCCGCTCGCCGGGCGGACCCACCGCTCCGCGCTGGCCGTGCACGTGATCCAGCCCTGCTCTTGCAGTTATGGCCAGCGTGTGTTTTCCTGAGCCCTTTTCTCAGCCCATGGGGCGCTGCAGTTAGTGGATGCAAAGCTGTTAGCTGCTTAAGTAACCCTCAGCCTGGCTCACAAATGCTTTTGTTTTTTTTTTTTTCCTTTTTTTTTTAATTTCCACAGGACCTATTTTTACAGTACGTAGTATAATTATAAACTCTAATATATTAAAGATATACTTTACAAGTGCAGTTCATATAAATATGCAGCATAAAAATATAAATGCACTCACAAACATCGATAGACACAGGCATTAAAGTAGAGACATAGGTGTTCTAGTAAAAAGCCTAGAGACGTGCTTTTGAAATAATATTGCGGTTGCATTCAGAGAGGTGGAGTGTGCATTTTGGAAAGGATAGTACCTGCTCAGTCCATGTTTCTGCTGTCCTATCTCTCTATATAAAAACACTTAAGTGCATCTGCAGTGGGGCACAGCAGCTGCTGAGCTGGGCACAGCAACTGCAGAAAAAGGCTGTGGACCAGAAAAGACAAATGGTCTGGGTACCTGGCCGGTCCGATTCAGCGATTTGCTTGCTGATGCTGCAGACAGACGTCGCTCACGGTCCGGACGGGGCAGTTTCTCAGCCTGGCTCAGGTGGGTGTCTTTGAGTGAGGGCGGTGGCCCCGGCGCCCTTTGTTCCTGGGAAGCGGAGCCACGTTGCTCGTTATCCACAAGGAGAGCTCCTGAAAGCGCCCTGGTAAGGACAAGTGCGGAGAATTTCCCAGCCATTTTATCCACTTTTTACAGCCACTTTCTCACACATTCGAGTGGAGCAGTGACTTCAGGGCAGTCCTGTATTGTCTAACAGGGCCACTCAGTAAGACAGAGCTCAAAACCAACTTCTTGCAGCCCATAGCTGAATACATCCCTTTTCAAGTGCCTGTTTTACAGAGGAAAAGGTAACGCAGGAAGACTATGATGAGAATCCTGGTCCCAGTGACAGAAGTGAGTTTTTTTTTTTTCTATTACTTTCAATGTAGCTAAGATTTCTCCATGCTTAGACTAAGAATAGGGTAGAGGAATCCACAATCTGTTGTAAGAGGGCTGAGCGTCCCTGGTACTTTGCTAACACTTGCCTTCAGTTTTCCATTTAGTCTTCAGTTCTCTGAGAAAGGTATTAAAACTTGGTCCGTGTTGTCCTGGTTTTAAGCCGCAGCTTGTAGAAATATTTTAATGATGAAGGTAATTGTCACTGTGAAATAGAATGAAGATATTTTTCTGCAAAAATCCAGATTTCTAGAAATACCTGAAATATATAGGTCCTGCTGGTGCAGATATTCGCTTGTCACTGTACTGAAGGATGTTTGGAGCTGTCAGTGTCCAACTCCCCGTCTTGGGGTCGGTTTATGACAGAATTTGGAGCCTGATGGCCAAGAAGGATGTGTCCATATTAGCCTGAGTCCTTGTTGTCATCTGTATTTTCCTTCCCTCTTAGCTACCTGTTTTGACTTTGTCAGTCATTGACCTTTTAGGATTTACCCATTAAAATTTTTAAGGCTCTGGAGCAGCAGCTACTCTGAGCCCAAGAGTAATACAAAGCTATTTGCCCATCTCTGAGAAAGCGGGAACAAAAAAAAACAGCACATAGTCCAGGACCCTCCAGAGAGGTGCAATAAAACTGTGGAGTCATCTTGTAAACTGAAGGAGAAATCTCTTCTGATAATATATATTTGTCAGCCTGGCATTCTTTATTGCCCTTCAAAGTCCGAACTATAATGGGGACTGTGGGGCCAGGAGACTTTATTATGACAAGTCAGGGCCAGGTCAGAAGATCTCAGCCCTCCGGGCTTTTGATGCTGCGAATCCTGCCACTCCATGCACAAAAGAGAGGAAATGAAACCAAGAAGATATTGTATTATGTTATCAAGAATATGCCTGCTGGATTTCTTTTAGCTTCCCCCCTCGTGAACATGCTTACCCCACACCCCTCCGCCTCGCCCCCCAGGCTCCCTAAATTGTATTGTACAATGAAATATTTGCTCAGAAGAGGGAGGACTGGACTAGAAAATAGGATTTGGGGATTCCAGTCTAACGATGGGTGTTAATTGGTCTGGCAAGGAGCATGCTATGAGTTTTAGTGACAGAGGCAGTGAACCAGAACGGATTTTCCTGTAATACCAAGATTTTAAAATGGTTTTGCAATTCATGAAGCTGTAACCACCACTCGACATGAAACGTGTTTTATAAGACTAAGAGAAGATTTTTTTTCTCTCTCTCTCCTAAAGGAAGTGTTAAAGGCACCAGAGACTGAGCTTGGAAAGAGAAGGGAAGGCCTGTGAGTGATCTCAGTGCTCCGGATGTAAATCAGAAGTGGCACCGATGAAGTCAGTGGTATGACGTTGGTGGAGGGTTAAGGTCAGTGATGTGGGTGCTGTGAGAGGTGCGCGGGGCCCTTCCACCCTCTGCAAGACTCACAGCTCCCTCAGCAGCCCTCCAGACCATGAGGTGCTGCTCCTCCTCTGCCATGGGGCAGTGCTGCCTAAGGCCACATCTGGAACAGGGTTATGAGAAAGGCAACTTCTCACTTTGAGAAGCACATAGGGAGAGGGATTAGACCATGGGGGCAGAACCAGGGGGAGCTGGATAGGATACAGTAGAAAGAAAAAGTGTCGGGGTATTTGGGTGAAGCCTGGGGGTGAATGTGACAGTCGCTGCATTAACCCCCCAGGACACCCTCCTCTAGCAGCCCCACACCCAGCAGATGGCATTTCCCCCCCCAGCCTTCCATTCCCATAGCCTGGCGCGGAGGTTGCTCTGTCTCAGCAGTCCTAATTTGGCTGGACGGCAAGCACGGTGAATCGGTAGCCCCTAGCTGCAGGGGACCTGGGTTCAAATCCCTGCTACAAATTATTTTCTTTCCTTCTTGGAGTAATTCTATATATGCAAGTCATTAAACACACCAAGAGCCTCCAAGACATGTTTCTTCACAGTATCATCCAGTGATTAAAGCACTTGCCAGGACTAAGGAAGGGTCAGCTTGAAGTCTCTGCAGAATCATAGAATCATAGAATGCTTAAGGTTGGAAGGGACCTCTAGAGATCATCTAGTCCAACCCCCCTGCACACGCAGGGTCACCTAGAGCATGTGGCTCAGGACTGTGTCCAAGCAGGTTTGGAAGATCTCCAGAGAAGGAGACTCCACAGCCTCTCTGGGCAGCCTGTTCCAGTAAAGCAGGAAGAGGTGGTGAGTCCATCTGTTCCGAGCGCACAAGGGCACCAGCCATGGTCCTGTTGGCTGAGTCATCAGCTGGAGTTTTTGCAGCATTTCCATGGTCCAGACGTATTTTGAACGGCAGCCAAGACGTAGCCACAAGGTGGACTTGGTATGTTCTCCTCCTTAAGAGAAGCGAGCTCTTCATGTGTCTCCTCACACCGCCAGCTCTGCTCATCTGGAGGACCGTGTGGACCTTTTGCTCATTGTACCCTACCCCACCATCGGTGCATTTGGAAGCCTCATTTCCAATGTTTTCTCTGGCGATACCTCTGCACCAGGCAACAAAAAACTAAAACCTTATATCCACATTTAATCACACTAAATCAATGCACCATAAGGGAGAGGTTTAAAACCATTTTTTTATGCACCACTGCTTACATTGAAAAGACTCATTACAACCCAAATCAATCAATATAACCTGTAACTTTAAGCGAGTCTCGAATTGAATCAATGATGCTTATGATGGAGGGAGAAAAGCAGAAAGATGAGAAGGAGTGGGAAGGTATTAAGCACAACAAAGCCTTTTTGAAATGTTTTCCCTTTCTTCTAAGACAGGAACAGCCTCCTTCTGTGTTTCAGGCTGTAATTTAGAAATATTTTTTTGCTCTGTAAGGATCTTTTTTTCAGGTGAGATGTTGCTCGAGGACCACAAGAGGGCAATGGAGATTGGAGACAGAGCCATGCCCAGGCTCTGGGACACACAGCCGTTGTCTCCTCACCCTACCATCTTCCCCAACAGCACCCCAAAAATGCCATTCTCCACCATGCACAGAAAAAGATGAAGTGTGACAATAAGAACACTTGGGTTTCCAGGACGGCTTTCTTAGAATCAATGAGACATTATTACAAGTAAAACATATGTCTGCTGTGAAGCTAATGCTATCTAAATCGCATTAAGCTCCTAGGAGCCTGCATGGTCTCTATATGCATTCTCAGAAAGGTGCATGGAAGCAGTATTGATCTTTTGACTAAGTGTCCTAATGAAATACAAATCTGCTATCATTTAGAGGGCCATCTGTCATGATGAGACATAAAAAATGCTACAAGCAGAACAATAACTATAATGTGATTTGAGAATCCAACCTGCAGGCGCAGAGCGGCCAGCCCCAGACCTTGGCCTCTGGGATCGATTCTGTTTACTGTGTTAAACTTCGTCAAAGGGTAATAAAGAAATCAATCAATAAGGTATTAAAGAAATTTCCATTATGAGGAAGGTACCTGTTGCAGAAGATCTCCTTAGCCCAGTGTGGTGATTTAAAGATCCATCTCCACAGCTGAAGTTCCCAGGCAAATGGCAGAGTAATTTAAAGCTTGTTTTGTTATCCTGTCTGGCATAATGGTAAACTGCTAAAAAAGAAGTATTACATGAGTGCTGAGAAGGAAACTAGTGACAGCAGGTTAATGAAGAGGTCATTTTCCTAATACTCTCCAGGCCAGTGGTGATGCAGGACTCCCCTGCATGAGCGCTTTCTGGGAAATTAATCCAAATTAACTTCTCAAGTGGGTCAGTTAAACCATATTAGCCTCCTATGTGGATGTGCTCATTCAAAGTCAAAATGGACTTGATTCGATTTGGCTCTGTTCAGTGTAAGCACCGGTTCGTCAGTGCACCTGAGTATTCAGTTACCTCTCCAGAACCCGTCTGAGAGGCACCGTTGAAAGAGCTGCTCTGATTAGGGTTGGACTTGAGCAATACTACGGTGTTAAGGCAATCGGTACCTGGTCCAGCAATGACTTTGGGGCTCGCTTTCCAGTCTTTTCAATCTTAATTGTAAGTCTTTGGGGTAGGGGATACCCTTAGTCCACAGTTCACAGCACACTGCAGCTCCTCTCTGCTGAGCTAATGGGACACTGCAGTAATTCATTTTTGGATGCATTCTCCATCTCACTGGTCCTTCCACGTCCCTTGGTGCCTGGGTGTTTCAGGTCGTCGTAATCTTTCTTGCATGTCCCTTCCATCTACCTCTCACTTTCTGCAGCAGCGGCAGCCCGGACTTGCTCCCACACACACCTTTATCCAGAAAGGCAATAAAATCTCCTTTGGGCCAGTTTGCTGGGAAGCCTTCAGCCATCTTTGTGGGGGAAATACTGTGATCACTGTCATCCAGGCAGTGAACAAGGGAGCAAATCCACACACAAAAAAGAGTCCAGGTCCTCCGAGCTGAGTGGTAGCAGGTGGGTACCAAAATACTCTACTGGCACAAAGTCCCCGGCTGATGGACTAGGGAACCCTCAACACTTTATCTGTGCTCCTGCCCCAGCCTGAGTGATGGAGCCTGGTTTTCAGGCACATTGTGTGTAGGATGTGGACCCTGACATGAGCTATTCTCTCGTCCCTGCCCCAGCTTATTTTCTGGAAAAAAAAGAAAAAGAGGTTTTTTTGAAAGGGAGGCAGATGTGAGCTAATACATACATAGTGTGGATAAAACGTGGTGTGGAACAAAATAGAGAAGGGGGGGGGTGTGAGAATGAGCCTGATCATGTCTCATAGTCTTAAGCAAACACACTGCAGCCACAGGCTGATTCTTCTCCTTTCTGTACATTCTTTTATTTCCTCCCTCACCAAATATCTGCAGTTTGCAGAGTGGTGCCACTCAGGCCATGAACCCCCCTCTGAAACCACCAGCTGGGGTGTAGTGAAAAACCACTGCTGTGTACAGTGCTGTATTGTGTGAGATAATATATGTCCAAATTATTTTTTTGGAACCTTTTCCTAGAGTCTTTATCTGCCAAGCTCCAGGCTGTGGGATCGATGTGCTCCTGTGTACTCGTGTGCTTTCCATCTCAGCAGCTTTTCTCCGAGAAAGGCTGTGCTGGAGCTTGGCCGGTGACAGTCCCTGATAAGCCAGGTTACTCTGCTTCTCTGGCAGTCGTTTCTTCAGTGGCCTGCATAATTTCTGTGCATGTCGAAGTTCTTACCCAGAACTTACCCTCGTTGAAGAAAAAGTATATTTTACTATTAATTGAGGATCCTGTTCACCAAGTAATGATCGGTATTAGTGACCCAGCATTTGGCAGCAATCTAGGCGGTTATTTTTTAAGGAGACAGCTACGGAAGGGGGCCATGGTGGATCTTCCTGTGTCAGAGGAGGCTCAGGTCTCTGAACATTGGGCTTGGGTGTTTTAGATCTTGGCGACTGATGGGCTTCATCAGTCTGCTCTGGCAGGAGCAACACAGCAAGTACAGAAAGGAACGAAACAATGCTAGGAAAAAATAACTAGATCGACTCTTTTGAGAGGGATACTCCACTTTCCCCAGCCCTGACAGGGAGGAGACATTCCTGCTTGAGAAACTCAGAGCTTGAGGAAGAAGCACCTGGAGCCCTGGGGTGCTCAGGAGAGGGAGAATAGGAGCAGTTGTATCTGGAGAGAAGATGGTGGGAAGGGAAATGCCACAGTGCATGAGGATGAAGGCCTGGCTGTCACTGAGACGCGTTGGCCTTACAGTGTCCCTCTCTGTCCCCTGGCTGATTCTTGTCTTTGGGTGGTCGATGATAAGAGCAACTCTGCTTTAGATGGCAGTGATAATAGGCTCTTACCTGTAGTCTATGGTCCAACTGGTTCAGATTATCATAGCCAAATTCCTGCTACAAGAAGGTTCACAAGGGCCGGAGATGAAGGTTAACCTATGCAGTGGCTGGAAGCTTCCTTTAATTCCCTGTATTGTTGGTAAATATTCTACTGTCTAGTATTAAGTGAACATAATTACTGCAGCTTAAGGACGAATGAAGCTATTTAATGGGGATACTGTCAAAGTATTTTCTTTTAAATTTCAAAAGCTGTTATTTTATTTTCTCTCCTGTTGTTAGTAATAATCCCCTGAAAGCTGGCAAGTGAAATGTGCGGCCTTCCTTAGCAATTGTTTTTCTTTGTTATGTTTCTCAAAGTAAAACATATGCTTTCAGTCTCAATGGCTTTTATTTTATTTTAGAATAAGGAAAAGAAACAGTGAACAATCTTAGACCCTGGGAGAGAGGGAATCCATACCTGCTCCATGCTCTCCTGGTTTGGGAGCAGCAGCGCCCGATGCCACATAAGAGCTCCTGTAGCAACAGCTGGACTTGATTGTGCTGCATTCAGATCCACCCCTCCGAACGCCTGAGAATGAAACGCTCCTGACTGTAACTCCTGGTGTAATTGGTCCTTCTCCCCCTTCCTCCACAGCCATCAAGCAGCCCTTTCTACAGCTCTGTGATCCCTTGCACCAGACGCAGTGCAACTGCTTGGTTGGGGAGCTGGGCAGCTGCGGCATCCAGGGAGGGAAGATTGGATGTGAAAAAGACAGAATAGCGGCACCCTGGGATCAGTCTGTGATGAACCTGTAAGTCTTACACCCACAAAGTGCCTTCTGTTCATGCAGAGATGTTGCCTGCACAAGGGACCTTACAGGAGGTGTGAGCACCTTCATGGGCATCAGCTATGGAATAATCTGCCTCAACCCCTGCTTTGCTGCTGCAAAAGGACAGTATTTTCATCTACATTAAGTATGGAACAGCAGTCACAGCCTCAGTGTCTCTGACTGCCTCTTGCCAACAGGGTGCTCAGTTGTTTAAAGTGATGTTCTAGGCATCTTCACAGCAGAACTACTGGCAACTCTCTTGAAGTAGTGTCCCTCCTTCTGCTTTGTAATGACGCTCCCTCCTACAAACGGCATCAGTATAATAAAGCTCACGCTGGCTCTGGGTTCCTGGAGATAATGTTCAAGAACGAATGAGCCTGACTTGCTCATCAAATCTCAGGGTGATGTTTGCAGGAGCAGCAATTAAAGCCCATAGTTCAGTGCAGCAGAAACTTTCCTGTATTTTTGTCAAGTAGAATAATAGACCTGATTATCCAGAGTCTGCTGAGACAAGTACAAGGCTCCTTTGCTGACGGTAGATCTTTCTTTTCCTTCCCCATAGCATACTCATGAGTGACATCCACCATCAGCATCTCCACCAGTGCCTTCCAGTTTATCACAGGGCAGTTCAGATGTGGAGGAAACCATACCAGTATCTCTCGTTCTAGAAGCTGTGGCAAGTTAGCGCTTGAAGAGACATGCCAGGGAGCTTGTAGCATGTGAAGTCCTCTGACTTTTTGCCTTTTGCACTTGAGGTTTATGCAGGTCTTCAGCTGCCCGATTCCTGCTGTGCCCTGCAGTCACTGAGGCGTCTGTAATGCGGCCAGAAAACTGAGTTCGGGCTAAGCAGTGCTTGAGGTCCTTGACAAATCAACAGTGTTCCAGGAGACTCTGAGTATCCTGAATTTAGCATAGTTCACAAGATGTGATGTTAAAGGTGATGTTTCTATTGCTAAACTAAGGACTTCTTCATGACCCCTGCCAGATCAAGGTACACCATCACGCTGTACCTAGCTGTATATAAGATAGCACATGCTGCTCCCCAGCTCATCTCAGCCAAAAGGTGACTTTGAGAGCTCTGTTCATCCTCCCGGTGGCCTCAGGGCAGTGCTGGCAGCTCTGTCACCACCCCTCAGCCTCTGCATATGCCCCGAACCGCGGCAAGGTCATTGCAATGCCAAGTGAAGGGGATGCAAGCAGGCTGTGGTCCAGAGGCGCACACACTGTCACTCAGCGTGTTTTTCCAGCTGGGAGACAGTAACTAGCAGCTAATCATGCAGTAACCTCAAGCAGAGAGCGCAGTAACTCGGACAGGGTCAGGGACGCCTGTCAGGGTTGGGATCCTGCCGTGAAAGGCATGTGGAGGGCCAGGTTTGATGTCTGTGGCTAGGGGAGAATGCAGTTGCCTCTTCTGACCCTCTTCTGTGGCCAAATGGGGAATGAGATGCCACTTGGGCACCTTTACTAACAACAAATCCATGTAGGTTAAAAATATTAACTACAGTTTGGTTTTGGTTTGTAGGTATTAAGAGAGAGCTGACTACCTCTCATTAAAGGTTAGCAAATCTGTCTCCCAGTCTCTTGACAACTTATTTTGAAATACACCATAGATCATCCAAAATTCTTATCTCTGGTATTTGGTTTTCCTTAAACAAAATTATTTCCATCATTCTTCCACCAATACACAGTTTCTTGCTTTTTAGGGGCTAGTGGCAGAGACTGGTTTCCTCCATTTGCCAAAGAATTTTCTATTTCCTCCTCATCCTCTCCATCTTTATGCCATAAAATCTAAGCCATGATTGACAGCCCAATTTAAACTTATGCTTAATATTACAGTCAGGAATGGTATTTTGTGTTTCCTTATTGAAGTGAGGAGAAAGGATGGTAGAACTTGCCTTCTTGCAATCATTTCACCCACAAAAGTGAATACATGCTGTAAAGTGAAATTTTGCTAGCAAAGAAGAAAAAGAAAAATAGAAGGGGGTGTGGGGGGGATAAGAATGAACTGAGATTAACATCCTTTAAAATGTGCCTGTTTACTCCTATCGTCTCAGAGCTAACTTTAAATAGGATAAAATGATCCTTTAATCCCCTTTATCTTCTTAAGAGCTGCTGTAAAAGATCTACTTGACATTTGAGAAATGAAAAAAAAAAATAGAAAGGCTTGTAATATTCATCAGAAATGGTGGATGGGAAAATTTGAATTTAACAAAATATTAAGAAATAGATCCTCACTTAGGCAAAAATTACCATGATTTCATTTGCTTAGACAGAGTGGTATGAGCTTAGAGCAGTTCAGGATTGTCCCTCCAACTGGCTGGAACTTTGGGCTGCCAGCTGGGTCTAATTCAAGTCTCATTTCAGTAAGTTTGGCTCCTATCGCAGGGGAAAATGCTGGAAATGCAGCTGACACCGTCTCCTTTCCAAAGCTGGTGTGGGGAGGCTGGGAGACTCCTTTTACATGCCTCAGGAAGTCTCCTGTTGACACTGTGGCTTCTCTCTGTACTGTTTGCGGTTTTGTCTTTCCAAACTTGGTGGCTCTTGCTGACTCGCTATCTGCAGCCTCATTTCTAAAACATCTACTTAGTCTTGAATAAATATGCATTCCAGTTGCTTACTGTCCTTCTCTCAATTTTCAACACAGAAAGAGTAATGAATCATGAATAAGTTATAAGGAGCTACAGCACAGAGACCTCTAAGTTAAGCAGTGTATCCTACAACGTATTGCCTTGGCTATCTTTGCCCATCTACTGTAGTGCTGCAAGAAAAGGGAGAAAGCCTTTCATTTGCTGTTCCCCCATTTGCAGTGAGTAATGTAAGAATGACAGCCACTAAAAGCCAAGGGATGTTTGCTCCAGAATGTTGAACTTCTAGTGATGAAGTGTCCTATTCCACCATGCCAGGACTAATGCTTGGAATGATATATCTGGACTTCCATGGGCTAATAACTCACAGCCATATGAGAGCAATGGTAGAGTTGTTTCAAGGAAAATAGACTTACCTGAACGGAGTGCAAAGAGGCGATATTACTTTGCTTGGCTAGGCGCACACAAACCCAGCAAGGCAGCTTCTAATAGGACATTCCTGCCTGCCTTGCTGCAGGGTTCTTGTCCAGTTGGGCAAACCCACCAAGACAAGGTAGGTCGTCCAGTTGGGGGTGAGCTGGTGACTGGGGCTCATGGTCAGAAGTTAAGTTACCAGAAGGGGGGGTTCACCTGTTCAGAAAAGGAAATCTCATATATTGTCTGTTTAGCTGGTAGAATAGACTGTCTTTGGAAAACTACATTACAAACCATAAGAGGAGTTTCATCTCTAATCCTGTCTCTAAGTGTTAATGCTGTGTCATTGAGAATAGTAGAAATTCTAATATCTCAAATATTTTCAGTGTTGAGTGTGTATATATCACCTCCTGTTTCTTATTTTCTTTGTGAGGAATGAGGTGTTCAGGGCATTGAACCTCAATTCCAGATTATTTTAGAGTTGATGCTGAATCTCCAAGCAGTCTTTGCATAGGAACTTCTTCAATTTATAGGCAACAGAAATGCAACTCAAAAAAAAAGCTATTGCCTTACATCTCTGTTCCCTTCCCAAGCATGCCAAAATACATGAGGACATCCTAAATTCATTACTGATAATAGTTTACTTTCACAAGCATCGAGCCTAGCTTGGATTAATTTACCCCTTGCAACAAGCATGGAACTTTTCTGACTAGTTTAGATATTTTTCTACTGCAGAGCTGTTGTTCTGTAACTGTGGTAGAGATAAAACTTTGTTTCCTTCTGAAAATCCCAGTCCTAGTTATGTAGAACTTCAGTCTAGTACTCTGTCCAGCACTTGTCTTTCCCTAACGTAAACCAATAATAAAATGGCAACACAGTTAATTATAATGTGATCGTAGGTCTCCTTCCAGAGAAGGGGATCAATTCTACATGGAGAAACGAGGACTCCACCAGGCTCAGCAGACCCCTGTCCCTTAAGGTATTAGTCCTCGTGAAGATAAAATTCAGCTGTAAGTACTCCAGGAGCTTCCTAATCCTCTAACAGATTGTGGATAGGAACACCCTTTCTTGATCAGCACTGCACACAAACAGAAAGAAGTCATAGCTGAAAACCTTGAAAAAGTAGAACTATCTCCAGACAGCTCAGTTTAAGGAAACAAAAGTTGTTGCCAAAATGAAATGGGATTCTTATTCATTAAAGAGAGTGCCAAGAGCTCTTCTGGCCAGTCCCCCCTTCTCCGAACACAAGCTGATAGAGTCTGCTCTTTAGATGAAGTACTCTCTGAAGCAGTGTTTACAATTGCTGCTCAATTCCTATTGCATTGCTGCACCAGAGGGATTATAGATTGATGGGAGCAGAAGCAATGTGGTTCTTGGTCCCTAAAGAATACAGGTAACTAGCAAATATTCTTCAAAATTATCCAAGAATTCCTTAAAAATCAAGTATGATTTGCTGCATTTGACAATGAGAAGTTATCATGGGAATACAGAAAGGCACAGAGAATTTGGAAACGCAAGCACAAGTTCTAGTCATCGTAGAATTTTATCACAAATGACTTGCATGTTTATTTTAATACCTGTCAGGGGGAGTGTTACTGTTTCAGCTAGTTGTTTGAAGACCAGAAACAATGCCTGATGATTCAGGCTATCAAAGACCTGATGTGAAATAACACCCTGTTTGTGAAGAACCCCCAGGCAAAAAGATTTTTTTTTTTTTTTTCAGAGGATTCTGTGAAATATTCACAGATAACAAATAATCCTTGAAGAAAATCCCTGACATGAAATCACTAAGGATTAGTTAACTGCAGAAGGAATCCCACAATGGTTGGAACTTCGGGCAATCCCAGCTGGATGCCTGCAAGAAGCTGGTCTTCAGAAAGAGACGAAGAACGGGCTAATGGTGTGATATTCATTACTTGTGCTAAGCTGAAAGAGCAATATGAAAAGAGGAAACACTAACAACAGCTAGGAATTGATCTTGGGTTTCGTTTTTGCAAATGCAAAGATATTAGGAGACCTGGATGGCATCACCCTGTCTACACAAGTGTGCCAATTTGCGGAAGAAACAAGGGCTATTTCTTGAGTTTTGAACCTGGAGTGCTTGAAGTGCTAAATTGCACCTCAGAACAACCCCAACTCCTTGCTTTGAACAGGAACAAGAGAGGAGAGCAGCCCTTAGACAGCTACAGAGTTCAGTCAACATCTTCCAGTTGCATTGCACTCCGCATGATAGTAGGTCAACACTTGACACTCTATTCTCCTCCGAAACACCATTTGCGTAGACCTGACCTCTTCCCAGGCCATTTTTTTCCATCCCGTCTTCATGTCATTGTGAAGCTGTTACCATGGTGACTGTATTTCTGGTTGTTCCACATTATTCATGCCAGGGGCCATAATGTGATACATACTGTATATGTAATAAGCAACAGACAGACGTTTGAAAGCACCCTCCTGAGCCGCGATTGACACGTTCTGCCTCTTCAAGGTCAACAAGGGCTCTGATGACCTAGGTGCCACCTTGAATGGATTTAAATGCAAAGTACTATTAAGATATAATGATGCTGAATGAGAGAAATACATTTAGCTTAGACATATTTTCCCTTGGGATAAGTTGAAAAGTCTCACCAAGCATCAGTTTATTTTCAAGAACAGCTTGTTCTGCCTCTTAAATGCACATATATTATTTTGCAGTCAGCTATGAAGGAACTGTATTAACATTTGCATTCTGTCTGAAAAATAATAATAGTAATAGTAATAGTGACAACAACAACAATAATATCTTGATTCCATTTGCAGGAGAAAAAGAAAGAGGAGAGTCCCTTTAAAACTCAGTCCCTCTACTCGAGGGTGCCACTTCAACAGTGCATGGGAGATGACTGACCAAGCTCCTTGTTCAGCAGCAGGGCTCCAGCAGCTTTCAAGGCTCTTCTGCTCTGGTATGAAGCTATTTTATTTATAACTCTCATGATATTTTTGTACATTGAAGGAATCTTATTAATATTCTTCCATTGGGAATTTAGATAAGTTAGGGAGTAAAATTGTTGAAGTTGATAATGTGTTTGACTTTTCCTGGTTTGGTATCTCTTTCTCCACTATGTTACCACTGCATCTCCAGTTCCCAAGATATGGTAGAGCTTCCTGGCTTGTGTTTTCCCACTCAGCTTGTGTTTTGGGGGAAATCCTACAGGCACAGAGGGCTTCTAGCTCCCTACTTTTCTCAGCATCACATTCCTGTTTTCTTCTCATTGCTGCTGCTCCTGGCTCCCATCCACCAACCCAAAGAGCAACTACTCAACCAGGAAACAGAGTGGCCATCACTGTAGGCATGGGTTTTTGTCATGGGTTCAGCCAGTTTGCTTCCTTGAACCCCCATAGCCTGATGAAGCTCTGAGTCAGTCTTGTGGGGCTGTGGACTTCCCTCCATCCCTGCCTGGTCCTTGCCTCCATTGACTCCTTCCCCACTCATTCGTGCTCAATTAAGGATGCTGGTGCTGGTGTCAAACAAAGGCAGATGTTACAACAAAAATTATATCTCAGTGCAAGAGATGAGCAGGGACAAGGAATTCTAATACTTGAAGGCCCTCATGCTGGACCCAGGTTGCTCAAGAGCTGGAAACCTGTGTTACCTTCCCTCTGTTTCAGCACCGTCCCACAGGCAGCAGGGCAGAGATGAAATAACCCTCTCCTTCAGGACACATCAAGGTAAAAACAATAACCCAGCAGATTGCTCAGTTCAGTTCTGTGCAGCAGAGTGTTAGATACCCGTGACAGTCGTGTGTCACATCAGTCATGCGCGGTGCAGCCCTCAGGGCCCCAGCAAAAGCAAGGGAGCACGGGCAAGTGCAAGGGTTGAGGATGCCATTGGCAGGGAAAGAAGGCCCAGCCTTGCAAACAGAGTGCTCATGAGCAATTTCTGTATTTATCTTGTCTCCCTTGTCTCCCTAGTCGAAATCAGGCCTAGTTGGTCTGCTTTTGTTTTTAGTTCAGTATGCTTTCTGAATATTTTCCAAGCATGCTCATTTCAATAAATTTGTGACTGCAAAAATAGCGTCATGCTGCTGTTTCCTGCTCTTTCCTCATGTGTCTGCAGACTTAATGCTACCTAATTTATTGCCATAAACAGATCCCTTTTCTTTTTTTGTAACTCTGAAAAAAACAAAACAAAACAAAACAAAAAACAATCCATCATCTCGGCTGCTTCATTCACTGCAGACAAAACAGCTAATTGAGTCCTGACTCCAGAGTCTTTAGTGTGACAATGGTATCTTTAAGCACACTATAGACAGCTGGAGTATCACATCCCAGAACTGAGTCTTCACTGCTGCAGGGTGACATTTAGGAGAAGTGTTTAGTCCTTTAAATGGAGCAGATTTGATATGTTAGCTGTTGAGAGGTTAAATAAAGTGTAAACTCGAAAAGTTACTTTTAAGGACACAACCCTGGGTTTATAGTTTCTCGATAAGATTTTCAGCTGCAGCAGTTTTCAACTCAGCACAGCTGGTAAACAAAGCAAATAAAATCCCCCTTCACCATATTCCACAGCTTGACGCGAAGTATCCAAAGAAAGGAATAACCAAATATAATCCTTTTGTGAGGGACTGTAAGGAAAAAAACTGTCTTTTCCCTTCATGATTTATTTGACTGGAACACCTTCTTCTGGTGAATATTATGCACCCCTGCATCATTTTCATTTTGTTCCTTCCCAAAACACTGAAATCAGTCAACTTCAACAAACAGAAAGCTGAATCACTGTAAATTAGGTGCTCTTTTATGACTGGGAGGTCTTTGAGCATGGATGCTGAGGTAGCGTCAGAAAGTTTTTTTCCCACCCTACAGCTTATGATGTTTTCACTAAAATGAAAAAAAGGAGCCAAGCCCACAGACACACACAAGGAGGATGAGCAAGAATTAGCGCAAAAACTCTTGGTGAATGAAGACTTATTATTCCAAGGCACCACAGAGCTATTAATAAATGTAAGCATCTAATACAGCACTGAAGCTGACAGGTCAAGGCAACACGTGCATTAAGGCAAGGATGTTAACACAAAGTGTGGACGCAGAAATGTTCCTGGGTTCTTCTTGCTCTGATTCCGCTTCTCCCTCCACGAGAACGCTCGTTCTCTGCACACACACAAGGAAAGCCCAGCAAACTTCTCAAAGGCAAGTGGTCTTGGCTCAGCTCTCATTTGCAAATGCAGCAAAGCTGTCCTAATTGAAGCCATTCTGTCTACACTGTGCAGCAGGGTGGAAAATCCAGGGGAAGACGGGCTGGGAACTTCTATAAAGTAGACGCTATATCATTTCTGACAACTCGATCTGCTGCTCTCCACTGGCTGTTCTTAATTACCAGGGCTGCTTATTTCCCTTCAGCAGCTGTCTGTGTTGCAAACTTGGTGTGCTGTGTTACAGGAGCAATCCGAATGCTTCTATTCATTTTATAAAAAGCTGCTGTGATGTTTCTCAATTATTCATGGTACAGGTTTCTTCCATCAGAAGCAACGTACGTGACTCCTCAAGACTTTGTTAAGGTTCTCACAATCCGCCACTGCCTCGGAGGGCAATGGAGGGAGATGCAGTAGCTTCTGTGTTGTGCACAGAACGTTTAAGTTTCTGGAGTAATGTTTCCTGCAGCCTTTTTGAGAAGTAGGCTGAAATTATTGTAAGGATGAGGCCTTAAACCCATGAGAGGAAGAAGAAGTCAGGAAAGGACCGCATGAATCCAGTCCAAGAAGAGCTTGGATTCTCTGGTAAGGTTAAAAATGGCATTGTTAGTGTATTAGAGTGATAGCTAGATAGGATGACAGGTAAAGGAAGGATGGAAGGATACCAAAGGAGATTTTAGAGTGCTAATACTCATACAGAAAGACCAGAAGTAATCTAACCACACCAACAGGGGCATATTAAAGATGAGAAAGACTCACAAAAAATGTTCTCCTCCCAATATATGACTGTTGCTATTAGTATGAAAAAAGCAGTATACAAAAGCAGGGGGTAAAAAAAAAAGCATTAATACATCAAAATACAAGAAATGGTATTTCACACAAGGAGAATGAAGTGCCTCAAGAGGTAGGAAACATGTTCTTTTGCACAGGTATCATGACAGGACTGAAAGAAAACGTCTGTGAGAGAAAGATATTGAAATTTCTTATGCTGCTTCACACACGCAACAGTTCATGGCAATGTGCTGGGCCACACAGAGAAACCAGCGGGAGAAAATGAGCAGTGGCGCCCAGTAACAGACAATTCTTGTGTGCAGTCCAGATAAACTAAACACTATTTTCTACGGAGCAGAACTTCAGTCTCAGCTACACAGTGTTATTTTCCCAGACATGGTAAATGGCCTTTTCCTGTGCTGCCTGTATTTAAAGAGAGCGAGCAATAGAAATTGCTTTAATTCATCAGGGGACCTTAATAAATTATAGATGAATCCTGCTCAGAGCCTTAGACTAAGGTACTTGGGAACCTCGGAAATAGAACTGCGTGCTCACACATTACAGCAAAATGCTTCAGTTTCAACAAATTGACATTTTGGAAAGAAAAAATATTTTATCATAGCAGTTGGCAGATGCAAGTAAGTGTCTAGGGTGTTTTTTTTTTTTTTTTGAAAGCATTGGAGCAAGATGAGAACTAACTTAATTTTTCTAAAAACTCATCTGGTTCCTAGCTACGTCTTTCATTGCCTTTGAAAACCGCTTCTTTAATAACAAGAGTTAAATTACATAATACCGAAGAAAGTATTTAAAATAATTACTTCCTAACCCTTTTTACAAAGCCCTGAAGCACAAGTCTTTATTACCCTTATCTTAACTTTCTTAACTACTAATGTTTTAGTAGTTAGAATATTACCCTTCCCCTTGTGATAATTCAGTTGCAGTTATTTTTCCACATTTTTATTAGCCTCCCTTATATTGATAATAATTGCACCATATTGAGGTGTTTCAGGAGAAGCCATTAAGGTCAATCAAGTGAATAATTCAACATTTTAAAAATTCTCTGAACACAAATTTACACAATAGTCGGCGATAAAAGATAAAAGAATCTTTAGGGGACAATCAAATAAATAACATCCATTTTTCAAGAACACTGCAACACTATCAAAAGAATAATACAGATTTTTTTTAAAGGTAAGCCATTATTATTCAGGTATGTAGGCAATTATAAGAGTTCCAAAGTTGTGTTCTGCAAAGTTTTTATATGTGACTTTGGGAAAAGGCAGTTGCTACGTGGCAGAAATCTCAGTTTGTGCCTTCCAGCCTCTGCAACCTGCTTATCCCTCTGCACTTTACTGTTCTGTTTTTGTGACAAAACATATATTAATGTTTATCTATAACACATCTGAAAGGCACACGTAAGAGTAATATGTTAATATATGCACATTGCTTGCTTCTTTGAACTGGACATGTATGCATTTCCTTCCTTTACTTTTTATTACAAGACTCCTGATAGTCAGTGTAAAAGTGTAAAAGACGAGAAACTCATACAAACCTGTAGTTTAATAGTAATATCATATGAAAAGTTTCTGGCTTTTTTAAGCTTGGAATTTACCAGTAGCACTCTCAGAGCACCCTGGATTTGAGGGGGCTTTCAGCTGCACCTCTACAGCCTTTGGTTCACACTCCACAACATAAAATACCTTCATGCAACAGCAGCAATTGGTTATCAAAATAACTGCCAACCTCTTAGCTAGTTGCACAAAGCATGCCAGCTGAAACCTCTGATTTATCCACTTAGGAGTCACCTGCTTACAAGTCCTTAAAAGAAGGCAAATGCAGGCAGGGCTCTCCCATCAAGGCACTAATCTAATCTGAGATGTAAAACTTGAGGAGCTGCAGGAGGGTGTTTGCTCAGTGCAAAATGCTTCTCATAACGTGTGCGAGGTCTCACTGCTGCTGGGGTTTGAGCTGTTGAGGCAAGGGAGCTGGTGTTTGCAGAATGTCCTTTGAAATCCAGTGAGCCTGAGGCTCTAGATTTGGGAACTTAGAAGCTTGATGGTCTTGGTGCTGCTTTCTCACCCTTTCCTCAGATCTGCTGTCCTCCATGAAGTGTCCTGCAGTGATTGGGAGCTGATGGGTAGACGCAGCCTTGCTGGGTGACTCTGTAGCTCCTCTGCCAGCATCACAGCAGTCCTTTTTCCTTGTGCCTTTTCTGGGGCTCTGCCTTGAACAGAAGTTCTTAAGGTTGATGTTGCTTAGCTGAGACTCTACTTCTCTGTCAGGGATTGCAAGTGTCTGGCTGGGTTTCAGAGAGGAAAGTGGAGCTTTAGGAGCCCTGGCCAGCATCCTAATGCTTATTTGCTCCCTGTCACTGACTCAAAACCAAAGTAAAAGCAAGTGGATGGGGAAAGTTATGGAACAAATGTCCTTTCATGCAGAGCAGAACTGCTGGCGGGTTTGTTAGCCAATGGTACCAAATTAAGTGTTTAAACTTTTTTTTATAAACACTTTCTAAACACTTTCTTCAAATGACTGGCTTGTTAGATCTACATAGAGCTTGCCCTGTTGGGTAGCAGATACACTTTTGATTCAAAGCTGGCTGCATTTGCAAATGCTTTTCTTTGCTTGCAGGGCTGTTATTACTATTGCTAGAGTTGTATTAAATGCTGAACAATGCTTGAGTTATAGGACAACACTGCCCACATCTAAAATTATCCATGTTTGTTGTTCTGCAAGATGAAAAACAGCTGGAATTACAGTTATAAAGCCTGAGGGAAGAAAGACAGAAACTGGATAGGCTCTTAGAGCAGTTGCTGTGCCAAAGGCTTACGAAGGGCTGGGAGTCTGGAAAGATCCTGGTAAAAAAACTGGAATTGCTTTGTGCCTGGAGCTCTGCAGAGCATCCTGAGATAGTCGCCAGCTCTCAAGATCAAGGTAGGGAGCAGAGGCACACAGAGATGGAGGGAAGTACTAAAGCTCAAAGCCAGGCTAGGGACTAGTGTTTATACTCTAATGTCTTCATTAGGCAACTGCTTGTGAGGGAGCCCTTGTGGTTTTGTTCTACTGTATCCCATTCTGCTGCTAGGAACTGTCAGAAATGGGAAGAGCTGAAGTTAGGACAGACCTTAAGCGGAGCTCCGCTTTTTGCTATTCTCTTTCTCCATGGGTTTGGACTACTTCCTTCAAGCTTTAGTCTCTGCTTGCTGCACTTTTTCTTGTTATTCAAGATTTTATTTTAGTATTTGGACAGTAAAGAACTGTCTGAATCATCCAGCTCTTCTAAGACTGTCTCTTGTGCTCCTGTGCCTCATTTTTCAGATGGTAGGTGTCACTAGGAGTGGGATTTGGATCCTGTTATCTGGCCCTTCTCCCCATTGTTCTTTAAGATGCATATTCACTGGCAATAAAAAACCATTAAAGCCTGCATGAGCATTGGCTTAGTTATTTATTACCCTCTCCTAAGTAATATTGTAGTTTGGCTGCCCTCCTTGCCAGTTCTGAGCCTTCCATCTCTTGCTCTGAACAGCTGGGGTGCTGCTTTTTGCCTTGTGTCTCTGAAGCCAAATGTCAATGCAAGCCATAAAATGATGATTTGGTGGGAAAGGCACAGGTGACAGGAAAGTGTGGTACCTCGGGCTCAGTTTGAAGGAGAGGGAGGCAACCGTAGCTGAGGAGAGGGAATGGATGTTAATGGTTTTCTCTGTTGATGAGTGTCTGGCTGCTCTCGTTGTGCCGCCGAGCACCTGCGGCCTGCTGGGCTCTGCAGCTCGTGTGTGCAGACACAACCTCCTGCTGCTGAGTTGTCACCGCAGCGCGAGGACACGGCCACGAGGTGACGGCTCAGGGAGGCCCTTTGGGCAGGCTCCTACTCGAGGGAGCCTGCAAGACCCCAAAGCTTCTGCACGCCGGGCTGAGCTTCAACAGCAGGGCTTCACCTGGCCGTGTCCAGGGCTCTCCTCTGCCCCACGAGGCGTCTTCTGTGCTGAAGCTGCAGGCTGCTTCACCTAGTCCTAACTCTAAGGATGCGAAGGCGGCTGCAGGACAGCTCTGGCCTGGTGGATCCTGCATCCCTAGGGCTGTGAGTCTCAATCTAACATATTTAACGTTGAGCTTGCCTCCATCTGCGCTCACTTGAGCAGGTTTCAAAACAGACCCCAGCAGTGGGGAGGAGAAGCCTGCACACATTTATAACGTTAAGGATCTTTTCCTGCAGACAGTTCAGAAGGATGTTTTTCTGAAATGCCTGGGAGTGTTAAGCTATGTGCTCAGGCAATGGGATCAGGGTCACAGCAGAGGAAGAATAAAGCTGCAAATCACAACTGCAATCCAGGAAAAATAGTACAGGTCTTCTGAAGATGGCTGAACTAATTGAATCAATAGTTTTAATACCTTAATACCTTAAGTGTTTCAACTGTTGGTTATAAAAGCCTTTGTAAACAGAATATATAAATACTTGGTAATTGACAGCTCATTCTGGGAAAATGTGTCTCTTGTAAATTCTGTATATAAACACGCAGCATATATACACATAGTCATAATTTATGTCTTTACAGAACATTCAGGTATTAATCAACTGTAACAATAATACACTGAGTTAATGCTGAATGCAGCTCATTGCACCATCTGCTTGGATTGAGGGAAAGTGGCTGTGTTGCTGGCAGAAGCTATTTTGTGCTTTAGCAGAAAACACTGTAGGAAGCTCAGTAATAGACAGACCTAACTACAAATTAATTCAGATATGCACATTTTGTATGTGCATTTATCATTAATTTGTAATGACACTGTGGTCTCTACTGAGCTGCTGAAAGTGCTGTCTGAAGTGGGCTGGAGTCTTTAAGCCTAGGCTGGCTGGATAAAATCTTGTGAAAGTACAGAAAAATCTTCCATTGCCTGGGGTTGGCAGACCTGAGGTGCTTTTTTTCCTCACACATACACACCCCCACCAGCTTTTTTTGATCCTGAGGTCTCCTATCATATGATCTCTTCCTGGTGCTGAGCTACCATATTGCTCGAGGACGTGAGAATCACATGTCAGTGCAGCTCCAAGCTGCATCGAGAGCACCAAGTTGTTGATGCGTTTGCTTGGCGTGAACCAAAGGGATATCTGCACAAGGTCCACACTGCAAAATCCCCACTGAGAGGAGAGTTATATCTTTCTGGGCACATGGTGAAATCAGTTTTCTCACTCTTCTCAGCTGTTTTTAGTTCCTGATTTAGCAGAATAGCCTTTAAGCCTATGTTTTAAGTTTAGCCATGAATTTAGAGGGATACTTTCAAAGGCATGAATAGAAACTAAGCAGCCCTTTAGCTTCTGTGGATTGGAATAGAGCTTGGAAATCTCCTTAGATCCCTAGGATTTAACCACATCCTTGAAGTTTAAGTGCATGCTAAGGCTCTGGTTCCATTTAGCTCCTATCCCAGTAGAACAATTTTCTTAAATGCCATTTTGCCAGTTGAATCAAGTTTCCAAATTCATCCCCATCCCTGGGGGAGTCCTGTTTTTTTGCTGCTGGAATCTTTGCAAAGACACGTTGTTGCGATGGCGGCCCTTTGCGACCGACATCTTTGAATGTCTGAAGTTATTTTTTATTTTAGTAATGTTTATGAAGATAGACCAGGAAAAAAATCCATATCTACCCCAATTCTTCAATGCTATTTCTGCCGGTTGATAAATAGGAGTATTTTTATCATCAGTTTCTCATGCATTGCAATGGACTTGGCAAAGATTAGCACAAGATGAAAGTCCTTTATTACCCTCATCCGCAGACTTCTGAACAGTCGCACTCAAGGACAATTTCCCACACCTTATCTGGATGGAGGCAGCATTGATTTAGCTTACATTAACCTTTGAAGACCTATCAGATTAGGCTGGATACATTTCACTTGATAAGAATTTAACTCCAGTTTAGACTCCGCTGTTGTTCCACGCAGCCAAGTCCTGTAGTGTCATATTAATCACAACCAGGCCATCTAATGCTGAACTTTCAGTGCTGAAGTGTTTTAATCACAATTTCGGTTCTAAAATTACTGGCCAATCTTCCCAGCCACTTCACTTGTTTTAAATCAATTGTTCCTGGGAACATTTAACTTTCTAACAAAAAGTCTTTGTGCTGGATTCTTTCAAGGCTAACTTAAGATGACTTAAGGATATTATTTTCAGACCACTGTACCTGCAATGTCCTGTACAACCTCATTCTCCTGAGTCTTACCCAGTTATTCATCCGGATTTGTGTCTGTGCTCTAGCTTTGGAGCACAGTGAAGAATTTTCCAAAGTGAAGTTTTGTGACAAGTACTTGACTTCCTTGCTTCAGACTTCACCTTGGCCTGCAGATGGACGAAGAAAGCCTGGGGCTTTTTGGACCATGTCTCTAATGCAATAAACCCAAAACAAGAATTCTGCATCTTTCCAGTCCTGTTAAGATAATCTCACGAGTGCAATGCCAGATAACTAGAGCCTTAGTGTGTGTGAGCCATAGGATACTTAACCGAGTAATGTCCTCGGCCTGGCTGAAGAACCCTGCGAACCGTCAGTGTGCCCAGCTCGGTGCTGGACTCTGCCTGTTGGGCCTGAAGCCACTTAGAGGAGCAACCCCACCAATGTCCACCTGTGGTTCACATTCAGCAGGAACGGCTTAGGAAGAAAAAAGTGCAAATGAAGGACCAAAACTGAGGTTTCCACAGAGCTGAATTCCCAACTTTATTATGCCTGTTTCCTGAGGATGACCCTACCTGGGGGTCTGTACCACATGATAATGTTATGCAGCAGATAACCATTATGTTAATAAGGGAGTCCCCTACTCGTTAAATCAACATATTTAAAACATGATGTGGTTAACCCTGTGCAGCCTTATCTGTTCCTGCTAATAGTTTCCTCCTTGATTTAATAAGCCCTGCTAGGTGAGATCTGGGCTTGGTGATGTTATCAAACTCCGGGGAGTAACATTGTGTGACATCTTGTGACATGCATATTACAAGGTTTCTTGGAAGGAAGTTCACATCACCTGGGTGAGGAAAAGCTTTTCACACCCCTGGGAACTAATTATGTCAATTCAGCTGGAAATAGAGTTTTTGCACCATGCTGGTTTGTCCTTTTCATTTTTTGTGCTCTGATTGATTGCCTGTTCTGCTCCTTTCTCGCAGATTAGTGGGGCCGTAAACAGAGAGCAAACAAAAGAGGCAGCCTCATAAACACAACCAAATACTGAAGAGATCAAAGTAGCAGAGCATAGGAACATAACTATGTCATAGGTTACAGGTGGCATTAAAAATGCAGAGGGCCTGTTCTCATGGAGATTGCAATAAGAATAGTAAATGACATTGCTATCTTGGCTCGAGATGGAGTAATTCCAATGTCTATGAAAAAACAATAGAGGCAGGCTGAATGGCAAATGTGATATAGATCTACTGAAAAGCACAGGAAAAAAAAACCTTAATTTTTTACAGCTGCCTACTTTTAAGTTTGCTGTGATTTCTAAGGGGTTTTGAGAGAAAAATGGGTTTTGCCAGTAGTAGTAGACAAAATGCGCTAAGAATCCGTTCTCTAGCCTTGAGACCATGTAACACGGCTTATCCACTCTGCTAAAATCCTTCCTTCTCCAATGACAAGAAGCCTTCCTGTCTATGGAGTAGCCTTGTTTGTTGTGAGGGTTGCTCCTCCTCTTCAGTGCTAAGTCAAATTCTTGAGCTTCAACCATCAGAGGAGGCCGGTGTTCGAGGGAAACCCACTGGGGATTTTGCACTGCCCTAGAAGCTCTTGGCTGGTCGATACTGTTAGCTGAGATCAGTAACTCTTGGCTGCAGATTGTAATGTCTGAAATGGCTTGAGCAGGTTTCAGAAGGGGACGATTGGCCATGGGCTGATGAAGGCAAGCACTGGTCTGTGATGCACAAATTAGGATTTGCTGTAAAAACTTAACATTAGTCCAGACTTTTAGTCAACTATACTTATAAGCTGCGGAGGTTCAGAAACTATGTAACTACCCAGACTGGCCCTTCTGCCATCTCAGAGACTTGATGCAAGGGGAAATCTAAATCTTTGTATCTGAAATGTCAAAGTAAGAGAGAACATGCTAATTCTCAACTGCTATATTTATGAACCTGCTAGTATTAACCTTTTGTTTTATTGCCTTTATGGCCAGGCTATAAAATACAGCCATAGTAAAATATTTGCATACTTGAACCAAGCTGCCTTGAGTGGTTTGATTTGTGATGAGAAGCTCTTGCTCTGTCTATGAGAAATCCCTGAGAGGACTTGTAGGACTGTCTGCAGAAGTACCTATGGCCAATATAAATGTGTTGTGCTGGGAGGAGAGCAGGTGAGAGGAGTTAAGTCATGCAGTTTTGTCAACGTCTCGATGAGTTTTCATGGTCTCATGTTGGAGAGGTGGTGTAGGAAAAACAAATAATTCCATCATTTGTTGTTGGATTCTTGCAGTTGCAAGTTATCTGTGCAGTGTACAGAGAAGGCCTGGGCCTGATAGAGCTCTGCATTTTAGAGGAGCTTGTGGCAGGAAACATTAAAGAACTGGTAATGGCAGTGAGATGAAGTGGTGTCAGATACCTACTGAAAAAATGTGTAGAGGGCTTTTTCTTTTAAAGAGCTAAGAGTTCTTTAACTGAACTTTTTAGTTGAAAACAAGGAAGACGCCCTCAGTTTTCACGCCACTTAAAAAGCATGCAGGCAATCCCTAACTTTAAACGGAAGTCCTGACAAAACGACAGGCGTAGTCAAGGTGACTCACCTGCTTTGGGACCCAGCTGCACCAGGAGCTGACGGTTCCAGCAGTAATGAAGCTCCACAAATCTGTTCATCAGAACCACTTACGGCGATATTTCCATGCCATCTTTAAATGGAAAGAGCTTTGTTGCAAGGCGTAGTACCGTGCCGCTGAGCGCTGTCAACGCTAGCGGGTTGGCTGGGCTAATAATGGTCATGGAGCCTGTTGCAGGTGTGAGATGGGACTAATGCAAGCCCAAAACGTTGTCGATCGGCTCAGTTTCTCTGTGTTTAGCCATATCCCTAATGCTCTTTTACATTGATGAGCCTGTTATAGAAAACAAGCTGTCGCAACACCCATCATCGCAGCGAATGGTTGAGCATAAAATAGGCTTTTTATTTTTTCAACAGTTTTTGGACATAATGGGGAATTCATACCTTCACCGGATGTGATAAATATGCAAGGGAAATTATAAGGCAGCATGGGTTTTGCATTATTTCTTGGAGCTGATGGGAGCACTTTGCAAGTATATTCAACAACTTCAGTCATGTTGATTAGCACTGATGGCAGTGTGGCTAATGGCCTCATCAGAATTGCTTGTAAACCCAGCGTCCTACTGGAGCACTTATCTAGGAGCTTAAACAGCTATGATGGCATCTTTTCTGCAAGCACCTGGCCATGTGTGAGTAAATATAGCAGCACTAAATACAGGAGGTACTGAGAGCTGCAGGCTGAGAAATTCTGCTGGGATCCCTAAAATTTGGAGCTGTGGATCTTGAGGGTAATGTCACTTGGAGCCTGATCTGAAGTCATTGGTTGTCAAGGAGGAAAAACCCTGAGGTTAGTAGATTCTCTGGTTCTTTTACTTTTTGGAGAGTAGTTTGATACCTGTCCAAGCTTGGAATGTGATTGCTGTGGCTATCAGCTAGCAAAGGAGACCCAAACTCAGATGGTGCTAAGGATTTATTTCAATAAAAGAAACTCAGGGCTTTCATGTGAAAATCAGCACACTTGGTCTGTCCCTTTGAGATAGGCCATAGAGAATATGATTGGACATGATTTAATGTCCTAGTACAGTTGGAGATTCCCGAACACAAGACCTCTGTGGTTCATGCTCTTGTCCAGTTCCTGGCCTAGTTTCTTCATGTGCCCTCCTACTGCACCAGGGATTGACCAGGAACCCTCCCTTGATCTTGGCACTGCCAGCAAAACACCCCCAAGCCCAGCTGACTTTTTAAGCACATCTTGCACAACCCAATTGCCCCCTGAAGGGTGTCTGCAAGCTAGAAAAGACACACATGTTTATTATAATATGATAATTCTCTCTGTCTTCCCCTGGCCTTAACAGACTCATTTTCAGAAGGGAATTGATTTTCTCGTGGTATCTTTGAGGAATGTTTTCCATTTCTCTGGTAAGATCCTCTACACGCATTAAACCATTTCTATTCATCAGAAAGTCACCAGCTTGAAACTGATGCTTCATTTATCTCTTCTCTGAAGTCTGCGCAGAGCTCACGAAACCAAGCCTGGCTGAGTTGCCATGTGCCTGGGTCCTTATTAAAGTAGTGTTATGAGTTAGGAATGGGACTCTGGGCTCTTAGTTCATTTATCTCCTCCTGCTATATGTTTTTCCTGAGTCATCAATACCTGTCTAGTGGACTGGCAAAACTCCACATTTGCTGCTGTCAGCACAGTTTGGAGACTGTTTCGCTGAGGAAAAGTGAGTCTTGTTCAATTGTTTCTCATCCATCATCAGCTAATAAGTGTCCGGTGTCTGATTCAGTGACTTCTCGTCACATCCCAGGAGGACTAAAGGAAGGAACATTGATGTAGGAGCAACAACTTCCCTTCCTCCCTTTGGTCTCTGCTGATGGACCACAACATACTCCAGTGTCTTTGGGGACCTGCAGAGGAGCAGCACAAATGAGAACTGGATTTGTCTGCAGAGGATCTGCATTGCTGCATCTGAGTTCCTAACAGTGCCTGTGTGTTGCCTTGGGACTTTACTGTTTCTGCTGGATTGTAATGCCCTTTCTATCTGACTTTTTTCCTCTTTGGAAAAAGTAGTTCTAGCAGGAGGAAAATTTTGAAAAATGGCAACTGTTATTAGCTCTTCTCATTTACCAGTTGTGAAACACAGGTTTCCTGGTTATTAGCAACAATCTGAAAGGAAGGAAGAAGGAAGCTGGGAGTAACCAAAGCTTACAGCAATAAGTTACAACGGCTGCCGTTTTCTCATATGATTGTCATGCTAATGTACATGAAAATGTCATCTCTTACAGGTGGACAAAGACTGTCACCTGCTGTTGCTCTGTGCACCACATCATTCTGCACCCAACTGCGTGAAAGCCTGCTCAAATCAGGCCTTCCCATGAGTCCAGATGACTTCCAGATCTGGATTTGCAGCCTAGAGGGATAATAAGCTTGAAACAAGTTTTTTTGTTTGTTTTTGTCATCTCCGGGCGTATTGGAACTAGGAACTGTATGAAAAGGACCATTTCTCTCAGGTGCAAGGCTGGACTTACAAGCCTTAAATGCAGAGTTTTAGGTGCTGCTTGGTATGAGTGCGTGGTGGGGAGGATGAGGAAGCCAGCAAAGGGACTGGGGAAACAGTGCAGCAAGCTGCACGGCCCCCAGCAGCAGCTTCCCTCGCGTCTAAAGCTCAATAGTGTTTGATTACTCAACACCTGCCTGTGCTTCCAATGCGGGAAGCTGAAAAAATCATCTTCCCCGCTATGCAAATCCAGCAAATCTGGATGCAGCTAAGGAGAGATAAAAATAAATCTGGAAATGGTTGTCACTGATTTCAAAACATTTCTTGCTGGAGTTTTGACTGATCTCTCTTCCTCTCTCCAGTTCACGGTGCTGGGTGATAGAGAATGATGATTTCTGCTTCTTTTCCCACTGTCACTTTGAAAAAATGATATGGCTTCTCTGGATCATTCTGTACTAGGCCAGTCAGGCATTTTCTAACAAATATGCCAAACTTTTAACCCCAAATATTTTGAAACCAATACTATTTAAAATTATTTTACCATTTCATCAGGAAAGCACCCCAGAGCCAGAGCTATCTATGGTTCAAAGCAAAGACACAAGACACCTTCCACAAAACCTTTTAGGTTGCTTTACTTTTCAGTGAACTCAAATCCCAATGAGTCTGAGTTGCTCAGGTGTAAGTATGAATCACTTGCTTTACTTTGTAAGGCAATTTTCTAGTAAAGAATAAATAATTTTCTTTGAGCAGAGGAATTTTTATATAAAACCACAGCAATGTCTTGTACTAATAGAATTTGTGAATGGGCATCTTTCCCAGTTTGCATCGTCTGCCTGTGGAGAAGACTCTTACCTTGGAAGGTGTGAAATCTATGATTTAAAAAAAAAATCTTACTGATTTTAATTGACTACTGAGGATATTAAAGTTAGGCAAGAAGCTGAAAAGAGGAGCTGAAACAATGATGTGACTGAACATAAGAGCACTGAAAGATTTCGGAAGGCAGCAGTTAAATCCTTGCCATCCTTAAAAAGTGATAAGGATCTTGTGTGTCTCGTAATTCCACCTGAATGTTCCCCGGCTTTCCTAGTCCCTTCCCACTGCATCCACCTAATGCTGGCATGTCTCGTTCCGGCCAAGGATATCCTACGGTTGAGGGGACCAAGGCAGGTCTATCCTCCCTAACATGTCAGGCCAGATGGAGTGGGTGTCGGGCCAAAACTTCGCACGACGTGAAAATGCCCCTTTTATGCCAAGCAGCACTGGCACCAAATACACGTGAGGAGGAGGAAGGAGAGAGGATGCAACTGCAAACAGAATGAGGAGCCTTTGGCAGCTTCGTCGCCCTTCTTGCGAGCTCCATGGCAAAATGCCTCTTGGCGGAGACTGCCCGGGGCAGGTGGTGCAAGGAAAAGTGATGGAAATGGTTTTGGAAATGACAGTGTTCTGCTTTGGATCTTTCATAACAACATCTTGGAGTGTCTTATTTATTCATTCATTTTCACCAAACTCAGTTTATGGCAATAAAGACTTTAGCAGGAGGAAAAAAATTCATGCATCTCAGTAGATCTGCATTTATTGCTTGCTTTCTAGTTGCTTAGTTCTTTTTCATTTTCGACTCTCTTTGTTTGAATGAGTATGTCCTTGCACAGTTGACTCACAGCAGCAGGCTTGAGAGAACCTGTGCTGCAAGGAAGGGATTGGAGATGGAGAGAAAAGCACCTTAGCAGCCTGGCACTCCCCTCGCTACCTGGGGAAGGGTGTTGCAGGGGGGAGAAGGCAAAATGAGACGGAATAAATGCATTTGCAGGTATTGTGCACAGCTAGACACAGGTTTCCAAACAGTTGGAGTTGCAGAAGAGCTCGCAGCTCATGCTCCTCAAATAGTAGCAAGGCATAATTGCAATTGATTAAGCACATAAAATAAGCTGGGGAGGGTGTTTTTGTCTGTCACTTTGAAATGGAAACATCTCCTTTGTGTGCAGTAGTGAAAATGTGGGTATTTTGTAATAGTTCTTATCTAGATACAATTCTCTTTTTTTTCCAAATATTCATTTGCATTAACCAATGTTACAGCTCAAATGTTCTCTGTCAGCCAGTATAAACATTTATTGCTTCATTTCACAGCCTCAAGTCATAAAAATATATAGATTTTGATTTCTCTGTCCTCTTCAAAATAAATATATCTTGCAAAATTTTAAAGCTATTTTGGGATGGGGAAACTCATTTTCACAATCAGCAATAATTTCATCAGACTCCTGCGACAGCAGTAGTCCTTAACATGAAGGTAGAGTGCTAGTATTCATTAACAAGACTTCAAAACCTTGTCTATCCAGTAGATAAATTATGCATGTATTTTGGAAAGAGTTAATATACTGACTTGACTTAGCATTTTTCTTTTCTTTTTCAGTCCCTGTTAAAGAAAACATCCAGCTGAGCATCTGATAATTAGCCCCAAAGGGCCATGTGTACAGTTTTATTTCAAAGGAGGACTTTTATGCTGGAAAAATATATTGATTTTTAAAAAAAGGCCATTTTCTTCAAAAAGAAGTCTCTAAGTGCTATGTTTGCATCTTTCCTGTTGCATGCAGACTTCCCTGCTGCCATTCTGACCATTTGGAGAACATCCAGCACACCAGAAAAAAATTAATTCGGACCAAAGTGCCTTGAATAATTTATTGTCTAGAAGGAAGGCAAGGAAAGAAGGAAGCTCTTTGTTTAAACACCCGCTCCGGATCTGCTAAGCAGACTCAACGCTGGCCCTTCCTAGTCCAATGCTCTTCCCTCTGTTGTGTTTGTGCAGGAGCTCTGCAGTTGAACTCTGCCTTTGCAAGTTGAAAGAACACTGTAGACATGGGAGAAGTGAAGAAAGGCAGGAGATCACAGGAGCTGGGATTTCAAGGAGGAAAAGGCTACTTAGGGGTAGAGCTGCTGCCAGAAAGAGACAGCAAGTGTGAGCCCAGGTAATTGGATGTATCATCTTCTAAACGTATTTTAATTGATAGGTAACTTGTGATAGCAAGTGCTATGCAAATGTGTAGGAAGAGGGAGGGAAATACTCCAAACGATCCTTGCAAGGTTATTGTATTAATAAGCTTTCACATTTATTGCCGCTGTTATTGAGTTAATTACATGGGCACCCAAATGTATCTCTTTTAAATCTCAATTAATGTCCTTTACAATCAATTCATATTTAATTAACATAACAGGCTGATTAAACGTAAAGAGAACACTCATTTTGCACAAAGTGCTCCCAGTCCTTTCTCTGCTACCCAGTGACTGGAAAGTAAAACTGATGGGACAAACCCTGGTTACTGGGTTATTTGCCATCTCTTCCAGTTATTCAGGAAGGATCCTGGAAGCCCACAGTTAAAATCCTATGGGATTGTGCGCAAGGTCATGTGCAGTACAAGAACTCAGACTCCAGCAGAGCAAGCCAGGAATATAAAAACACAGGGAGACAAACGTAAAGATTTATATAATACATAGATATCTGTCACACATGCATATATATGTACATGACTTGAGCATTAGGCCTTGCTGAATGTGGCCTAATTCAGACTCGGATGGTGCCCAAGGAGCTTTCATAGGGCTGATCTTCTCTGCCAACCATTGCACCAGTCAACACTGGCTCAGACTCACCAGTGACAACACTGATGCTTTGACTGGTGTGGCTCAGCTTGTGCCCAGTTCCACCCAAATCCTCTTTTAAACCCGTTTGTTCTCCTTCACTTCAATCTCGGTCTTTCTGAAGGTCTCTTCCTTCTCCTGACCCTCAAGGAAGGCTGTTCTTAGGTATGTGACGTCTTCACAGGAGGAAGTCCCTCATTCAGGAAGGTCCCAGACCCACAGGACCTCGCTGTCCCTCTCTGTGTGTCATAGGCCCCGATTATCTCTTGCAGTTAATACCAGAATAATCCATATTTTGCAATTCTTTGCCTGGATTAGCTACTAGCTGGCGTACTTAGCTCATGTACATATGGGGTCTCTTCAAGGACTTGTCGTCTAATATTTATTCTGATAACTGTAACATACAGATAAGAGGAGCAAATGACTGGAAATGCAGAATAAATTTGCATTTTCATAACCGCAGAAAGCTGCATTCAGATGGTAAAAGTAACCCATGAAAGGAAGGAAATCCATAATAAGGGCTGTCTGGCGTCTCCAGAAGCCCACCAACCGTACCTGTGCTTTAGCTTGTCTCAGGAACTGAGGCTTTGAATTTGAATTTGTGAGACTTAGAGGCTACATTCAATCCTTAGGCTTCCTCTTAGCAGCAGGACTCAACTGGTGGCAGGATGAGGCTACAGTAAAGAGCAGCTCATTACAGGGAAAAAAAAAGAAAATTCCTTTGATTTTGCAGGTGATTAATTCTGCCCTCTTTTCTGTTTGCTGATGGTTGGCAAACAGATTGTGAAAATCATACATTCGTTGGACTGTCAGACATGGCTTCTCTCAAGAGTTAGGGGTCTGTGCCTCATGCAGACTGCAAACACCAGGACTGAATATGTGGCTGGAAATGACAAGCGCTGGTGCCTTCTGCACTTGCGGCTCAGCTAACAGCCCAGGCTGCCTTCCCTAAAGCCAACAGGAGATGCATTTGTGGTCAAGGTTTGACCACTTGGATAAAATACTCACCATTTTCCTCCATTTAATTGGACCAAATTGTTGGAATATTTGTGGTGAGAAAGCAGGAAGGAGTCAAAAAAGAAAACTGCTTTCCAAAGCAAGTAATTGCTGGTGGAGTTTTCCCATCACATATGTATAATTCTAATCTGCTATAGCAATGCATAGTTAGCAAGGAGCAGATTCTTCTCCCTCTTAGCTAGAGGAATGATCCCTTGAGTTGTTTTTAAGTTACTAAATGTGTGGGGGGGTTGTATTTAAACCTATTTTTTCCTTCATCTTCCTAATCCTTCTATGTCTGGAAGCGTTGAGACAAAGTCATACTGCACTTGCACTGGTCTCCATGCACTCTGGGCTGCAGTACGCTTTTTTTTTTTCCTTCTTTTTTGAAGATGAGAGAGTAAATTCTCACATAATCACATCACGGCAGGAGCTGAAGCTTTCACATCTCGGCAGCTGTGCGGGGCGCTTCAGATGCTGAGTGGTCTCTGTCGAAGCCGCAGAAGCCGGCGGGCAGGAGAGCAGTCGAACGACACTTGACTTGGCGACCCAGCGACGCTTGACTTGGTGACTCAAGAACTCGTCACACACGTGGTCCCTTTGGAGCCGATGATGGAAGACCAGAGGGCCTTAAAAGAAACAAGACTTCATCCGTGCTGAATCTCCCCTTTCATCAAAGCAAGGAGCAAAGGAAAGCTTCAAAACAGATAGAAACAACACGGGCAAGAAATCTTATCAGAGAGCTTTGTTGGAGAAGGAGAAATTAAAGGTTGAGTGAAAGAGACAATGACTGAGGAGTTAATTCTTCACTAGCTTGTGAATTTAGATGAAGGAGAAACGACAGTTTTATATTCCTTCAAGGGAATTTTTTTTAAATAAAAGAAGAAGGGTGGAAAAAGTAGACAGCAGGAAGGAGGGAGAGAAGGAGAAAGCGGAAACTGCTTGGAGCTGTAATACAACCAAAGGCAAGAATTCTTCATTAAGAACTTCATTTAAAATCAGGTGTGTCTAAGTAGTTTTGCTGCCCTTCCAAAC
The DNA here is from genome assembly GCA_013398735.1 of Nothocercus julius. NCBI lineage: Eukaryota > Metazoa > Chordata > Aves > Tinamiformes > Tinamidae > Nothocercus > Nothocercus julius. Next base: position 696,505 of record VZSV01000226.1, on the reverse strand, counting down.
ATTCATTTTCTCCTCGTACAGCACTTTTCTAATGCATGAATCTTTAATAACCTCATTTTCCACTGGCCATATAAGTATACATTGGCACTTGGGCTAAGGAGGGCATGTTGAAGTTAAAGTTTGTTCTGTGACCTAGAAGGAAAGAAGTTTTTAGCAAAGCTGGAATGAAACCTTTTGCAATTGGTGCTGCTGGCAGTGTATTTTTTTTTCCCTCCCTTTTTCTTTCTTTCTGAGATTTTTTTTTTTCTCAGAAGAAAATTTATGGAGCTTTCTTTTTGAACGAAGGAGTTTTCTGAAGCAATTGAGGAGATGCTGTCACTGTGAAGTATGCTGCTCGCCCCTAAACCTGGAGACACTGACATTTGTGCAGAGAAATTACTTTCTACCCAAATCACTCTTCGGTGGAAAATACGTGTTTTCTCTGTGTAAAAAGGAGAAAAAAGAAAAAAGAAAGAAAACCAGCATTGCTCTGAAAACGCTTTTCATTTTCAGTAAAACTAAATAAAAAGAAAGGTACTAAACGCCTTCAAATTTTGGAGCTTGTCCTACATTACAACACTGTAAAAATTCAGGTGAAAGCTTTTTTTTTTTTTTTTTTGCATAAAGTAGTCAGAAGTGATTTCTCCAAACATGACCCCTCAATTTTATCCAAGAACAGAAGCCATCTTTTTCCAAACCCTAAAGCAGCTTCCAGGCAGAAGGCTAATCAAAGACAACTTCACATCTAGAAACAGTTCGAGTGGAGTAGAAACAGAGCAACCTTGACCATCTCTGGTTAAAGACAGATATTTCTTTGGCCTGTAAGTATTCGCTTGTGTCTGGAATAGGCTGAGAATGAAGACAGTCCGTGTCGAAGGGCCCTCTGTACTTGCGGCACCATCACTGGGTTGACTGGTAGCCCAGACCCTTTAGCACCTACAGATCTTCTTGTCTGCAGGGAGTTACCCTCTTGGAGGAACAGAAAATCCAAGTTTCACCCCAAATTCTGCAGAGACCTACAACCTCTTGCACTGCCTTTCCTCCTGATCCCTTTAGCGTGGGCCTTGCCTCTTGTTTCTTCTGTGTAGCTCCAGCTCCTTGAGGGTTGAGGTCCATGGAGACCTACCTCAGTGCTCATTTCCTCAGAGAGTTTTTCCTGTCTTCCAAGGATTTGCTTCAGTTTGCATAACATAATCTGGGACAGAGCAAGGTGATCCATTTTCAAAGCCCAGCACAAAGCAGATCCTATAACATTTCTGGACTTCTGAGGCAGAAGGAGGGACCTGGGCGCTCTGATGCATGCAGAGATGAACACCTACGCATGTCACTGCTGGCTAAGGAAATGGGGCAGGGGGAGGGATGTAGGCATATTTTAAACTCTTTAGATTTGCCTCCCTACCCTGCTCCCTCGCTTCCTTGTCCTGAAATTGTGTATTTTTGCATCATCTGCTCTTTGTGAAGCTTTTTTTTTTCTGCACCCCACAGAATGCAGACACATCTAAGGAAGGAAAAAAAACAAAACTTCCATTTTCTTGGAGGGAAAGGCAAAAAAAAAAAAAAAAGAAAAAGAAAAAAGAAATGACCCACAAAGTCTGAGAGATAAATACAGCATGGGTCAATAACTGAAAGTGCTTTCATAGACCACAGCTGGATAGTGTGGCTTGCTCTGTTTTTTTTTTTTTTTTTTCCAACTCGCATTTTTATTATGTGTTCAAAGCTCATGAAAAGAGTCATTCGGATTGCAGCATTCCTGAGCTCTGTGCCTATAGAGAGAGAAATCTAAGAGGCATAATGGCAGCACCTGTTGTTGTGGCTACTCATAAAGTAAAATCTCACAGACAACACTAAGGATTTATTTTTTAAATTTTACTATTTTCAGCCTTCTAGGTTTCCTTCCCTCCATCCTCCTTCATGTGCCTCCCAGCAACAAGACCCAGAGAGAAATGAAAAAACATTGGCAAGGTGGCCTATAATTAACTAGCTGAGTTTGTGTATCTGGAACAAAAGCGCTAATTATGGAGCAATCAGTTATTTGAAGGGAAAAGAAACACTGTATCACCATGCTACAGCCCTTCCCACCCATCCGGAGCAGTAACGTTTTGGAACAATGCCCATGTGATGGGAATACAATCCAGAAAATATTAGGATGCTTGAAAGGTATCTATTGCAGAGAACGCCAGAACCGCACGGCAACCAGAGGAATGGTCCTAAGAGTCTGGGAATTAAGTGCCTGCGTTTTGTTTTGGTCTGCTGCCTCTTTTCTCTTCACTTGGAGCGCAGACAGGCTGTTCCTCATTAATTACCCAGAGTGTGCTTGTCCAAGCCATTGGAGCAAGTCAACAGCCATTGAGGAAAGCATGAGCTCAGGCAAACAGCTGCAGACAGTCTCAGTCCGTGGTGGCAATCTGCTGTAGGGGAGTGCTTGGGACAACCTATTCAGGTGGACATTGTTGACCGTGATGACATCTGCCCACCCTCTAGACAGCACCTTGCGCCATTAGGTGCCCTAGGTGTGAAATCAATTGGAAATCAATGGGAAACTGAGGAAGGGAGTTGGCTGGAGGAGAAACATTTGGTTCTTGCTATTCAGATCAGTTCTAGTGTTAGCTGAGAAATGATCCTGAATTCTTAGGCAGGAACAACTCAAGGTGGAAGGACTGAATTTGCATTGCCTTGAAAGGCAGGAGATAGACTGATAGCGCAAACAAAAAAGAGCAAAAGGTCTCCCTGTCAGCAGCCACTGAAGCCTCCTTGGCAGGTAGAAACATCTTGCAGAGAGCAAAAGGGGCAACTCTGTCTTCACCAAGGGCTTCCTACTGCTCGCAGGCAATCAGACAATAACATTAAAAATCCTGGTGCCACCAGGACCAGCAATACGGTGCCATTGCAGCCCTCGCCCCATTGCGCTGCAGCCCGGCCTCATCCTGCTCCTGTGGTGCTGACAAACAGATTTTCAAAGCAGCCTCGCTTAGGCCTACATAAAAATAATACTTTTTCAAAGGCAATTCAAAGAAAAATACATTTTTTTGAAACCAAATTTTATTTTTCATTGCAAAGGAAAACACGCTATTTTAATTTTGAAGATTCTTAGCATTTGGGGAACATTTTAAACAGCAAAATGTTTTCTTGTGTTAAGGTTGAAAGGAAACATCAACTCACCTGTCACCCCAGGTTTTTCTGTCTAGACTTTCCCAGAAAAAATAATCCATATGAGTGAACAATTGTGTTTCCCCCAAAAACATTAGTTTTCAGGTAATTTTCTGTTTGCTGAAAGTAATCTATCTGGCTTTGCTCCTGTTTAACTTTGTTAAAGCAAAAGACTTTCTCCAAAGTTTGCAGTCCTGAGCCACCTGCTCTAGGTGACCCTGCGTGTGCAGGAGGGTTGGACTAGATGATCTCTAGAGGTTCCTTCCAACCTTAAGCATTCTATGACTCTCCAGCACTTCACCCAGAATTACAGCATCAAAAACATACATATGCTAAAGTTTCTCTTTTGATTACTCCCTTATAGATGTGAAAACATTCCTGAAATCTCTGTCTATGGATGACAGTTGCTATGTTGCTGGTGCCTGGTCATAATATTGGGTCTGCTTCCACAGTGAATGAAAGACAAAGACAAAAGTAACCACAAGAATTTAGAAATTAATTTCCGTGCCCTACAGCGTTAAGTTTGGGGAATTTTATTGACTGATTAATGTGCTGTTGCCGCCAGCCTGGGCACGTGTAGCCGTTTGCAGCCTGTCTGGTAGCTGCTGGACCCTCATGAGCGTGGGAAGCAGTGTCTACACGGCCTCCGCGAAGACAAACAGCTGGATTTCCCGGAGCTGCGGGGCTGTGTAAGCGGGATGGCAGCTGCTGCGCGTAGCTCTTGCCGCACGTGCAGCCTCCCCCGTGGCAGGGAGGCTTGCAGACCCCTTCTCGGTGCTGGCGGCTTTGCAAAGGAATGTGAATTCAGCCCCTAAAGTCTGATTCTCCTCTTGCAGGTCCTGATGCAGCAGCAGCTGTAACTGCCTGGGCCAAATCCCGAGCTGGTGGAAGGCAGTGGGTGGTCAGCATGTAAACAGTCCCAAATCCTTCGCAGAAAAGATACCAGCAGGTAGGATTTGCAGACCCGTGCATGCCTACCACAACAAATGCATATTCTACATATCAGTAACAACCAGCAAAACACAGTGGCTAAAGTGCAGCCATGCAACAGATCTGGGGGATAGAGATTCAGACCTACTCCCAGTACTCTGGACCCTGGAGCACACATGATATTTAGTAAGAAGAAGCTTGCATGCAAAATTTTACCACACCATCAACTTATCCACTAGGCAAAAATTTTCTTCATGAAATACAAGCAAGGAAACCTTAGTCAGAAAATCCCACATACCTGCTATCTTGATAAGAACCAGCTTGTACATTGAAAATTCAGACTTCGTGCTTTTTCAGCAGCTGAACTTTCAAAGATGTAATTGGCTGCTAAGAACTAAAGGACCACATATACTTATCAACTGAAAACCATACGGCGCTGGATTAACAGGTAAACCAGGTTGATTTACGTTTCCCAATGCAATGAGGCAGGAAACAACTCCTTCTTCACATGAAGTTCTGCTTGCTTTCCAAATTAGCCTTCGTGCTTCAAATCAAATAATCTCCCAAATAGCATGGCCTTTGAAAAAATGCAACAGCACAGAATTGTTCTGGATGGGGTTATCTGAGCATTTCAGAGCCTCCCATTTTGGTATGCAAAGAAGCTGGTCGTGCTGGAAGTAAACATATGCTTCATTTAGGAAAGTAACCAAGTGCTTTTACATTTAATTCCTGACCAAGTTTATGTAAAATTAATTGCATCACATGTTCTGTGTATCTTTTAATTGCAAAACCAATTAACTTTAAAATGTTCTGCTTTGTAGTTCCCCTAATGGATGGCATAGTTTTAGTTAGCTTTACAAAATCCATCTTTTGTTGAAACTGGGCAGGCAGCCACGCTCAGTTATCTTCTGGAAGTGAGTTCCCTTCAGCTGAGCCGGTTTCAAGCAGTGCATGCACTGAAGTTATTTTGCAGGCATGATTTTTTTTTTATTTTTATTTTTTTATTTTTTTAGAGGGAGGTGAGCATCTGTGAAGAGACTACACTATCCCTAAAGAACAAATGTGGTTTTACTTGGGACAACTACAACTGGCTGTTCAAAGTTGCTGGGGCTTGAAAGCTGATTCCTATGGGCTAAACTTACCCATTGCAATGAGAGTGGTGTTCAGAGCAGCATCAAGCTTTCTGAGAGCTTCATTCAAGGCAGGAGCCATTTAAAAAATAGTTCTGTCCCTCTTGTCCTTGGGAAGTAAAGGTCAGTGCCCTTGTTCCAGTCTATACCCAAAACACATTGTGAAAAACGGGGCTGGAAAGAGAGCTGGCCAAAAGGCCATCATATAACAAAGATTTGCCAAACAAAGTCTGTCTCTGGGGAGAGATAGTAGAAATTAAGAGGAGAAGAGGTTTCCTTGCAGCAGCTGTCAGGATCAGCCTTCAGCAGCTTGACGTGGCAACATGGTACCTCTTCCGAGCTGAGATGACTTGATTTCTTAGCAGTGATGAAAAGATGATGCCATTGGATTTGATTGAAGGTTCTTTTTAGAAAATGTTTAGAAACATTCAACAGTTTGCATTACTGTTGTCTTCATATGGAGCTTATTATTATTATTACTTGAAGATTTTCATGCTGTTTTCAGGTGTCAAATATGTCAGGTTACTGAGTGTTGTGCTTATAATTAAGACCAGTTGGAGAAAAAAAAAAGAAGCTTTGCAGCTTGGCCACAGCTTGGAAAATGTGTCACTGTCTCAGAAATCCATTTCATTTCCTGAATTTCTGTCCCTTTGCCAAAGTGTGGGGATGTTTTGGCATTCTAGATTGTATATCTGAAGGGGAAAGTTATTTATTTAAGGAAAAAGGAAAGAAGAAATGGGGAAAATCTATTGTTTAGAGTTGTGTATTTGTATATTTGGTGGTGAGAATATGTTAAAAATTAATTTGTTAAAAAACACACATTTAAATCTTGCTATATTTGTCCTTTCATATAAGAAATTTTTAGCCCATGAGTCTGATCTTTTCTTTCTCCCAGGCTGAATATACACGGGACACACGTATGATTCCCCTGCTTCCTTCCTGCCTATGTGTTGTGCAGGCGGATGCTGGAAAATGCTGATTAGCTGCTGTGCTGGGAGAAGAGAGACTGAATCCTTCTTTATTTTCTCTTAATTTCTCTTCTCCTTGGATATAAAATTCATTCCAGGAGAATTTTTCTGCCCAGCTCCACTTCACTCAAGTCTCCCGCCTCCACATTACTCAGCATCAGCTGGGCAGTTCATTTATTTTCATTAATTAAGCATTTGTGTAATGTGACATGAACCCTTTTTAATCGGTGCCCGACTGCTGAGCTGAAATAAAGTACTTCATGGAAGAATGGATCACCTGGTAGCAAAGGCTTATCCATGGGTCTTTAGTTTGGGCTGAATAAATAGAAATTAAAGTACAGGCTGAACTCTACACTCCTGCATCCTAACCTCACCTATGGGTTATGCTGTGCTCTCCCAGCTCGAACTTAATTGTCGCTGAGCAGGTGCCTGCAAATGTCACTTACAGCTTGGTACTTGTCTGCTCCAGGAGATGCTGGGACCACAGGCTGGCATCGGCAGCAGGCAATGGCCACAAGCCAGTCTGGCCACTTATCTACTAAAACAAAAGGAGAGGAATGGACAAAGATGGGCAGGAATGGTTGGCATGGGTAGCTGGGATCTCCAGCCAGCAAAAGGAGGTTGCTAATAAAATCTGGTTCATAAAACTCATTAGGGCTCCTGGTGTTAGCTCCATCTGTTCCATCATGCATTCTGCAGGTTCATCGCTTGTATCCTGGCTCGACAGGGTAAAAGGGTGAGAGGCAAACAGAGAAGAGCTCACACAACATGCCCGCAGTTCAAGTTTGCATGCTTGGAAGCGAGATAAAGATTTCCAGTTCATATCCATCACAGAGCAGCATTGTTAAGTTGGGGGACTTGCTATGATGGGACGTTTGGGAGGTCTAAGCTCCAAAACTGAGGTGAGCAGAGGGTGTCTGAGGACAGCAGGAGGCCTCAGCTGTATTCCCCATCTCTGCTTCCCTACCCTGTGGTTTGGTTACTTCACCTCCCTTCGTATGTCTGCTCACGCTACAAATCTTTGGAAGCGAAAAATGAGTTTGTAGGGCACCTGGTAGAGTGATTCTTGGTTACTAATGGAATATGGACAGAAATACATACTGTACATGACCAAGTGTTCAGTTGGGTAATTGGTATATTCATAGATCTGAAAGGCTTGAATAAATGCTATAGGGCTATTGATTAACAAGTGCCTGGTGGAAACCAGAAGAGATGTTCCCTGGTGGCTCACTCTTCATCCTTCCCCCTCCTGACCCTGCTGGTGCTGCTTCTATCCCAAATACTCTCCAGGCACCTTGGCAGGGATTATGTCATGGATCTGGCTCCTGTTCGCAATCTCTGCGGTGCTCAAATATGTCTTTGCATGTCCCTTTTGCGGAGTGGCCCTTTCCTCACTGCTGGCATCCTCGGAGGTCCTTGCAAGCAGAGATGTGTGTCTCCTCTCCACAATCTTTCTGAACATTGAATATCAGTGGCAGGTAGAAAATCCAAATCCTATCATCCTGCTCTTGTAGTAGAAGCTTCCTGGGATGTTAGTCTGTCCTGTTTCCCCATGAAATTGGCAGCCAGGAAAAAAAATAGAACTAATAAAAGGGCATTTGTCTTGCCTCTATGCAGAGCTGGCACATCTGGAGTGAAAACCTTGCAGTTACATTGGTTAAAGGGCTGGATAATCCGTAATCCATCTATAATCACACTAAAATCTTCAACCGTAGTCATGGGCTGGAGAAACCTGTTGTTCGAGCAAGGGCTTTGGAGGGAAACTCCAGTGATAAGAGGTGCTGCAAGCACTGATTTATTTTTCCATCTATTGCTGGCAATTGTAAGATCCAAGGACTGCACAGGAAACTAGTGACATCCTGATCTGGGAACTAGAAATTAGATAAAGGAGCTGGGCACTTGCCAAGCAGATTTACTGAGGCCGGTCTAATCACACAATAATCACCTTTAATGTGTGACTAATTGAGAATCCTCTTGCATTAGCCAGCAGATCCAAATAGGCTGGTTTGCTGATGTTTGGACAGGAATATAAAACCTGATCTTGCATCTTGGAGAAAACCTACCCAGGCTGTCCAGGTTAGCATGGACCAAGGTGCCCATATCATTCCAACATCGGTGGTGAATAAAATTCTTTCCCATCTTTTCAGTTGCCATCTGGTTTGTTGAAATTATTTTTATGGATTGGGTATTCTTTTTTGGTAGACCGAATGCCCTGATTTATATCCAGAGCTGTTTTGGCTGTTTCTTACTTCCTAGAAGGCATAACAGTTTCTTTTTTTCCTGAAGAGCTTTGGGAAATAAACTTTGGCAGCCCAGCTATTTTATCATAAATGCCAATAATTAAGTAATTTCTCAGTACTATTACATCTCTTTGGCTATTTTAGATGTCAAATATTTGTGGATCTGGTGTTAGTTATGTGGAAGCTGATGTAAAATCAGAAGATGCCCATATGGATGCCAGTAGTAATGTAAAGTTTGAAATTGAGATCAGAACCTGCATGGCATTTACAATAGTGTCGGTGGGGTGCTGTTCAGCTTTGTGTCTTTCCTCTATTGAACTGAAAACCATGAAAACTGGCCTTAAATAATTTAGAAATGGTATTTTTAAGAAAATGCAGAGGCAAAGTGAACAGGCTTACTGAGTCTCTTTATTCGAAGTTCAAGAGCAATAGGAAAAAGCAGCCAACCGTCCTCACTTTACAATAAGTACTAAGACGACAATTACTTTGTATATTTTAAGAAGAGCTGATCAGCTTCTTATTTATCTATAAGATATTTTTACCACTTTGGCACTATGAACGTGCATTAAAGGAAGAATCAACTATTTTGATGCTCACTGTGAGCCTTCTTGAGCCACTAGAATGGCACATAGCAATATTTTCAGTACCAAGCAACGAGAATTCACGAACCAGGCTTTGCTCCAAACATTAAGTAGGATGGGATTCCAAAAACAAATGTTTAGATCTCCTCATTTACCTCTGGAGTCGTAAGGATGCTCTCAGTCAGCCTTCCAGCTTCTTTTCTCTGCGGTACGAAGATCCAGAGACCTAGTTAGCCCAGGTATCTCTCCGCAAGCAGAGCTGCAAAGGTAGTAGTTTCTCATACGCAGAGATTTTTTTTTTTCCGAACAGCAACTATTGACTCCCAGTGGTTGAAATATTCCAGCTGAAGCATGTCTGTGAGGCGGAGCAAAGCCTCTGTTTCCTTGTCTGTCCTCTCTGAGCAAGTGAAAACCCTTATGAGACAGCAGAGAAGTTTTGTGGGAGCCAGTTTGACATGGAGGATTTTTCAGAGCTGGACACACTTCACATTTCCTGACAGGGAGCCTCCTTTGTTTTTGTGTCCTCTACAGCGGAAGTCTTCTAAGTTGGAAAGGCTTCTTCATATGTGACCATTAGCTTGACCTAGGGAATAATGGAAAATTCAAGTTGAGACTGGCTGGCTGATGAAGCAGGAGCCTGATTAGATGTTCAAAGACTCCATCCATCAAATGGTTCAGGTCATGTCTAGAGCAGTTACACAGTCCCAGAGAAGGCCCTTGGGCTCACAACAGAGGAATAATATTGACACTGAGAGCCAAAAGGTTTTTCTGAGCTGTGTTAAAGGCCACCATTGATGTGAGTGGTCATCCATGTTGGGAAGAAGGGAGCTGGATGTGATGCTTATTGCATTGCTCTTTTATACGTGGTTGCTTGTAAACACTACAGCATCTGAATCATCCTCATTGGATGAGTAAGTGTGCCCTGACATTTCTTTTTGCTCAGCTCTTGTTGACTGATAAAATTAAACTTAATTTAAAAAATCCTGTTCTGGTATCAGTGTAAAAATATATTAAATTCTTGTACTGACAGTGCAAACTGGAGGCAGGTGCTCTAAAAGGAGCAGACATCAGAGGCTGGAAGCAGGAGAGATGAAAGTTCTGCTGAAAGTGGCATGTATACAGTGGATTGATTTCTTTTTCCTCCCTGATGCCCAAAGAGATTAAAAAGAGAACAGGATGTGAATAGAGGTATGAGGCTGTCTATGCTGAAAACACTGTAATAGTTGGGACGATGGAGCTCAGACAAAATAGCATCAAAAACCACGAAGGGCAGTGTCACCACAGCCTGCACCAGACAAGATGGGTGGGACCCTGTTCACTCGAAGGGCACAAACAGTCCAGGAGGGATAAATCTGTGCAGATATGAGACATGGCATTGCCTTGCTCTCTAGGTTTGTAAGCCCAGAATAAGATGAGAGGAGTGAGAAGAAAAGGAAGAGGGATAAGTAATATATGTGCAAGTGTTCAGGGATGTATTCTTTCAATATCCAGTTCTTAGGATTGCAGAGGAGAGCTTGGTAGTATGGCCCAACAGGCCTAAGACAGTACGTACTCTTATCTCATGACTAGGGAATTTTAAAAGACTCAGTTTAACAAATTACTGGAGGATAGAAGGATTTTTTTTTTTTCCCCACAGAAAAAGGCACTTGAAACTATGTTATAAACTGAACCTCGTGCTTTGGGGGATAGTTTGCTGTTACACTGCTGTTGAGTATTATATTCCTTTCCAGGTAATTTCGGGTTCCTAGAGATTACAGTCCTGGTAATACAATACGAGGTGAATGGTTTATTCATTATACAGATCCGTATAATTTAAGACACAGGGATACTGTCTCCCTAGAATACATTACAGCTCTTCACAGCTTGGGGAGAGGGCTGCAGGCTTGCTGATATCCCTGTTGCATCCGCTCCGGGAGACCTTGGTCCTCAGGCTTCCTACTTGGATTTTCTGCGCTCCCCCACTGTTCATGGTGATACCATCTGGCCAGGGAGCCCAACCTCTGAAAAGAAATGGATATAAAAACCATGGTAATTCCAAACAGAAAGGTTTAATGTTTTCAGCTGACTTTTAAGAGGGAGCTGTGTTGTTTCTGAGAGGTCAAAATTTTCTATACACAGATGAAAACTTCAGGTTTGGTCTTTTCTCTTTCAGCTTTTCTTTCTTTATGCTGAGATTCATGCATCTATCGTCATGTGTCTGAGCACCTAATAAGAAACTCCAGGAGTGAGATTTTCAGTTCTGCCAAAACTGGTAGCAAAGATCACATCAACCCAGGGCAGCATTTCACCTGACCTTCTTAACAGTGGCTATTAAAAACAATTTAGGGCTTACAGATTAGCAGCTTTTCTATCAAGCTCCAGTTTAGCAAAGCACTAAAGTATATACAATTCCACCCTGGGCTGACTTGTACTTCTTCAGTGTGAAAATGATGGATGCATGTGTAAGTCCTTAAGTTAGCTCTCATTTCGGCTGTCTACCTGTGTTTTGGACTGTGATGAAGGATTGGGTTTAATGATGCCTGAATCCATGCAGCCATTCTCAGAGCACAGTTATCTGAGTTTTCTCTGGGCAGGTGTCTCCTGAAATTCTTCCAGGAAGTGATGATGTTTAATGTCACGTAATTTCCCAAACAACTCTTCTTAGTCAACAACATCTATTAGATGGGAACCAGAAGTGGGAGAAAAGCAAAGGCTAACGCAAGAAGACTTTGTATCACTTAACAATATCCCCTCATTGGAGGGGGACAAGTTGCTTTTGACTCATTCACCCAAGATTACCCATGATTTTAGTCTAAGCGTCTTTGAGTTAAGATATAGTTTCCAGGCTTTAAATTCACTGTTTCAAGTATCATCATTCCTGCTTGACAGAATTATTGACCTAGGTTAATATTACAGCTGCTGAGACAAAGAGCAAAACAATGAGATTATAAAAATTATGAGTGTTGGATGAATCACAAAAATTCATCTTTGCCCTAATAAAACACAGGGAAAACACAATTAGGTTTAATAACTCTAGCATGTGAAAATCAAAGTTATGAAGGACTATTTATCATGGAGATCTTGACAGTAAATAGAAAATGAAATAATATTCATGCTTCATAAGAACTGGATACTTTATCTGTTTGTTTATTATTAAATCACCCATCCTAGACCTTGTTCATTGCTCACCCATGATTTTGATGGATGACGACCCATAACCTGCCATTCAAGATGTGAAATTATTTCAGCCCTTGCAAATGCAGGGAATATTTCCAACCACTGGGTTACATCCTCCACTGAAGACTATGTCCCTGAGACCTTCTTCTGTGCCAGCTTCATACTGAGACACTCAGGCCTAACAGATAATTTGAATGCTGGTCTAATCTTGTATATCCACACTTCAGGCTTAATTGAGAGTGCCCTCAACAGTAAGGGTTTGGGGTAGAATCTCAATTATCCTGCTTAGCATTCAGGACTTCTGGAGGATTCAGTGCTGCCCACTGCATCTGCTGAAAATGGGATTCCTATGATGAGATGTAGGTGTCTGTGCTGCTCCTATGGTCTCCTCTTTATGGTTGGTGGGGTAAAGGGGCACGTTAGAGTGCAGGTCACGCCGCCAGATGAATTACGTCTTCAGCAGAGCCATGCCTGTCTGCTGCCTAAAGGAACAGTCCCCAAGGCTCCCTTGGGTGTAGATGTTGACCTTGTAGATCTTTAGTTAAAGGAAGTTAAGTCCATCCTTTGTGCTTTTACCTGCAGGCCCCATGGGCAGTGCTTGTATGAGTCTGTGATTAGAGCGACCTTGGCCTCAATGCTCAGAGGTTATGTCAGTCCTGTTATGAATCGGTGTGAATTTTCTCCAGGCTTATTTGAATTATGCAAGAAGCTGTATCCATGTCCTGATAATAAAAGGGTTAGAAAGGTGTAGATATGACTGAAAGCTGCTTTACAGTCCTTTGATACTGAGTTCCTTTTGCTGAATACAGGTTTCCGTTAGTGATTGAGCAGCAAAAATTTGCAGGAATAGGCACTTCAGTATGGATTGCCTGCTCTGCCTTTGCCATTTCTCCAGGAAATGTCATCTGGGATCATCAAGTTTCTTATTCTCCTCACTCATGAGGACTTTGTAGGGCTGCAGAAGAGTTGAGGGGCTTCAAATAACATCAGGGAGTTGCCAGCACCCTTAATTGGGGCTGGGTCCAGGGAAAGACTCATTTCTTGGTGGGAAGAGCAGAACGAGCCCTGATATGGAAGAAGACCCCTTCTGTACAGCTCTCAGCTGTTGACATACAGCAGGCCAGTAGCGCTGTGATTTTTTTTCCTGTCCATTTGGTGCTTTCAGCTCCTCTTAATAAGGAAGAGGCAGTTAATAAGATCCATGGTCATAATTTGACCTAAGAGATGTTGCTCAAGATGTGAGCATGGTAGGTGACAACTAGGGATTCAGCGCCATGCTCTTCCATTTAAAGTAGTCCTTCCTGCACCCATGCTAAGCAAACAGAGATGCAACCAGAGGTAAAGTGACTATGACCTGCCAGAGGGAGATGGAGGGTGTGGAGGATGTGCCCCGTTCATGTTATTCCATGTGCTTTCAGATCCCTGCAGATGCCTGGGTATCAGCGTAGTGGTTTAAAACAGCCCGTAGAGGAATTGCAGCTCACTAGGTCCTAGTGCCTGCTCAGTACAGAAGAGCAGACTTCATCCCCGAGCAGAGAAGGGAATCTGCCCCGGATAAAGTTTGCCTTGAACTCTGTTTTCCCTGTTTTGTACTTCTTCTGGGCTTGTTGGTTTGGGTTTTTTACCCTTCCGTTCACGCACTGAATGTTTAATGACTGCTCTAAGCATTCAGGCATCATGAAGCTTCAAAAGTTCTTATGTTCAATGCATATAAAACCCAAATCAAACAGCAATGAGAAAAAATGACTGCCTGGAGGCAAATCCATTTTACTCCGTCAGAAATGGCCAGCGTGATGTGCGAAAAAAAAGGACTCAATGACTGGAGGAGTGGAGGGAAAGACTGCAGGGAGGGTTTATTTGTCAGTGTTGCAGATGGAAGAAAAATTTCCTTATAGATTGATTAACAGCAACAGTAACAAAAGCTGCACGTACTGAGGTCTGCCCTCCTTGCCCTTATGAGATGCTCCTTACACCATTCCATTGCTTAGTCAGCAGTTTCTGTGAAGGGTTTGAGGACCTTTAACGTAAAGGGAGGGAATAAAGGACAAACCCTTCCCACACCTTCATTTCTCCTGACTCTGGGTTGCTCTGTGTGTTCCTCCAACAGTCCCAGTCTGTATCTCTGCACAGTCACTGGAGCCATTTCGGAAGACTGGACACCCTTCTCAGAAACAACAACTGAGGAACACAGACGCCTCACCACTGCTCTGAATATGATCCTTTGCTCCTGGCATGTTTTCTTCTCTTGCTGGTCTTGTCACAATGACTAAAATTGATTGCCAAAAGAGCAGCTGTCATAGCTGGGGTAAATATCCTACATCACTTTCTCCTCAACAAATGGTGTTTTTTCCTTAGGCTAGACATCTCTTTCGTTTGAGCTACTCTTGCCTGGCTCTGCATGCCTCTTTTGATGGATATAGCTGGATATCACTTTTGCTTCCCATTATAGCAATTTCCTTCACGCTCCTTTGCAAAACAGGTTGTATATTTATATTCTAATAGTCTTGCTTGACTTTGGAGAAGAAACATCCTCTTTCATTGTTGATCTCTTGCTTCTGTCAGAGAAGAGAGTGAGTGAGTTGGGAGGAAGTCCTTGAGTTTCATGGTGCTGATAATCAGGAATAATTTCTCCAGGTTATCTCTGATAGCTTTACATCTCTTAGGAGAACAGGTTGAAAGCATATCTGGTGCTATCATGAGTTGTGTCCTGCTGTGAAAACCCTCTTTGTTCAGATCAAAACTTTTTTTTTTTTTTTTTTTTTTTTTGCCTGACCTCCATTTCTGCATGCCCAACATCAGCAGTATTGATTATCCCTTTCCACCAGATCTTGGTTAGCTTTCTCTTTCCCCATTCCTTTTGATTAATCCATGAACATTTACCTCTTTCTGTTCCTATGTTCATGCATTTTGGAAGATTTTGAGCAACACAGTGGGAAAGCTCTCTCCATAACACCTCTACTGATAGCAACAGGGGCTAAAATCAAGCAGACAGTTTTTCTAGAGGACTTTTCTCTTCCACTGCAAATACTGCTGCAAGCTAATTCCCATGCAGACAGTCCACTGGCTGTCACAAGGCTTGAAAACTGTGGACTTTGAACTAGTTCAGACATGAGATGCTTTGTGATATGTATAGAGATCTGGAGAACCCGTGTAGCTGGACAAGCTGGCTTGCAGCTCTCTAGGTAGTAGGGGGGTCTGCTGGGAGATGCATGACCTGACCCCTGCACAGTCTCTCTTTCAGAAGCTTTGCTTGACACCCATAAAAAGAGTAAAGCTGCTTGTCTCATAGATCTGTTTCAAGGCATACCGTACAGTCATTTAAATTCAGACCTCTTTCCACTACATCTTGTCTCTGGCTCTATTTCACCCTTCCTATTGTCCATGGTTGATGAACAGAGCTTTGTCTCTCTCATTTTCTACAGGTTTACAGTTCTAAATTATATGCATGCAATTAAACAGCAAATCAGAAACAAATAGGAAAAAAAGTAAGGAAAGCAATTGTAAGAGCAATAGTTCAGATAAGCCAGTTATCCAAAAAAACCCACAAAACTGTTTGATGAAGCATTACCCAGGACGTCAAAACTGACTACCCCTTTTAACACAGATTCTCCTATTGGGTGTGTTGGATTTTCAGTATCAACTTCTTTAAGGCATATCAAAATAAATGCGTTGAAATACAAAGTATAACAGACATGAAACAACTTAAACATAAATAATAAAACAGCGAAGTAAGAAATAACATAAAAATGCACTCTGAATCTAAACAGTGATAGTAATTCTACTGGATTTTGTGGGGTTGCCACCATTCCGTCACAAAGAGGATACTAATAAATTGTTGCTTCTAGTGAAAAGTCCGCTCAGTACAGTTTTGATTAAACAGCCACTTACCTGGGATGAGAGGGACATTGAGAATTTCAGGGGTTTGAGAAAGGGTCTTTGTGAATGCAGAGCAAGGAAATAGAGATGCACTCAGAAGCAGCACAACTCCGCAAGCAGTGAGGCATACCCGAGGTGAGCAGGATTGTCTTCCTGATGCCACGATCTCATTGTGAGAAGAATCTGTAAACTGACATCTACAGCTATGGAGTCACTAGAGCTTTGCTCAAAGAACCCTTCCTTTTCCAGATCTGAAACGTCTCCAGGGAGACTAAAGCCATAAGGCATTGCAGAGAAGGAGGCAACCTTTCCAAACACATTGCTGCCTACAAGGTCCTGAGTGAAGGGTGCGTCATGCAATCAAATGGAATCTGAATCTGAAGACAGATTCAAGAAAAAAAAAAAAAACATAGCCTGTTAGCCATGTTGTCTTGAAATCCATACTGATTTTGTGTCTTTTGGGGCTTCAGCCAAACTTAAAATGGTCCTCTTTTCACCTGGTCTTCGTTGTAGCTGTCTGCTGACTTTGGGATGTATTTTTGCCTGGGTCCTGCCTCCACAGTCACATCACTACCAAGCATGGCAGGCCACTTCATATTACCCACCCCAGTGTGCTGTTAATCCATGACCATGACCACCGTTTACATAAATTAATCTGAATACTTTCCATTTATTTTAATTTGAGTGGGCAGTACAAGATGAAACTCACTCTTCCTATATGATTCCTTAAAATGGTCTGTTTTGGAGGCAACAACTCATGGGACCATCAAAGCTAGATCTTGAGAAGGTTGTAGATCAAAGCAGAATTGGTTTCAGAAGGTTCCACATCATGGGCAGGCCTGGTCTGTCTCCCTCTCCCCCCGACCAGCTTAGCCAGAAGGAAATTATTAGAAATATTATTCAGAGCTGTATTTTTACTCTTCTTTGAGTCATGCTAAGCCAGGTATAGCAGCAGTGTGAAAACCAGGCACTCTTCATTCTAGACTCTACTCTCCCATGTATTAAGTACAACAGAAACTTTCTATTAACCCTTACCTCTTCTAATTATTAAGAACACTTTTTATATTTTTCAATAAGCTTTCCATTTTCATTACTGTTTTGACCCTTCTATAAAGAAGAATGAAGATTAAAACACATAAAAACTTCAGTTTCTTCTATATGGATCATAGATAAAACAAACAAACAAAAAAACCATTACTACAAATCATTAATTCCAGACGTTGTTTGAAAGTGCTGTTGTCAAGGTGCTGCAGTGATGTTGAATGCTCCAATGCTCCATGGGACTAGCTGTCTAGCACAGATAACTAGATACCAGTTAACCAGGCTTCTAGCTAGTTCTGGAAATACCACACAACAGCTGAAAACCCTGACTTTCCAGGAGGGTTTCTCCCCTGGAAAGAGAAGGGAAGCTTAGGGAAGGCTCTAATGGCTCTTTTTCTCTCCTGCTAAATTCCCACATCTTTCTCATCTATAACTTGAATAAAAAGTTTCTCTTAGTGACTGGTTACCCTTCTTCAAAAATGCTTTGAAATCTCTTCTGTGTCTGAGTGATGTAGCTAATGCAAAACACAAGCCACATTTTTAAGTTGATTTTCCCTTATACACTCACTTAGCTCAACATTAGCATTGCATGGAAATACTTCAAACTCTGCCATTATCTCCCTAAACCTCTCCCCAGGATCATTTCTCTTGCCGCTGTGATTTATATAGATAGAGTATGAGGTAATGACTCTTGAGAAGATAAAGAAGCATTTTGTAATGATGGAGCCTCCATTGGTCTGATTTTTAGGATACGTTACAGTGTTTTGTAATACTGATGATAATCCCTTATTTGATTTCATCTTCCTCCTTCAGATAACAAAAAATCATAGAACCCGTTTAGCCCGAACTGCAGAAGAGCCGCTAGCCAGCTCTCTAGTCAAGCAGTATATGCAAGACCTGGACCAGGTGGCTTCCTTAAGTGCAAATTTTAAAACATGGGCTTTGTTCTGTTAATTAGGTCTGTTTATCAGCAACTGTGCATAAAAAGGTACTTTTCTAAGTGTACATGTCTTCATCTCACCAAGACAGTCACACTTAGAGCAAATAAACAGAAAGCACTCGGAAGACCTGTAGCTGATATATAAGCACTGTAATGAGTGTGCTCAGCTGTAGCTATCGGTGAATCATAGTTTGCAGATCAACATCCAAATATAATGCATTATTTTACCAGTATTATCTTAACATTAGTGGACCTAGAGTGCTGGCCATAGAATGAGGGTACTGTAGGAGGAAGCTGATGCCTTCAAGAGTCTGGGCTTTGATTAGCAAGAAGAAGCAAAGGTAAAATGGGGAAAACATGATGGTGTCTGGATCACACAGCAAGGTGACAGCAGGGCTGGCTTTGCCCTTCCTTTCCCACCAATGTTCACTTCGCTGGAGGTCACGCAGCTGCTTTTATATTGAAGATCAAATCTCTCCAGGATGGCTATGAGCTAGCGAGCCACGTTCTATTAGGACATGAGCATTTGTTGCTGAATTTCATTGTGGCTGAAGTCTGTGCTGTTTTGAATCTATCTCTCTAAAATCTGTAAAATAAACTCTCTGCCCTTGGCAGACCTGTCCTGAAGCTCATTAACATCATGAGAAGTCCATCAGTTCATGATAGAGGCACAGGGTTCATTGCTGAGCAAAGAGCCCCAGAATTCAGTTGCAATATAAAAGTGGGATGTCAGTGGCAGAGTCTTGCGCGAGCTGTGGGCTAGGTTTTGTGCAGAGACATGCTGAAAGAATGAGAGTGGCAGAACTAAAATAACCTCCTCTACCAATAATATAAGGAATTACCTTGCATTTCCACCTGAAATACTTTGCATTTCCTATTTCCAAGGAAATAGGCCAATATAAGGAGTTTAATATCATGGCTCTGCTCCCTGTTGCGAGAGTTGTTCACACCACCTGGAGTAGAAGGCTGGGCTTTCTCTAGCTATAGTCAAAGAGAAAAATATTCTCTTCCAGGAGCTGACTTGGAGTATTTGAGTTAATCATTCTTGCACCTGTTTTTTTTCTGGCCAGGGTCTGCAGACTTTTGTGGGTTTGGGCAATTGCACAGAAGTTACAAAACATCTGCTTTTTTGGTGATTCTTTTATTCAGTTGAACCACCAAACTATTTGAGGTCCATCCATCACAGGAGCATGCTCCATTCAGATAATCATGCAATGCAAGAAGAAACAGTTTGAGCTATAAATCTAAAAAATGTGTGCTAGGTAATATGATCTGCAGGTAAATTAAACTTGCCTTGAAAAGCTGAACTGTACATAATAATAAATAGAGGATAAGGACAGGTGAGCAATAAGAAATAAGCAACCAAAGCTTTTTCTGCAAAATCTAGTGAATGAAATTTTCCCTCTGCCTCTGGTATAAGCAGAGAATTACAGTGGGACAGCCACAACTGTTCCCAGTATTCAAGTGAGTGTTGTTTTTCAGAGCACAGGATTTAAGTATCTCCACCCAGATTGTCTCAGTGCTTTGATGTGGGGGTGAGGGCTCTGCTCTGGAGTTGGGCTCCTAAAAACTGCATGTTTGAGCACCCATATTTAAGGAACCCAGGAGTTTTAGCGTCTCGCTCTTGCTGCAGAGGTCATGGAATCATTATGGTTGGAAAAGACCTTCAAGATCATCAAGTCTGACCATCAACCCATCATCACCATGCCTGCTAAACCATGTCCCTAAGTGACTCATCAAAGGTAAGGACAGAGCTGCAGGGTTGCCACTGTGCTCTGAGCTTGGTGGATTAATCCCTTGGCTTTGGGCTTTATGGGAGCTTCCTAATGCCATATGTGGCTGGGACAAATCCCGCTATTTGGCCTTACTGAGTCTAGTAGTTCTGGCCCAGTTTCATAAGCAAGCTCCTTCAGAGGATCTGTGATCAGAGCTGCTGGGAGGGGTGGTTGCTTGCCACTTCCAGTTACACTTGCTCAAGAGTTGAAAATAGCTGCAGCAGATGGTGAGGGGGCAGATATAAATACTGCGACTGGCAGGCGGTACCGGAGCTGAAACTCCTCCTGGTCGCTTGGCTACAAAGGGTCTCAAGGGAGAAAGAAGCTTCTGGGAAACCGCAATTCTTGGTGCAGTAGCCAAAGGAAGTTCTCTGCCTGTGCGGGGCTGCTTGGGCTGCTCTGTCCTCTCCCCATTTTCTCCTCTTAGGTGATTTTTTTCCACTTAACCTCTCTGGGGGAAAAGGATGTGGTATGTAAGTGGAGAGAGAAGGTAGAGAAAAGGCTTCAGTCTGAATATTTTGAAATCTGGGAGTATCTTAGACGGTGTGTCCACCCCTAAGTGAGATCTCCCTAGCATCCCCTCTACTTTCCCTAGCATCTAGGACCGGGACTTGGCCAGAGCACAGGCCTTGGGTGGGAGGATTCCCTTCAAGATCAAGAACACTTGCACGAGAGCCTACAAAAGCTACAGCTTAACCAGCCTATGTGAAAGTTAGCATGAGCAGTTCTACAGCAGGTTTCGTATACTTCTACAAAGGCGGTGCCGTATTCATCTGTAAGTCAACCCTGACTAGGGCCTGTCGTTCAGGCCCTGACACTTCAGTCCCCCCAGTATTCTCACCATTGCTGTCAGCTCTGTCTATGGGTACCATAGTCACAGAATCGCAGAATTGTTAAGGTTAGAAGGGACCTCTAGAGATCATATTGTCCAACCTCCCCTGCTCAGGCAGGGACACATAGTGATGCTGACTCCTGTTCTTTCTGGTGGTGTGAAATGCAGATCCCCACCCCAATAAAAACAGACTTTTTATATCTCTTGGGGAACCTTGCATCAAGGGAGTCCCACTGCTAGTGACTGCACTTAAGTCTGTAGTAAACACAGAAAATCAGTGTAAATCTCATTTTGTTGAATACATTTACCTGGATTATATTCTGGGCTATTAGTGCACAGTTGAGCTGAGGCATAGTGACTTATTAACCTACAACAACATTGTATAATATCTGAATCTTTGTGTAACTTGGATGTTTTCTGAGACCTACAGGCAGGCCATGAGGAAGTGTAATATTATTCACGTGGTACAGTGGGCACTTTGCAAGCGTGGGCTTGGGAATTAGCAGCTCTAACACTACTCTTGTAAGAAAGGTCTGTGAACATCAAGCAGTCCTTTGGCCTCAGGCTGCAGTGCTTCTATAACCATGCCAATTTAGCCCCGGTGAAACGGTCTCGCTTACCCCAAAGCTTATAGCGTTCCCCACAGCTACTATAGAAAACAGTAAGTCAATGGGTAACATTATTGTGTGAAAGTAAATGGCAATTTGACAAAAGAGGTGTCCTGTAAGAGGAAACACTTGGAAGATTTTGTAGGATTTGGAGGGTTTTTCCTTTGGACTTGTCCCTGAGAGGGGCCTGGTCAGTCATCTATCACTATATCTATCTATCACATCTATACTATCTATACTATCTATACTATCTATACTATCTATACTATCACATCTATCACAGACATCTATCACTGTCTCCTATGCAGAAGGAGGAAAAAAATGCTGAATTTGTGTAATGCAGGGGTGCTAACTCTACTTACCTTCATTTTCATCTGGTTAAGGTAAAGGTGAGTTTATCTTTACCTATGGCTTTCTAACTAGAAAGCAGAATAGCAGACAGAGCAATAATTTGGGGCATAGTGTCTGTGATAGATTTTGATTCCTCTTGCTGGCCTCCAGGTTTGCAATTTCCCAGGAAAGCACCATTCACTATTGCAGTCCACAGACTTGCAGGGCAAGAGGATGCATCTTCCCATCAACTCCACATGATACTTCATCTGTTAGAAATAAAAAGTAGCATTAATGTTAATGACTTTGTCTCCTAAAGTTAGAGAGCAGGGTCTGAAAACTGGTGTTATTGTCTTTGACCAAACTAGAAAAGTCCCTAAAAAGCAAGCAGTTTCCTTGCTAAGCACAGAACTGATCCTATATAAAAACTTTGAATAGGTAATACTGTTTTTAATCCTCATTGCTTCTATGCTGCTCTGTCTCCTACTCTTTAGACTGTAGTATCAAAATGCTCAAGTCAAGCTCTTCAGATAATCTGTGTTGCTCAGGAGCAACTTAAAGCTGTCCTCTCTCTAATGCTAAGTATTAGGTGTTCTCCAGGCTGTAATGATCCATGTTGCTTTTAATGTGGTCACTGTGAATGACAGAATGGACCAGCAGTACATTTTCAAAGAACAAAGAGGAATTTGTTCTTGCTCTGTTTCACACCAAGAATTCAGCAGTGTCTCTCGCGCTCCTGCTCCGTGGACTGGCAGGATCAGCTGTGCAGCTCTTTTCGAGAGGCTCTTCAGCACCACATTACCCACAGCTTACCATAATATATCAGCATCTAAAGGGACCTGGCTTTGAGTAGAGTGTTTACAGGTGAAGTTCTGTGGCAGAGAAGGCCCATCATTGAATTTGTCTAGAACCAACCAGCTGGTGAGTGAGCATCAAAAGGCATTTGAGCAGCTCAGGCTAGGAGGATGAAGGGATTCCGGTAATACAGAAATATTCCCATGAGATGCTGGGAGGCGTCTTAGGGAAGATTGCACACTCTTGACTTGCTTTTCCCTTGCACCAGTAAAGTGGAAAAACATCATGAGGTTGGAAGACACAAGCTTCTGCTGGAAGAGAGGATGGAGAGGTACAGAATCTACCACCACCTTGTGCAAGAACTTGCCCTCATCTTCCCTTATTTTACATCTTGTTGTGCAGGGAAGAGTTACTTGCCCTACGCACAGCTAAGACCTTGCTCTGGAGGACTGGTATGTGGATATTCAGGCAGGCTCTCCCATGCTGACAGTGGAAGGGAGGAGTGTGAGTCATATACGGAGAAGTGGCATTGCTGACTCAGGACATCCTGACCCTGTGCAAGGCACGGGGCTCAAGTGAGGCAGACTGGGAAGTGCCAAGGTGCGTCTTCATTGCAGAGTCAAAGCTGTGAAAGCATGGCTGGGTGGGGAAAAGAAGCTTTTAGAGCAACCTGAGGCATTTTGTTAAGGCAAAGGCAATAAAATGAGCAGCCTGGAGCAGCTTATTGTTGTTGGGTTTATTAATTGAATCGGTGAAGTGGCAGGTAAGCAGTTGATGTGGCTCTTTTCCCCGTGCATAATGAGCCTTATTCATGGTCGCAGGAGCTATGAAGATAAATTTCCAAGGAGTCTTCTCCCCAGTGTTGCAGTTGTGTGGAAAACAATATGACACTGTGGTAAGGCCTGTGACCTGGCCAGGACTTAAAATCCATCTTTGGAAATCTCTCCATCTGAAGTGTGGGCATAAGCATTCCTTCCTTCCTGCTACACTCTGTTTCCCAGATATATACTGAAAATTGATAAATCGGTGGCAAGGGTGATGTGCCAAATCCCTGTGTCCACTGAGCAATCCATTTGTCCTGTTGATGTGTTCATTCACACTAACTGCCTGGAGAAATATTTCCTTCTTCAAAGCACAAGACTGATGAACTCGAGACTGTGTGTAGCTGTAAGAGTAATTCCAGCTATTCCATCTTAAAATCTAGCCACTAATGTCTCTCTGACATCTGGATTGGATCTTCAAATGGCCAAAATACGGCCAAAACCTTGAACCATGTAGAGGCATAGAGGTGAATCAAAGAATTTTGATGTGTTGGGTCTCAGTGTCCTATTTTTTTTCTGACAAGAGGGCTAAGATTCAACTCAGTGACAGCTCTGAGGATTCTTCACGCTAGTGCTTAACACTGCCTTCCCATACAGCTATATTTTAAGGCTTGGGGGTGACTGTAGGCAATTCACTTCCCAACCTACAGACAAATCCAGTCTCCCCACCTGATTTGTAGTTCATCTAGTAGAGTGCTAAACTTCATTGAGAAGATACTTCAATGAAAAAAAAAATAATCCCTTTCTGGAGGAGGTGCAACAAAATCTATCTCTGTAGGTGGGGTGACTGCCGTGCTCAGCTGATGCTTAACTTCTCCACTGCCTTTTTAGCCCGAGTAAGGAGAGGGTGTCATGACTGCAGGATTTTTCCAAGCTGAACCGTAAATCCCTTCCCCAGCCACCATCATGCTGCATGACTGCTCCATTTAAGCTGTGCTTTCTGCTGGAGCATTTGTCCCTCTGGACTTAGCATTTTACACTCATCTGCATTAAATTGCATTTGCTGGCTGAGTCACCTAAAAGATGCAAATCCTTTAAAATCTGGGTGTATTGTGCTGGCTTTCGGTGGGAGGAGCAGGAGAGCAGACTGTGATATAAACATGTTCTTTCTTTCCCACCCCCTACAAATCTCTTCTGACTTAAGTTATGAAAAAGCATCCAAAATTGACATTTTTCTTTTTACAGTCCCTGAATGTGAACAAATCCACAGCAGTTCCTGGGGTTTAGGTTCAGTTCAGACCTGGGTCTAGAACTAGAAATTCCAACTAGGTTCCTGTCTTTGCTGGGGATTGCCTCTTGTTTTATCCCATACCTGAGGAAAAACCTGTGATATGAGACTCCTGGTGTGCATTGTAAGCAGCAGTTCAGCCTCAAGAGTCTGTAATTGAGCTAAATCTTGGAGAATTAGCCTTGATTTTTAGGTGGAAATCTGCAGGAATGCAAGCTAGCTGCTTGCCTGGAGTTGTTCTGCAGCATTGGGGTGTTTAATACTTGCTCATGGAGTTGTGCACGGTGAGCAATGGAGCTACACCAGGAACTTGGTATAGGGTGCAAAATAGTTTGAAGATTTGGTAGGTCCCCTGAAGCTGTGTCCTGCACCAGCCCACAGTCCCCAGCTACCTGGACTGTGTCCACACGAGGAATGAAGTAGTTATGAACCCAGAGACAGAGGAAAAGTTGGAAACTGGAGATGCAAAGTTGCATTGCCTTCAACAAATGATTGTCTTCTATTCCGTGAAGATCAAACCTTATGCTTTAAGGAGTCTAAAATGGTATTTGCTTATGAGGTTGCCACATTTCTCATGCCTCTAACCTGGCTTCTCCGAGGGCAAGGATTAATTCTGAAGAGGTGAGAACAGGCCAGACATTCAAACCATTTTGTCGACTTTGCAAAACCAGTGCCTGAAAGTGTATTTTGATTCTCTTTGTGTTGGAGAAAGTTCAAGGAAAGTCAGGAAAGTATCAGACACTAAGGAATATCTCTATGTAGTGGGAGAGGTTGGGATATGAAAGGGACTAGTGGAGACAGAGAGCCAGCATGAGTGGTTTTGAGTACAGGGAGGAAGGGAATGTGAGAGGTTGAGTTCAAACAGTAGAAAAGAGAAAGGAAAGGGGATCCAGAGAAGCAATGGATGAGTGAGAACTTCAGAAAGGAACAGGTTGAACCCCATTCTGCAGTGACATTGTGTACCCTTCTCCCAAGTGACAAAGTTGTATCATCTCAGCCTATGGTGGGGGATTTGGGGGAAGCAATGAGGGGCTTCTCCCATGAAATCAATTCAGTTGTGGCTCCCTGGTGCAGGAGGTGCCGTGTAATCACTCAAGAAAGGAGCCATCAGCCCATTATCTCCTAGCGTGGCATAAGGATACTTAAGGTTTGATGGGGTCTATTCTGTGACCTGTGCTGCCGACTCACTCAGAAAAGAGCTGAAAGGGTAGAGGAGTGCACAGGTGACAAAATGTGCTGATTATACAACGTTCTTTGCACTCACAGGGCTTAGGGCAGACTAAAGAATAGCTGAAAGGCTTTATGAGAATGAATGACAGGGCAGTAAAATGACAGCTGAAATTCAGCATAGGCAAATGTAGAGTGATGTGCTTGGAGAGAAACAGTTCCAAGTTCACATATCAAATGACGGGCTCTGAAAGGACCGTTACCACGCCATAGTGAGATTCTGGGATAAAGCTGTGTGTAATATAAGCCCAGTGTTCAGGAAAACAAAAAAGCACTCAAATGTTGAGTATTGAGATATGAGTAAACAACAAAACAACATTTTAATGTCACTGTATAAGTCCATAGCTTGCTCCTGCCTTGAACATTATGAGAAGTTGCTCTTTTCTCATCTCTAAATGGGGATATCAGAAGAGATCTGAGAAGGACGGGAAGGATGATTAAGGTTTCCAGTGGTTTCCTTTTACAAGGAACAACTGACTAGGCTTGGATTCAGCGTGGAAAGGAGATAGAGGGATGGAGGGGGCCAGTCCTGCAGATGTATATGATAAAAGTCTACAGAGTTAAGACGTCTGGGGATATTGGATGGAAATTAGCTGTTTTTCCATCACAGGAGATAGGGGCCGTGAATTGAAGAGAGATAAATTAAAATCAGACAAGACTGAAGGGTTCTTTGCTCAGCTGAGATCTACACGGCTTTTTGAAAGGTATTTTACATCCCAAAACTGTACACAAGCCAAAGGACAATATCCCTTAAGGATCCATTTAGGATCTGCTTAGCCTGGAGAGATCCAGAGCTGCAATCCAGAGCCCATACCTTAGCTTTTTCTCAAGGGTTGCCATACGGGTCATGCATGAATCTGTCTTTGATAAGGCTGAGGTCTGCCCCACCTAATCCAGAGATGCCCTGTGGTTGTCTCAGTTGCTGCCATGGAACCCTTGGTGCATGGCTTTGTTATCAGGCTCTTAAATTACATTTTCCAGACCCAATTTCCCCCTTACCCCGCTTTGGCAGGAGAGATGCTCTTTCGCTCTTGTGAGGATTACAGAAAGCGGCTCTGTCCTGCTGACAATGACTAGCAATTCTTAATCACTCGCAGTAATTACAACTTTCCCTGGTTTATGTCTCCTCAACTCTAGCTGAGGACAGGAGCTGTTTCATATTTAAATAGTATTATAGCTGGATTGCTCTCCTGGGGAGTTGTTGGTCTTGAAGGCAGAGGTTTAATTCTCTGCACCACTAATTAGATCAGGAGAGGAGCAAGGAAGATATGAGCAGAAGGTTCGTGGGGGCCTGTTAAGAAACACATCTTCTCTCGTAAAGACAATGAACTGCACGCTTGGCCTGCTGTAATGCGAAAGCACTGGGTTCTTGTGGAGATAGAAAGCAGGAAGAGAGAGAATTTGGGGTTTTCTTTCCAGATTTCTACTTGCTTTTATGGGAACGCAGTAGGGGGAACAAGTGGGAAGTACAAGTCCAGCTTTAACAGGGGGGAAGCTCCATAGCTGGGCGAGCAGGTCATGGCTCCAGGTTCAGGAAGCTTTTACTTTGAAACTGCTCTCAGGCAGAGCCGGAGATTTCAGTTCTCCCCACACAGACTGATTAAATGTCATGACAGGGTTTGTTAAATGTGTTTGGGCTCCAGGACTGACAGCTCCTTCGAGCAGCCAGGCAGAAAACCCACGAGGGAAGTGTAACTGCTAGTCGCGAGCAGTGCACAGAGCTGGGCTCGACAGGTAACCATCGCACAGCCTCTCAGTTGTAGAGACCAAAATGTACTCAAATGCAATATTTTGCAGTAGGGGAACGGGTAAAAAAATCCTTTAAGGTAACGCTGTGCAGTTTTCCTTTTTTGAAGTCAGGAAAGCTTGTTGAAAGGCAATAAGAAGGAGGGGCAGGAGGGTAAAAGCCTTGCAGGAGGCTTGGAGCCTGTTTAAAGACACTGAGCGTCTCGGAGAAAATGCTTTCCTGCTTATCAAAGCCAAAGCTAACAGACTTTACAATGAAAATGGCAGCATGGTTAAACAGCAGAGTAATAGATGCTTTTAGAAGTGGAGGTAAAACCATGCCCTCAGAAAAAGAGAAGGTTACAAGACAGAAAATAGTGAGAGGGAATGCTCAAAAGTTATTCTAAAGTAGGCAAAATTCAAAGCAAGAGGAGTTAGGGAAGGTTTCCCAGTGCTGAAGGATTGGAGACAAAATATCAAATGAATTTCAGTGCTTAGAGTTGCTTTTTTCCTCACCCATTCTGCTACATCTGCTTTATGTGTGAGGATGTATTAAGCAAAGTAAGAATCATCACTGGGGAAAAAAAAATGATTTTAGATGGGGATAGATGATAACTAAGATGTTAGAGCTGCTGCTTGGGGAGGTGTGACTGCATCTGTCCCCTGATGCCCTCCAGGATGAAGCGTCATTTGTGTGAAGGTAATCAGAAATAGCAGGTCACTGCTTGGATTCTGGAATTCTTCCTAAATACCCCTTAAAAAAAAAAAAAAAATGTTCTGCCTCCTGTGACTAAATGCCTCCCTTGCAGCCTCATTTTGAACATTTTTGAAATTAAATTTGAATGCAAATTAACTCTCAGTCAACACTTGGAAAAAAAAAGTTCAGTCAAATGGCGTCCAAAGCAACATTTTTGCAGTAGATTTACCTTGCTTTTTGTTTATTTGTTTGTTTACTTTTTTTTTTTTNCTGTCCCCTGATGCCCTCCAGGATGAAGCGTCATTTGTGTGAAGGTAATCAGAAATAGCAGGTCAGTGCTTGGATTCTGGAATTCTTCCTAAATAACCCTTAAAAAAAAAAAAAAAAAGTCTGCCTCCTGTGACTAAATTGCCTCCTTGCAGCCTCATTTTGCACCATCTTGAACATAAAGTTGCACTGCAAGTTAACTCTCAGTCAACACTCAATTAAAGCCAGTTCAGTCAAATGGCGTCCAAAGCAACATTTTTGCAGTAGATTTACCTTGCTTTTTGTTTATTTGTTTGTTTACTTTTTTTTTTTTCTTTTTCTGAAGAATAGAGTAAAAACTTAAGACTTTCCCTCACTTTCTGTAGGGAAGCCTGATGGCAGATGCAGCTTTGCATGAGTCAATAATATTTTGTATTTTTTGAGAAATACAAACAAATTCTTTTTACACTGTGACCTTATCTCTCAACAGATGGCAAAATACAGATCATCCGATTAGTGTAGTGCAATTTGAAACATTTGTCTTTTCTAACTGGGATGAATGGCCAAGTGGCATGTGGGACTCTCATGGTTCCTTTTGCTCTGTGTCACGGCAGGACAAGATCTGCTGGAGGCTCTAAAATACCCTGCAGAACTGAAAAGTTGAATGTCAAGCTTAATTTTTGACCATTCTGTAGCACAGAAGGCCCTTTTAACTCCCCTTTCTACTTCCAAATTGCAAGGCAAGTAAAGTGGGCACCTTTTTCTTTTACTCAATAATTCATAAA
Source organism: Nothocercus julius (assembly GCA_013398735.1). NCBI lineage: Eukaryota > Metazoa > Chordata > Aves > Tinamiformes > Tinamidae > Nothocercus > Nothocercus julius. Next base: position 667,448 of record VZSV01000226.1, on the reverse strand, counting down.
GATTATCTCTGCTCTCCCCATTTTTATTTTTTTTTTATTCTTATAGATGTAAAAGTTTTATTTTGAGTGCTGGAAATGGGTTTCAGATTGAGAAGAAAAAATAGCACAATTGTATAGAAATGCATAAGCCAGAAAGCAAGAGAGAAAGTGTAAAAATGTTAAACAGCAAAACAAAGAGGAAATAAAATTATGCAGCAAGCCCTAATAGTTTTGGGAGAAAAACCCTGAGTGCATTCTTAATGCATGAAAAAGTCCACAGTTCTGGGGCTTAAAATGTTTACTCTTGCGGACACCTGAGCAGAAGGGATTCTTTCTATTTCTTTAGCTACCTGGGGTTTCCAGTGTGTTTGAGCAGGTTGGGAAAGCCTAAATTCCCACTGGATTAGCCAGTCGTATTTCCCATAGAAATAAAATGAGTTTTACTTTTTCTGCTCAACTTGCGTTGTCCTTGGCAGTCCTTGATCACTTTGAACTTGTTTGGTCCTCAGAAGAAAGGAATCATATTCCTCAGAAGCAGCATATTACTGTTTTACATCTTCTGTTCTCTTTTTATAAGTGATAGCCTGGAGTTTTGAACCTTATTATTAACTATAAAACCCCATGATTAAATGCAGTAAGGTTTATTATTATTTAATCGGGACATTTGCACCACGCTCTTGGTGAGATGAGACATTGCAGGAATCAAGAGAACTAAGTTCAACCATAACAATTCTCCTTTTTTTTCTGCTTGTAACTTTTCCTTTTGCGCATTTTATTTTGTCCTCCGTGAGGGAGAGTAAAACCAGGACAGTTTGGAAAGTTTGTTGTGTTTCTCCACTGAAGAAATGTCTTCTCCTCGGCAAGGTAGCTAATGATGGCTGGGCTTTTTGATGATCCCTGCAAAGAGATTGATGCCTGTCTTTAGTCCTCCTTGTTAGGTATGAAGTCAAAAGTGGAGTTAAATAGCTTCATGGATGGTAAATAAACTTCTAAAGTCCATTCTCTGTTAAAGTGTACAGTCACATCTGAGTTCAGAAGAAACCCTTCTGACCCCTTCAAGTGTTGGTATGAACTGGGAACCGTAGATCTCTGCGATGTGACTAAAGACATTTCACTGGCTTCCATTAAAAGCCCTGGAGTTACCTCTTTGAAATTCAGAAGAACATACAGGTTTTTGTTATTTTTATTTTAGTGTGATTAATGATTCCAGGAACAAGTTTTTAAGCTTCATCTCCAGATGGTAGAATATTAAAAATAGTGATTTATCACGGATTCTTCTGTGATCTTTGCTCAAAGCGGACTGTCGAGCTCTGAGCTGCTTCTGCTGTGGGCACAGTCCCTCAGCCCGTGAAGCTTAGCGCCTCCGTGGTGATTTGTGTCCTTAGAGCCCTCCAGGAAAAAGCCGTTCCTTGCAATGACAGCTCTGAGTTCTTAAAAATCTTCCTTTTCTTGGAGAAAAAGGTGTGGGGGAAAAAAAGGGCCTAAATCACTGTGCCTTTTCAGATCTGCTCACAGCTTTGTCCTCAGCCAGTGCAAGCCAAAATCCTGTGCCGCAGATTAAGTTACAGTAATTCAAGGGGAGGATCTTGAAGCAGAAAATTGTGACTGTAAAACTATTCCTGAATGCACCTCTTTTATCCGCAGGTTCATCTGCACAAAAGAGGGTGTCCTAGATAGTCTGAGGTGCTAGAAGAAATTTTAAAAGCCCATGCCACTAGATTCTTGATTGACTTTAAGTGCAATTGTAAAAATTTCTTCACTAAGTAGCATTTTATGTTTTTAGGGACAGTAGGTGGGGGCCCGGGAGGTGACCCCGGTCCCAGTGCTGCTGGGCCCCGTTCTGGAAACCCGCTGCTCGCTCCAGGGAAGGGGCTTCCAGCACCCTGCTTTCCTGGCCTTTAGGCAGCCGTTTCCAATGCCTAAGCTGATCTTCCTCTGCAGCATCAGCATGTTATTATTTCTCCCCTGGGGGCAGGAAATCAGTGATTACCTCGTTCCTACCTCCGAGTCTCACTGCACTTTGGTGTCGTGAAAACTCCCAGCATCATTTGAGATGGAGAGAGCGGCAGCAGCGTCTCTCCAAGCCCCAGCTCAGGCCTCCTGTATGAAAATTAGCAGCGGGTTCAAGGCCAAACCGCTGCTTAGGGGATGGTTGTGGGCAAGGTCCCCTCCAGGTGGGACTCTGCAGCTGCCTCCTTGGCTCCTTTCAGCAGCGCTTTGCTGGTAATTAAAAAAAAGTCTCGTTCTGTGCCTCAAAGCAGTGTCTTTTCTCCATAGACTTTGATATATTTTCTTTTCCCTTCAGTCCTTGAGCAGATTCAGCCTGGAGCAAATGCCTCAAAGCTTTGATCATCTGAACCCGTCGGCTCCTGGGTGCCTCTCGGCCCATCTTGCTGCCCCCGTCATCCTTCGTGCTACGTCCCCAGGTACGGGGAGCTGCCACGAGGCAGCTACATCAGCCTCGTTCTGCAAAAATAGAGGCTGCCCCTGCCCTCATCCTCTACTCAGACACCTGAAAGCTGCCAGCTACCAAGAGTGAGCTCCGTCTTATCTGTCTTTCTGCTATGAATAAAAGTAGCACCAACGGGCCAGGAAGCTTTTTAGAGGATCAGAAAAGAGAAGGGCTAAAGCAATTATTAAGAGATTAAAAAAAGACAAATGAAATATATTAGAGCTCTGAGGGCTTCTTATTTTTCTCTTTTCCTCAAGTTACTTTTTATTTCCTCACATTGGATTATGGCACCGGTATCTGTCAGAGGGTGACAGTGGTGCTTAGGCCCCTGTCCCTGCGATGTGAGAGAGCAGCTGGGCAGCTCGGCTGGGACAAGCTGCATTTCACCTGCTTGTCAGCATCAGGCTTTAATTTTCCCAGCCCATCACCATGAATGGGGACTCGGAGGCAAAGGGCTGCACAAATATAAAGCAAAATTAAAAACTAGCAAGCTTGCCGCATGTGATAATGAATGAGATAGTGCTGACCCGGGGGCTTTCTCTCTCTTCTGGATAATTGCAAAGGAATAACGGGATAAATCAAAGTGGGATTTCCTACCCCCTTTCTCTCGGAAATGGATGACTCTGCTGTGCTTTTGTTCCCCAGGCTGGAGAGTTGTTGTAATTTAAATGCAACTTTAGGACGCTTTGCTGTAGCGAGCAGAGCATAAAAAAAATAAAAAGGAGGGGGGAATAATGAAGCTTTTGGTTAACAGGGTGTTTTTTCATGCCAGCTGGTAATTGCTCTTCTCGTGTCTCAGCTGCCATTTGTCTTTGGATGGATTAAGCTCTTTGGGATCCTGCATTCGTAAAGACTGTAGCGCTGGGGATGGGGGTGTCCTTACCCAGCAATGACTTCTGTCCTCTTCCGTGGCTCTCCTGAGTTGCAATTAGCTCACATCCACCAGGACCTAAACCAAGGGCTGGTGCAAGGAGGAGGTTTCTCCATAGAAGTGTTAAAAGAAACTTTACTTGGCTTTTTTATTTCTTGCTGCTGCAACTTGGTAATTGCCTTTGATCTTTTAACATCACTGCGAAGGCAATTAAGGATCTTACACATAACTTATACCAGTGTCTTTGACCCGGTATTGCATCATCCTATTTAAAAGGAAAAGAGTACATGGAGTTTTCATCCTCTGGTTTGGCCTAGCTTTGAAAGCAAGCACAACCCTCCTGACCTCAAAAATCTACTGTAAGCCTTGCAAGGAGAAAACTTTGGAGTTGGATGATGGTCGTTATTAAGGTTAAAAATATCCGACACGGCTCCGTAGTCCTTCCCTCCTCGCAGGATGCTCCACGTCACCCAGGGAGACCCTTTCCCAGCCCTCGAGAGGGAAAGAAAAAAACGGGCAGTGGGTGCAGGGTGGACCAGGATGTAAAATGCTGTCAGCTGCTGCAGGATTTGTGGTTGCAGAGCGTGGCTGTGGGCAGAGCTGGTCCAGCCATCCCTTACTGGGCACTGCTGAGCAGTTCTGCTGCAGACTGCTCGTTTTAACAGAGCCTTGCTTGAAAGAAAGCATCGTTGGCAGCTGGGAAATGCAGAAGAGAATTACAACCAAAACCCTGGTAGAAGAGCAAGAAATAGAGAAATGAGAGATGTGTGAGATTCTGGAGAGCAGTGGTCACATTTCTCTGCAGGCTTGGATGCAAACTTCAGCAACAGCAAGGCTGGCCAAGGGTGACGTTTTCAGCTGTGTTCACCCAAAGATCTTAGGTTCACCGAAGAGTTGGTTTGCTTGACACTCTTCAGATGAAGTTGCCTTCAGCTTTTGGCATCCAAGGTCCATGGCTCAAGGCAAGCCCTTTAGGTATGGCCTGAATTACCTGCTTAGGTTATATTGCATTAAACTCCAGCATACGCACTGTCCTCTGCAGAGTGGTCTGATTCGATGCCTCTCACTTTGCATCCCGCATGAATTAAGCTAAATCAAATTCGTGCTGTTCTAATTCTACATAGGAAAGTGCCTATGCAGGGGCTTAATGCAGTTTGTGTAACCACTCAGAATTCACACCTTAAATTCATATTAATTTTTAAGGGGCTTAAAAGCCTGTCTGCACGTCACTTGTGGATATTTTCCTCATCTGGGAAGTCTCATCTGATGGAGGGAAGGTGGGATACAGGTTGGATAGGAAAAGTTAGATAAATGTTGGTTTCTTTAAGTCTCTGTGTACCTAAAGAGCTAGGAAAATCTCCATTTTTAACTCTTTGTAAACTTTCCACTGGCCTCTCTTTTCCATGGAAGCTTCCCCTCTAATCAGTGATATGGCCAGATTCTGCTCAGCCCACAACATCCACCAAAAGAAAAAGCCAAGATCATCCTAGACTGGGCGATATCTCTTTGGAGATGACTCTGGGGAACTTCTGGGAATGCGACATGTTACAGCTCCCAGAGAAACTCAAAGGCTGCAATTTCCCATTTCTTAGCACTATTGCACCTGCTTTGGAATCTAAATTCAAGCTGTGAAATCTCCCAAAAAGTTCATTGTATTTAAAAGACAGCCATTTACCAGCATGTAGAATCTCAGCCCTCATGTTTGAATAAGGAAAAGCTACTTACAGAGTCCATTAACAAGCTGCTGGGCTGCAGTTTCTTAGCAAATGAGATAAACAGCAAGTGTGGACACCTTTCCTGCAGTAACTATGAGTTCTCTCACATATTCTCCTTCCTCAAACTATTGTGTCTTGTTGCTGATGGAGAAAAAAAAATATATCCTATTAGTGAGGAAATCCTAGAGAAGCTATGCAAGGCAGTAATATCCAGAGCTGAAGACCTCGAAGGAGCTGCATGTGGGTGCCTTACACACACACACGCTCTATAAATGGGAGAGCCCGAGGCCAGAAGCTCTTTCCTCTCTTTCCTCCTAGCCCTTAACCCCGTTCTGGGATCACGCTGCACCAGGACAGCCTGTTCTTCCCCATCCCTGCAGTCTCAGCGCTGCACTGCCCGCAGCTTGACAGCTGCACCCAGAGGAGAGGTTCTCCAGCGGCCCCACTGAACTGCCCCTTTCTCTTTCCTCTCCACTTGAGGGTGTTTTAAGACCCGTTTTCACACCTGTCTCCTTCAGTTCTGGAGGTATGCAACCGCTTCACATCCTTCTGACAGTGGGATTCTCCCTGCCTAAGCATCTGCTTTGCATCAGCATGCTCTGCTAGGGCAGACTAATTAAGAAGTTAATGGCTTCTTTTGTGTGATCCATAGCTTCCTTCAGACCAAGGATTTGATGCGTGACAGGGTCGCTGCCCGCACTGCAGATGCTGGAGCGATGCATGGCTTTCCTTAGAGCCGACTGCCAGCACAAGGCCCTGTTGTCCTCTCCATGCCTGCATATCTGATGTGACATGAAGCTGTTGGGGAGGCTCCCCATCAACAGGTGGAGATACCAAAAGATCTTGACATTTGGAGTATCTGAGGCTGATCGCAATTTCCGAGTGCTATAGGCCTGTCACCACTCTGAAGGAGTGTCTGAACTCTTGTTCGTGACCAAATAAGTTACCTGGGTTGGGTCCTCATCTGCTTTACATGGTTGATTCTGGAGGATGGGGGAAAAAAACTGCCCACTGCCAGGTTCTTCATGGAAACTCTCCATGAAAGAGGGTTTCTCTTTGGGAGCTCTTTCATCTTACAGCCAGCCTTGAGCCCTCTTATATTAGATACAATCCCCTCCCCACTTTACAGGCAGCCTTGGACAACTTTCCCACAGATACTTGCAGCCAAGATTGCTTCAAATCCACTATGTCCCACTTCATTTCACATAATTAGGAGCTGTGACTTCCCTGACCTGGCTTTTTGTGTCTTGAAATGAGATTTTCAAAGCAGCAACCCACCAAGGAGAAATTGAAAGCAAACTGATTATCCATGTAGGACAGCTCTAACCTCCTAGTATTAAAGGATTGACCAACTTCTTGCTAAATTCACTTAATCTTCCTTTTTTTCCCCATTTCACTTTTTTAAGGCCTTATGTTTAAGGGGAAATACAAATTCACTTACACATTCAGCATCCACCTCCTCTTTACTTACTGCAATCACTTTTGCATCCTGTGATCCCGAGTTGAGTCTGAACTAAGAAGAAGGGGCAGATATCTGCTATACAGGTGCAAAAATAGCAGCCCTGAAACAGACTGAAGACTCCCACCCACTGCAGCAAAATCAGTGGCAAAACTGTGGCAAGGTGAAAATGGAACAGAGCTTCCAATGGAAGGGAATCGTATCGGTGTGTAAACCATCCTTCTAGGAAATCAGAGAGCTGCAGAGGACTTGAGGTCCCACCTCCAGCCTCTGCGCGACAGGAAGCCCTAGGTGTAAGCTGGGCTCACATTGGGGCAACCCTGGTCTCTGCAAAGCAGCTGAAGATGTAACTCGTTAAGAGCAGCGCATTTAAATGAGGCTCTTGAGGAGGGACCTGCACACTCAGATGATGGTTCAAAGCTGGTGCTGATAGGAGTATGGAGCCCTGCTCATCTGTCTTGTCTCCTTCCTCCAAACCTGGTATTTCCAGGGGTTCAGGTACTACCCCAACCCCAAGATTGCCTTTCTACATTTACTTCATGCCAACACAGAAATAAGTATGTCTCAAGCACATTACCTAAAATTAGCAGCGGCAGCAGCTTAGATCGCACGTAAAATTAATCTGATTGGATTTTAAAGAGAGAGGCTTATAATAAACAAGGCTGGGATTGTTTACAAATGTTGTTGCAATATAATTATATTTTTCAGCATGAGTTGAGAGCTACAAGAGCTGCTGGTCCAGTGGCAGCTTCATTAGATTCAGCAAGCCCTAATGAATAGGGCGCGGGCTGTAAAAAAAAAAAAAAAAAAAAGTCTATTCTTATTGTTATGTATGCAGATGGGAGTTTTTCAGCAAGGAGGTCACAGTTTTTATTGCCTCAGGTTCCGGTGGAAGAGAAAAGTTAGTTGGCAAGATTCAGAATTAAACTGCTGTTGGGGGAAAGGAGACAGGGCTGCTCCAGCCTCACATTCTTGGTTTTGTGGCAGGGGAGGTGCCATGGGGAATGATGTGACCTTCAGGACATCTTGGCCTTCTTTGGTGCCTCGTGGAGCTCCACTGATGTCCCAGCTGAGCTGTCTGGAGGATGATGATGATGAGCACAACCCCACTGAGGATTTCTGCAGCCTTGGTGCAGCTTGCACCCCTCAGCTGCCCATGCCTTGGTAGAAAGAGCCTTTTTCTCTAGCCTGACCTGTACTGGTAGCTCCTGGGAAGGGTAAAACTTGAGCAAGCAAATATGTCTGCATTTCTTACAACCTTCTGACAGCTGCCAAAAGAGTAGTGAGGATCTGCATCCAGGAGATACAAATCAAACACGGGCTCGCAATACACACACCTATAAAATCACACTCATCGGCATTTTATTTTTGCTTTAATGAGCATTAATAATAACAAAGTGAGAGAAGCAGAGGACACCGTGATGGTTTTCTTTCTCGAGTGTTAAAATAGGAAGCAATTAAGGCTGTTAAAAATTGCCACTGGTGGCAGAATGAAGATAGTTTGGGGAAGGGAGTTGTTTTTTCAGTCTGATGTGTGGGCTTGCTCCTTTACTATCCTCATTTGCTAGCGCCGGAACAGCTTTACATTCACTGCAGCAAACCGCTGAGCTGCTGGTACGTGTAGGCTTGGCTGTATAGTGCTGCAGACGGCGGTGAGACAGACCCACGAGATGGATGAACTCGCGCTGCTCCTCGTACACTCGCCCCCAAGCAGCAGAGAGCTGCAGCCTGGCTTCTCCATCCATCCATCTATTATTTACTTATTTTTGTTTTATTTTATCTCCTTCTTCTTTCCAAACTGCTTCAAGGCAAGGAAAAAATATAAAAGAAAAACATATTAATCGCCAAGGATATTTTGAAGGAAGAGTTCTAGGTCTTGAGCCTTGCTCAGCAGGGTGGAGGTTGCAGGGATCACCTGATACTTGAGATGTTCTATGTTCCTGGCTAATTCGGGATATGTGATTTTGTGTACCTCAAAGATTTGGTTTATTGCTAGCCATCCTCAGCTGTCTTTATCATCCACGGAGTCTCTCCAGGGGGCTATTTCTCTCCTGCTAAGACAAGTGTTAATGTCGGGTCAGGAGAACTGTCCTCCAGCAGTTCCTATTTCTCTCTGCTAAACGCAGAGTAAGGTAAGGGTATATAGTTCGGTCTAAAAAAACGCCCAAATTCGTGCAAGCTGAATGCCTTTCCAGGCAGCTCTAGTGCTTGTGGCTTTGCTGTTGAAAACCCATTCCACTTCTCCTGGCTGTCACAGAAATCCCTTCCTTAGCTCACTAAATCCCCTGTCTTCAGCTGCTCTTTGCAGCGTGCGGGTGTGCTCAGAGGCTCTTATGGAGAGATTCCTTGCTGGAAGCCAGGCAGGATAAATTTCATCATCCTAAGGAAATTCTGGGGTCAACTTCCTTTTATTTCTTGGAAGGGCTGCTGTGTGGCCTCAGCTGCTCGCTCAGACCCCTGCGGTTGTCCAGGTCCCCCCCTGTTCCCCCAATACGTTCGTTACTACCGGGTTCCTCGAGTCTTTTATCCCCCCCGACCATGCCAAAGGACAATCCAGGGGACAGTGAGGACTGTCCCCAAGGGCAGTATGGATCAGCCCAAGATATTTTGGTCTGAGGGGGCACTGGGCAACCACATGGGTGGGCAGCACTGCGTGATCTTTGAGAAGAGAGTGGTCCCTGTCCTGCTTTATTGGCCACTCCAGAATAAGCCTTTAGTATAAAACACATTATTCGGTTTGCAGGAGAGGAGGGAGGGGAAGATGGCATTAAAATGCACACGACAAGATTCCAGCCCAGCCTGCAGCTTCATAAAGGAGAGGCAGGCTCCCTTTTCCCTTTTCATAAACCCTCTTAGCTGTTTAAGACAGTTGAATCCCATAATCTCCGAGCTTTAGTGCAGAGTAAAGAGTTTCAGTCTTCCTAGGGATGTATAAAAGTGAAGCGGTCATGCATCGCCTCATGCTTTGAGATCTGTAGATGGCAGGGACACATGACAGCTTGTGCTTTTTGATTTCCCTGATTCAGATGTTTTCCTAGCCCGGGGACACATGTTCTCCCCTGAAAGAACTAGATTTGGGTGCATTTTCCCCATTGTTTGTTTTTTTGCCTTCCTATTTGCACTTAAAAGCTCTTCAGGAAAGCGGTTGCTGCCCTCCTGTCTGAAGATGGCACTGCAACATCTTGCAAGCCCAAGCACCGCTATTAGCAGCTCGCAGAGGCTCCTTCCAGCCCTAACAACTTAGGGTGATGACGGTCGAACCAACAGCGGGGAAACGCAAGAGCTGGGGAGCAATCGAGGAGTTGGGTTGGAGCTGCATCAGGACATCTCCTGATGTGCACAATTTGCCCCCACATCTTCAGATGTGCACAATTTGCTTTCAAGGGCACAGAAAAGATCAGCCTGCTGCTAAATGCAATCTCTCTGGCCGAGTGCTAGCCACAATTTGGGTGCAGGATGGGATTAATCAGAGTCTCGTTGCTTCTGTACTCCTGTGTTTTGGTCAGAGTCCTTAGTACAGATGCTTTCCTGTAGTATTAGCACAATCCATTGGAATTTGGTTGAACATTCGTAGCTGGGGTCACAGGATTGACCTACTCCAGAGAAATGTCCAGGTGTCCTGTGAAGGCTTTCTTGGAAGGATGTTGAACAAGCAGAAAAATTTGGGGGGCTATTTTCAGACTGACTGCACAGAACAAGGTGACCAAAGAGCCATGGGAGGTTCAGAAGCTTTTGTCACTGAAAATACGTCAGAGCATCTCCAACAACTTGGCAGAGGACTCCATGTCAGGTGAGTCCTTGCCCAGGTGCTCACCATGGTGTCCCATCATATGTGTAAGGAGTCTTGGTGGAGCCCCAAAATTTGTCTTCACAAAAGGAAAACCTGGTGCAGCATCTACCATGTGCCTCTCAAATGCCAGACTTCCTGATACCAAGCGCTGCAGCTCTTAGAGGGAAGCATCCATGTCTACTCCACGGCCTAGTGCAAGTAGCTGTTACTGGCAATTCCCCTTTGCCTCTCCTTTCAACACCATCTTTCGCATCACGTTATCTTGTGCAGCATTAAAGCAGCAGGTAATCTATATGTACACTAAATTGACTTCAGCTTTTGCCCTGAGCAGCTAGAAATGGAACAAGAAAAGAAGAAGAAAATAGGGCAAACACTGATTAAAAACAAGTTATAACCTCTATTGCAAAAGGGACAGGCTGTCATCAGAGCATCTTCTGCCATGCTCTGCTTCTTCAGTGCAGAGTAAACAATTTTGTCCTCTCTTCTGATTCGAAACATCTGAACTACGTGGCCTCAGCTTTGAAAAAAATTGCAGGTTCATTCTGGGGAAGAACAGGCAATTTTCCTCTGAGAGAAAATTGTTAAATGTCAGTCATCCTCAGGTGGAGTCCACAGAAGTGACACGGTTACTGAAGGTCTGGGAATGTGTTTCAGCGGGATAATGGACTGCGGGAGTGGTGGTTAATGCATAAAGTAGCGTGACCCTTATGGGAGAAGTGGTGGCTGGATGGGGTTGTAGAAGCAGCAGGACAAAGGGGAAATCAAAGGGAGTTATATTTGCTGGGCATAGAGGATCCAAGGCTCAGGATGAGGGAGTCAGCAAGGACATCTCTTCAGCAACCTGCTCTACAGCTGAGCTAGGGAACAGGATTCCTCCAGAGTCTTCTCTGGCCCAATACCTTCCACCATCAGAGTGCATCCGGGAAGGTCTTCGTTGACTCCATTTTTTGTAGATCTCTTTATTTGTCTTTTCTTCACAGACATTTACTTGAGCTCTGGACACAACATCATGGTTAAATCTAGATTTTTATCCAGTCTCCATCATTATGTTTAATCACTTTGTAGACATCCTTCTCATTGCCTCTTACTAGGATTTTATCCTTCCAATCTTCCAGGAGCACATTTGCCCTGGGATGGAAGTAGGATTCCAAGAAACCAATTTACAGCCACAGAGACACCGCACTGAATGGCCTTGACACCAATGTCTAAATTTTTTGTCCTTCAAAACCCAACTCTGCTCATACCAAATGCTGTTTAACAGGCACTCCCATCCTATCATGGCTGATTTTTTTGTTTTTTAAGTGAGCAAGCAAAAATGTTTACTCACGCTATAGCTTTGGCATCAGGTGCTGGTTCAAAGTCCTTCTCAAATCTTATAAAGTGTTCAGCTTAGCACTTTCCCTGAAATAGGTAAGTTCCCGCAAAAAGGGGCTGATTTTGACAAATCAGCTTTTTCCAGCAGTCATCCATTGTATTTTCAAAAAAAATCAATTAAGACAGTGTCTAATAAAAGATGTCTCAGCCTCCCAAGACATCTCAGAGCTGTTGTGCTTTGGCTTCTCCCAGCCTGGAGGAACCCATGCTGGCTCCTGTGTGGTAGCCAAGTCTATCTGTGCATGTGCCCATTTATCTTTCTTATAGACAGGAAGGGCTCATCAGTCAGCATGTAGAGCTCAGCTGTGATTGATACCAACAGACCATTGATTGCTTTTAACAGGCAAGAATTTCTGTCACTGACTTCCCTCCCCTTAGGTTTTCAGCTCCTTTCTGCCTTTTACTCAGTCTCTTCCCCCAACTCATTACCATTAAGGCCACATTTGCTCTTCTGAGTTGCCTTATTTGCAGTAAAGCTGCCTGGAAAACTTATAGCTTGCTTAAGGGGAATAGCAGGGGGATGATGGACCTTGAGACTGTGCCCTGTAGCCTGAGGAGTAGGGAGATGTCTTTTCTTTACCTGCCCAGATGCTACAGCACGTTGCTATATGCTCTCTTCTTTTGTACCTATATCTTACGCTCTCCCTTCTCTCCGTATCTCTGTCTTTGCTCACAATAACCAAGAGAGGTATCACGTTTTCCCACTTCTCTGATATGATCTACCGAAACAGAAATGTTCTAGCTGAGAAAGTTCCTGAGAATTTTGGTAATAATATCAGAGGCAGCCGCTTGATAGAGCAGCAGAAATAAAATTACTTCTTTCAGGGAAAAAAACACTTCTGTAGACGAGAGACTGCTTGAGTTGATGCTTCCAGGAATAAGATTAGACTGTTGTCAGGGCATTTGACATATTTTACCGGTCACAACTAAAACTGAGGCAATCAAGGAAGAGTGGAGAGAGGAGCAGCTTTCACTTGGAGAGCTCAGTACCTTACGTGTTACTGCTAGCAGGTAGGAGCTGTTCCTCCTACACTTTATGTTCAGAGGTGTTCACCTCAGAAGAAGCGATTTGGTGAGGGAAGAGCAGATGGACTTCATGAAAAGCTTTTGCCGCTTTACAGAGCTTTCAGTTCCAGTGGGAGTTTCAGATTTCAGTCCTTGAATAGTTGCAAGTATTGTGATACATTATGTTTTCTGTGAATGTCAGATCCCAGAATGGCAGAAACCACGTGGGAGATAAAGGATTGACTTCAGCAGACAGAAATGGGTAGGATATGTTAACTAGACTTGAGAAAGTGGGCTTGAAGAGAGTCCTTTCTACACAGAAACTAAGAAGAGATTCCAAAGCTTCTTGCCTGGAATCCTTGCAGTGGATATTTCACAGAATGAGTGGGTAAAAGTCACTGCTCCAATCTTATTTCTGAGGTTGAAAGCACCTTCTTTCTTTACCACTGTTTATGAGTGTGAGGGTCAAATGAGCAGTGATTTGTCTTTGGTTTGGCTGCAACCAGTTGAGAATAGGCCAATGACTTTCTATTTTCAGAGACTGGATGTATTTTTTCCTATGAATTTAATGTACAGTGGAGATAGTAGGGAAAAGGGGTACCTTAAACTTTGCAATATTATATAGGTGGGATGATAAGACTACATCATTCATTCAGCTCAAGAACAGATGAGACGTGGAGCAATTGGATCACTTTTCATGATAAACCTGCTTACCTGAGGAGTGAGGACATTTCCATCCACCACAGCAGAAGGAGGACAAGGCTGTAGTGCTACAAAATCAGGATATTTTTCCCAATATCCTAGAATAATCTATCCCTTCTGAGCATTGCACAGTTTTCTACCTAATTCAGCCTTAAATAATCTCCATAAAAATCCCAGAGCCCTATGTATTTACAGAGGGGTTGTGGCCAAGGCAATATGGCAACAAAAAAAAAGCAACCAGCTCTGTGAAACAGCTCCCTATGAAATGTAAAAAAGCTATTAAATATCCTTTCTTAAGCGCAGCGGAATAGGCCAGTGAGAACGATGTGTCTCCTGACAGCTCAGATAGGAAGCGGTTCCTGAGGTCAGCGAGCCGTGAAAGACTCATGTTTCCTCCCATTTAATTGCTCTGTAAAAATGTGAAGCGAATAGCGCACTTTGCAAAGGTCACCCAAAAAAACAGTAAAATCAACAAAATCCTTCAAGCTGGCATTTCTCCCCACTCTCTCCTTCTCAGTGAAGAGGTATATGGATGTGTTCTATGTCCTTCCTCCTTCCCCAGGTTGGAGAAGCAGACCCGTTGCTCTCCAGCCCCTTTGCCCTGCTCATATGTAATGTTTGAGTCTCTTGAGGTGACCCAGGGAAAGGCTCCAGTGCTGTGCCCAGGACATTTCACTCGGCAGAGGAGTGCTCCATCCCCAGAAGCAGCAGATATTTGGGATTAAGCCCTCACTGAGACTCTGCAAACGGGTCTCCGGTCCAGCTTGCCACAGGTTCTGCCATCCTGGTGATGCTTCTGTGCACACAACTGTCTTCTTTAGTCACGTCTCAGCTGCACCTTTCTTTCTGCTCCCTTTTGAGCTGTTATTTCAATGCAACATTGTGCCATGAAAGTGGGTACATCTGAAGCCTTCTCTGTTGTTCATACAGAATTAATCTTGCAACAGGAATGCAGACAAAACCCATGAGCTGTTACTCTGAGAGGCATGGAAAGGAAATTACCATTGAATTACCTGCTCTTGTACCAGGACAAATACTACAAAGCAGATAGAAAAAATGCAGGCAGGCTTTCAGGTGAATTCAGGAGATTTTTGCAAAGTCAGGGGGCTCCCTGTTCCCTAGAATGGATTGCTAAATAGCGCTGTATATTACTTACTGGGTGCAGCCATGTAGAACTGTTTTCTCAGTGGGAACATGGAGAATCATTTTCTGTCTTTCCAGTCTAATTTCATTCATCTTTCTCTTAGTCAATTAACACAAAACTTCGCTATTAATATTGACAAGTATAGGCTTGAAAGGCCTTATATATAATGAGGAGGTGATCAGAAGAGAATGGTGCCATTAATCATCGTTCAAAGGGCACCAGATGTTCAAACTTTCAGCAACTGAACACATATAGTTTTGTTTTTTAAATTATTACTTGCAATTTTCAAGCAATTTGTAATGCAATTAGAGCTGGTTAATTAAAGTGTGACTCGCTTTCGACATCAAACTCCACTCATGCTTTGGGTTTGGAGACTGGCTGCTGTCTTAGTGGGCTTGTACCTATTGACAAGCTTGCGGAGATGATAAGCTTCCTCGGGCTCTGGGATGAAATCTAGTGCTTCAGAAAGCCCCCATCAAAACCTGCTACATGGTGGAGGAAGCCAGCCATACGTATTTTGACGGCTTCTAAATATTCCACTTAATTTCTGGGGAAAATATCTGCTCGGGTGCCATACGTCTTCTCTTCGTGCAGCAGGTGCCTGCTCAGAGGAGAGCCTTCTGTGCCTTTTTTCTACTGAAAATCCATTTTTTTGTTCCTCCCACAACCATGATGCTAAAAAGTTCAAGAACTTTGCTAGTAATTAAAGGAAGGATCTGTTGTACTGCATCTTTTTGTATGCTTTTTAATGTGAGTAGGGTTATCCTTTTGTGCTTCTTTGTTTAACACGATAAGTGTCTGTCCTGTTCTCTGCCCACTTCTGGTTAAAGACCCAGTACAAGCGCTCATGGCTATTTTGGGTCACCCAGGAAAGAATGATATAATAGGTTTTGCCTCAAAATATGATCAAGTGGGCTAAGCAAGGTGTAGCATAAAATCGAGGAATTCGGGCGACATGGTGCAAGGTTTCTAATAGAAAAATCTCTCAGGTGTTTGAGCAGGAAAGCACAGGAAAATTAATGACAGTGTAATTATACTAATCCACATCTCAGTACAAGCTGCAAAATGTGGGAAATGTGGGGGTTTTTTTTGGTGCAGTGGAAAGACTGGGGTTCATTTTGGGCAACCTTTGCTATGCTGTTAGGGAAAGGTGACACTAGGCCAAAACTGACTCTGACTGTGCTACATGAGCCTTAGTGATACCTTTCCAGCATTGACAGCAGGCTATGAAAATGTTCCAGCCTTAATGGTGCCCTAAATTTGGATCATTCCTCCCTCCTGCCCGCTCCTTCCAAATCTGTAACTTAGGTAAGCCATTGCTCACAGGAGAGAACACATACTTGAGGATATTTTTCCTCTCGTTGTTTACTTAGCAATTACAAGTGATGAATAAAGTCAGCAAAGCTTCATCTTGTCTCCATGCATCTCCCTTGACTCTATAAACTGCTCGAATCAATTGGCTGTTAGCAGATTGTCGGGACATTTACGAGGGTAGCAGATGTAGCTGGGACATAGCTGGAAAAGTCAACAGCAGGTGCATCCCATCTTCTCTTTCCAAAATGTTCCACTTCTGTAATGTACTCAGATGCTCTAACTCCAGAACAGGTGCGTGCTCCCTGAGTGCCCTTGGGATGCCTTGCAA
The DNA here is from genome assembly GCA_013398735.1 of Nothocercus julius. Taxonomy (NCBI): domain Eukaryota; kingdom Metazoa; phylum Chordata; class Aves; order Tinamiformes; family Tinamidae; genus Nothocercus; species Nothocercus julius. Next base: position 651,315 of record VZSV01000226.1, on the reverse strand, counting down.
AATGGCTGGAATATTTCTGATTGTGGATTCCACTGTGACTAGCCCTTAGGCCCTTGGTTTACATGCTCATCAACTGCTGATGCCTACCTTTATTATGTGATCTGTAGGGAAAAATCAGCTACTTGGTAAACCTTGCAGGCAGAAGGAATGCCAATTTTTGTGGCCCTGGGGAGGGTTTCAGGAGGTTTCATGCTATCTGGGTTTTGCAGTTGGGTGCACATCAACCTCTCAAATGTGGGTCTCTGCAGAACCTTCTTGATGGAGGTCTGGGTGCTGTGGGAATTCAGACAAGAGCCGGGGAAGAGTTTTGAGAATCTGATTTGGGATTTAGCATCTCGAGTAGCAAGGAGGCATCTCACCTGGCATCAAATATTAGCAAAGTAAATATCTGCTATTGAGCTAGCCACCGTGTTATTGTGGACCTCCTAGGTTCTACGATACGTGTCCAGTTTAGGCAGGATCACTCACCCTGTGGAAGATATCCTCTGTCTCCACTGGCAATAAAGACAGACACGTTTTCTAGGGATCAGATGCTCCATTTTCAAGCAAGCAAAGCAGGAACATTAAAGCCTCTCTGCTTTCTGGATTGCAGATGATCTTTTTGTTGTACATGTTTCACTTGGTGCAGCAGGACTTTTGTATGTGACTAGAGTTCCTGTATAACATAATAGAAGTGATGGCAATAACATAATAATTATATTAAACTCCAGAAATGCTATGTAACACAGCAGGTGTGCAGATCCTACCTATATCCCTAATGTTCATTAGTCATGCAATTAAACCTTTTTTTCCCTCCTTCTTCTTTGAAATTGCACAAGGTTAAGTTTAAAATAGCCAACGAGATGATCGAAAATGAGCGTACAGATTAGTCCTGAAGCAAAGCGTCCAGCTGTTTCCTTCAGCCCATGCTGTAAATGAGCTTTCTTGTTCCTAAAGAAAATGCTACCGATACAACTTTAACTTATCAAGTTGCAAATGTCAGTGTTGTAACAACTGAGTTTAACATGGGGAGATGTCGAACAGCAGGTTACTGAAAGTTCAGCTCAAAAAGAAACCCTTCACTGCTATTAGCAATTTTACTGTTCCATGAAAAAAGAAAAAGAACAGGATCAAATAGTCATTATCTGAATCGGCCAGCAAATGCAAGACCAGAGACCAAGCAGTTTTCAGTAGGTCAGCTATCTATTTAAAGTAATTTGAATTATCTAAGGATAATTGAAATCCAGTGTTCATCCATTACTTTCACTTACGGGTCTTAAATGATTATATCCATAGCACTGCCTCACATTTATTTGGTGACCTATGAGACCTTCAGCTTTCCTGTCTGTAATAGGTCACAGTATTATTTTCCATCAAATTATAACATATGTAGTCACAGCTTCTTCAAATGCAATTGGCTTGGCTGCGTGACAGCTGGAAGGAAAGCTATTGCCTAAGTCTTATCTGGAGCTATTTATATTCAGCTCTGCAACTTAACACTCTTGCTTTTATTGATGATCCTCTGCTTACCAGGAAAAAAATAAAAAAGCAGCCCTCTTTTGCATGGGGATATTGTTTTCATGGGTTTCAACATGGGACTCCAACATCTGCGACTTCATGAAAAACACATTCAGTGTTGGAAGATGTGTATTATTAGTCACTTGGAATCAAAGCAAGCAAGATCTTACATATTCCAAAAGCTTCATCAGAAGACTTTTTTTTTTTTTCTAATAGGAGATCAGAAAGTAGACAGCTTTTGATTTAACCGAAGAGAGGAAATTTATGCAATAAACCGCATTCAGTTTTTATTGCCATTTCTTAAAAGAAAGTAATTAAGGAAAAGGGAAAAAAAGCAGGTCATAGCTGCAACCCATTGCAGCTGTGCAGTTAACACACTTCCCTGCAAACCTAATTGGGCTGTAGATTATGGGACATTTTATTTTGGTCCCATAACCACCATTCAGAACCACCTGCATGAATGACGTAAGGCAAGTTTTTCTTCTTATCACTCAGTTACCTTGTGACATCTTACCCTATCATCTTTTCTGGGGTAGGTTAGATGTTCAATGTACAGCTTTGGGAATGGTTTATAGATGCATGAATTAAGGTGGGAAATCTCTGATTGCACTCCAGCTGAATTGGGGGAACAGCAGCAAAGAGCTTTTAGGATATTTGTACATCAAGCAAGAGTATAAAAATGCCTGCATGCAAAAGGCCCTGCTCATATTAGCTGTGAAAGCAGCAGAGCTGGGCTAGCTTGGTGCCTTGAAGTGGATTGATAAGAGGTGTTTCTTAATTTGAGGCCTGTAGTGCATGGCCTCTCAGCAGGACCTGTTAGCCTGGCATGATGTTTGGCCCATGTAGAAGTCCATCTCTCACTGAAATGAAGACAGTGAGTCTGCATCTTTGACTGCTAAAGAGCAAAGACAATCTCTTAATTTCTAAGTCATATCTTTGTTCTTAGTATTCTTCTGTAACTGTTTCTACCTAGTCCAGTGATGGGCTTATTGCTTTGGATGTCTTATTCTACTTTCCTTCTCCTTCTTTGGAAGGCTGTTACCATTGAAGATGGGCAGGTCTTACTGACTTGCATGAGTGTTTGGCTTCTGAAGTTCTATTGCAGTGATGGGAATTCTTACTTTTAGTCTTGTCTTCAGTTCAAGTACAACAGTCAAAATAAACAGAGACTAGTTGCAGTTCAATAGCAATGCAAAGAACTTGTTTTATATTTGCAATAATTAGCATATGTGAATTGCCTTCATGTCCTTTCTGCTTGAAAGCAGTGAGAAATGACAGAAACAAATATAACAGTTTTACTGTTGAGAGTTTTCTTTGAAAACTGAGGAGGGAGCTTTATTAGAAACAGGAAGACAGTGATCATTTGGCTGGCCACTGGCTATCTGTGCTTCATTACAGAAATTTCCATTTTATAATTTCCCCTGTTTGATTTATGCCCATCTTCCAGCTTAAATACAAAGCTCTTTCTGCAAATATTCTCAGCTGAAGAGCTATTGCAAGAGTTATCCACGACAAACTGCGAGCAGAGGCAATGCTGCGTGCTCGAGGTGAGTGATTCTGCTCATGTTTGGGAATCTGAATTTTGAATTCCAGGTGTCTGCTGACTTCCTGGTTGGTGAACCTTTCTAAGGAAGGAATCCCTCTGAGAACATTAAGGTGAGGCAGTTAATGGCCCATGATCAGAAGAATAGAAAATCACCTCCACACATCAATTGTGCAAGATATTGATTAGTCCATCTGAGATGATCCCTGCACCACAAGTGTAAATGTAGTATATGTATCATTTAGGACGGTTCTGCTGTAAAGGTAAGGATCTGCCTTGTATTGCCCCAATCCAAGAACCACAGAACACCCAACTTCTAACACTTCAGCTAATCTGACAGATATTCAACCCACTCCTGTGTGAGCTCCTGCCTTCTTGACTTTCAGCCCCAAATCTACCTTTAGGTTGCATGGGTTGTCACTAGGTTAGCAGGCTTTGAGAGAAGTTGTCTCTGCATGATTTCCTCAGCATCATTTTCATCACTTCGCAGGAGAGTGTCATGGAGCAGATGATTTTAATGAGATCTATAACATAGAGGTGGGTAGGAGAGTGCACATGACCCTAGCTGGTTGAGGCTGACCTCCAGCTCAGCCCTACATACTAGAAAATTTAGTGTTAGTGTGTGAGCTACTTGTCCAGATTCCTCTTCTGATCTATGAAGAGAACTGAGATAAAACTAAGGAAAAGAACTGTATGTAAGAAAGGTCTGTATTAGTGAAAAACTTGAAGACTCCTAGACCTCTCTTTCCTCACTTAATAAATCCTTGCCTCCTTAATAAGTTCTTCTTGTGCTTAGAGCTTAAAATTCACTGGAGTTTGCAAATCCTTCCCTTTCCTGCTTTCCTAACTGACTTTAATGAAGTCCATGTCAAGAGGTTTGGCCAAGATTGAGCTTCATCATTTCTGAACATTTACCAGGTCCTACAGGAGCACTTTGTGCAGGAGTAAAATTCTGGGGTCATTAAGTTTCCCATTAGATCTCAAGGAGACAGGATATCATTGGGGCAAATGAGACGTAGCACATGATTTCTGTGTTTTATTTTTTTTTTAATATAAGATTTATTAAAGACTCTGCAACTCTAGATGAAAGTTTCTCTGCCTCCTGTTGCATTGTAAATGAAAAGGCTAATCCTTCTGCCCTTTCAGGCAATTGCGTTGGTTGCTCCATTTTTTGTGAATTTCTTTGTTTATGGAAAGCTAACCAAATAATACAGAAATTCAAGCACTGCTTTTGGTAACCCATCCAGCAAAACATCCCTAATACCTCTACTATTTCACCCATGTTAGCTATATTCCACAGTCTACCTCTCTGTGTCATTAAGCATTTCCTCTCCTCTCCTCTCCTCTCCTCCCTTCCCTTCCCTTCCCTTCCCTTCCCTTCCCTT